>ML778536.1:785799-855633 GCA_009831015.1 Picea engelmannii | reverse complement strand
TTAAAAACAAAGAAATCATTAGCATACTCATAATACATTTTATAAATCAAACAACAACAACATCAACCTGATATGAAAAAACATAATATACATCTGCTCTATATTGTTTATAGTGCACCAGTGTGATTGAAAATTGTACCAGTTTGGTTTTGACATAACAAAGCATTGACAAACAATTTAATTGGAAAACTACAAATGAAAACCCCTACAATTAAAGTTTTGTGGAGGTTTTTCTTTGTGGAGGAAAAATGGTCACTCTTCCTCGGTCATCTACAACACTGACTCAATCCTCTACCACATCCTCAATGCTCTAGCTCGCACACGAGGTATCCACTCAATGAATAAGTGACATGGCACATTCATTCATGGGATATCAAAAAATACCCCTAATTTCACTAGATATTGATAAATACCTCCCCAAATCATTTTTTTAAACCCCCTCCTAATACATTTTTCCAATAAAAAAAACTTTATTTTTACAACATATCCCTCATTTTTACCAAATATCCCTTTTTATACCCCCCAATACCTATAAAAACCCCTCAATACCTACAATATATTGACTCTATTTTTCATAATTAAAAAACCCCCTTTTATGAATGAATGTGATAAGATATTGGTCAATAA
This sequence comes from Picea engelmannii, assembly GCA_009831015.1. Lineage (NCBI taxonomy): Eukaryota > Viridiplantae > Streptophyta > Pinopsida > Pinales > Pinaceae > Picea > Picea engelmannii. The sequence continues at coordinate 855,006 of ML778536.1, read as the reverse complement.
GGTGAATCCTTCATGGGCTTGCATCTCCTCCTTCATGTGCTGCTCAAATTTATCCAAGATATCATCCTTATCATCCCTATAGCTATAATAAATGGTGTCAATTTGTTTGTAAATATGATACTTAAACCTCCTCTTCTCTGCCTTGGGGGGATTATCGAATAACTCTTTGATGTTGGGGAGGAATTTGACAACCCCAAAGTGTCTGTAATTAGGGCCCTTTCCAGTGGAATCGGGAACATCAATTTTGTCCGCTTCCAAGTTTGTCATCTTGGCCCCTAATTTGGCATAATTAGGACCACCAAGCTCTATGATCAGAGCTTCCCAATGACCCTTTTTCTTAATCAAAGAGGAATTAACCCTGGTGGATGTCTTAATTATAACACTATGTCAACCTCGAGAATGACCTAAGGTCCATATTGTATATTTAATAGAAGTTAAGAAGCACATTTGAAAAAACATTGATGATCCATAAGCTTCACCATAATGCCTTATAGTTGAATATTAAGCATTTCCTTGGCCTTTACCTACTCCTCCATGATATCCTCACTCATGTATTTACTAATAATCTCATGTTTCTCCATATCCACAACCATGCACTTGATCTCATTTTCATCTGGAAGGGGCACATGGGAAACAAACTCTCACTCTCTCTACTATTGGTTTCCCTTATCCTACTCTCCCAGTTCTTCCACCACATCCTCATCTTCCTCGAACAAGACCGAATTAATAGTAGAGACCTCCCTAATCTTGATCGTCAACCTGGCCTCCCTCTTGACAGACTTGATCCTATGCCACTCCATCAACTCTCTAGCCCATATCTCCTCCTACATGAGCCACTCGACTTTCTCCAAGATACCATCTGCATCATCCCTGTAGCCATAATAAATTCCATCAATTCGCTTGTAAATATAATACCTAGACCTCCTCTTCTTTTCCTCAATGGGATTATCAAATATATCTTTGACGTCGAGGAGGAATTTTACAACTCCACTTATACAATTGGTTTTTGGAAGATGGCATGTTACAATCTCTTAGCAACCAATTGTACACGTGTAGATGCGAAATTCCTCCTCGAAGTCAAATATCTATTTGATAAGCCCCTGGATGCAAAGAAGACGATGTCTAGGTATGATATTTACAAGTGAATTGACACCATTTATTATGGATATAGGGATGATGAGGAAAATATCTTGGATAAAGTCAAGTGACCCACGTAGGAGAAGATGTTGGTTAGAGCACTACAGGATTAGCAGAGGATCAATTCTTTCAAGAGGGAGTCCAAGTTGATGGTCAAGAGCGGGGAGGTCACTACCATTAATTTGGTCATGTTCAAGAATGAGGAGGATGTGGAGAAAACAATGGGAGAGTGGGACAAGGGAAACCAACAACAGAGAGAGTGAGAGTTTGTTTCCCATGCACCCCTTCTGAATGAGAAAGAGATTGATTGCATGGTTGTAGAGAATAAGAAACAAAAACTTCTTAGAAAATACACAAATGAGGATCTCATGGAGGAGCAGTTTGAGATCAAGGGAATGCTTAATATTAAGCGATAAGGTATGCTAGTGAATCTTATGGATCATCAGGTTTTTTTCAAATGTGATTCTTAACTTATATTAAATATACAATATGGGTCTTAGGTCATTCTTGAGGTTGAAAGAGTATTATAATTAATACATCCACCAGGTTTCATTTCTTTTTTATCAAGCAAAAGGAGAACTGGGAAGCCTTGATCGTAGAGCTTGGTGTCCTAATTGTGTCAAAGTAGGTGTCAATATGATGAACTTGGAAGGGAACAAAGTTGTTGTGCGTGGTGCCACAAGTAAGGGCCCTAGTTACATACCTTCAGGGCTGGGAAATTCCTCCCTAGCCTTAAAGAGCTATTCGATAATCCCACATCCCCACCCTCCACCCCTCCGAGGCGAATCAGAGGAGGTATAGGTATGATATTTACAAGAAAATTGACATTGGTTTACATTATGGATACAGGAATGACGAGGACGATATTTGGAGAAATTCAAGAGGCCACTAAAAGAGGGGATGAAAACCAAATCACTAAGGGAGTGGCAGAGAATTGATTCTATGTGATAAATTATGAGAGGTGTTGAAGACTGACCTCTATTTTTTCCTCCGCAAAGGAAAACCTAGGCGTAATTTAACTGTGGAGGTTTGCATATGTAGTTTGTGAATTAAATAGCTTTTCTTCTGGATACTACTACTCGTCTTGCACTCATATTCATCATCTGTAATTCAAATGTGATTCGTTTTAGGAACATATATAGATAAAACAAATTCAAATTATAAAATACACATATATAACTATTTTGTAATTATCAAAAACCAAAATTAATTTATGTTTGCAAAAAAATGTGAAAAAATAACCAGTTCTCTTTTAATAGATAATACGGGCCATTCCTGGTGATCTATATCAAAACATAAGCATTGCTAAGTGGCGTGGTTAGTATAACGCATCATTGTTACATGTTTATTCAAGCAACGATATGTATTTTAGTGGTGCATTGTGTTATAAAACACATCGGTAATCGAGCATTCCATAAAATGCATCGCTATGCCATTTTACCTATGTTCTATGCAACATGTTGTAGTTGGTTCTATGTAACACACTAGGGATCCATGTTTATCATACCACTGGTATGTATTTTAGTGGTGCATTTAGTTTTATAACACACCAGAAGTGGGGTGTCCTACCAAATGTATCGTTAGGATAAAGTTTAAATATGTGAGGTGGTGTAATGATGTGCACAACACCTGTGCATTGGTTAGACTTAGTTGCACCACTCCTCCTATTTTTATGTGGATTCTAAGGTAGTGTATTATATATAACACACCAGTGTTCCATGTTTCATGGAGCACCGACGTTTTTAGCGGTGCGTTGTGTATGAGAATGCATCGGTCACGGGGAATTATGATGCACCGATATGCTAATTATCAAATTTTTTGGGTGGTGTAGTTTTGTGCATGACACCAGTGTGTTTCCTAGACTTGGACACATTGCCTTGTTAAAAAAAAATTATTGATAGCTACAGGGTGCGGTTGGTTAACTGGGACGCATCGGTGCTCCATGTTCTTTGGAGAACCGATATTTTTTAGTGGCGCATTGTCTTTTAGAATGCATTGGTAAGGGGCATACCATAAGACACAATGCTATGATAAATTGTTTAAAAAAATTTATGGTGCCATGTTGTGCACAAGATCGGTGGGTTTGGTGGAATTTGACACACTGCCCAGTTAAATTTTTCTTGTTGAAAACTAGGCAATGTGTTTGGTTAATTGAACACACCGAGGCTCCATTTTTTTTGGAGCACTGGTGTTTTTTTATTGTTGTGTTGTTTTTAGGAGGCATCGATAATGGGGAATCCCATAAGATGCACTTCTATGTTAAATTGTTAAATCTTTTTCCTGGTGTTATGTTGTGCACAACACTGGTGTGTTTTGTTGACTTTGACGCACTGTTAGGCCAAATTTTGCATGTTGAAAACTTGGCAGTGTGATTGATTAATTGAATGCACTTGTCTTCCATTTTTCTTGGAGCACCAGTGTTTTTTTAGCATTGTGTTTTGTTTTATAATGTACTGGTAACGAGGCATGTGAAAAAACGCATTGTTATGCTTATTTTTCAACATTTGGTGCGATGTCATTCTATGCATGGTTCTGATGTGTTTGTTAATAATTTATGCACTAGCCGTGGTGCTTCCTATAAATTCATAAAATACACCGACTTCCAGTGTGAGCTAAAGCATTCAAGTGCACCACACAGAATAAAATAAAATAAAAATCTAAAAAAGGCCAAATTTCAGGCTAATTTAAAATTATCCAATGAAAATGAAAGTAAGAAGGTAATAAAAAAATTTCCTAGTCTCTTCTCTCCCAAGAGTCATGGTTTCACCATAGAGAAGAAACAAAAATTCACGGTATTTCCAAAATTTGGAAATTTGTGGAATCTAATAGTGGAGCTATCGAAATTACTATAGAGCACTCCAAACATGGCAGTCATGAAAGGAGAGTGAGCATCGATGCCTGTCTAAGAAGTTGGAAGCACAAAATTAAGTGTAATAATGAAATTCGTTCTAGTAATTTTTATTTTTATCTTACCGTACTTTGGTGCCCCCAATAGTTATACGCATTGGGGTGTCATGTGCATGTGCACTAGTGCGCTTTGGTTAAAATGGAGCATTGTTATGTATTTTATTTTGTTTGTAGTGGATAATAGTGTGCCTTACTGGATAATAATTGCAATGTTATTTGATATGTGCACATCGGTGCATGTAGGTCTTACATGTGCACTAGTGCATATAAGCCTTACATGCACATCAGTAAAAAACTCTGCAAAACCCCCTAGATGGGGTGACATCTGAACAGCTTCAGAGGACATATGGAATGGGGCGGAAATAGGAGTTATTAACCTCGGTCTCCAACCCTCCTCCCACTATTGCAGAATGACCTGCATTCAACAGAGAGTAATGGTAATGCACCTGGAAAGACTTGCAATTTTTAATGGCCCCCCCACATAAGCCAGACCAGGCGTACAGTGATAGGCACCAATCCTAGGTAATTCATCACCTCGGCTATCATGGCTTTCCTATCCGTCAATTTGAGTTTCACTAAGAGGACAATCGCCCTGGTGAATTCATTCATTCCCCCTTTGCATTCTCTCTTGTTCCTTGGATATTTCAAGCGAATTCTCTCTTTCTGCAATTGTGTTTTCTCCCCATCTCTCTCAGGAGAACTCTCTCTTTTTCCCTCTGCATATATTCTCCTACCCTTTGACTCTCTTAGGTGAATTCTCTTCATTTCCCTCTGCATTTTCTCCTGCTCTTCAGCTCTCTTGGGCTCTCCCAGGCTCTTTCCACCAGCCCCTCCGCCATCCGCATTCACTTCATCGCATTATCTCCACCATGCCAAGAGAAAGGGGGAATTCCAGGAGAGGCTCGTTGTATTACAATTCTCTCTCTAGGTGTGGCAGACTCACCCCCTCCCGATTGTCTCTCATTGCAATTCACACCTCAAGCCCCAGGCATAATAGCCAGGTGTCACCATAGCTTCCATCGTCATCCCCTCACTCCATCCATGGAAATATCCTAGTCAAATAGGAATCACCACCTTTGAAAGAGAGCACTCCTCTTCTCATTAATCCTCTTGCCCCCCTGAAAATCCATCCACAGGACTTGGTGTTCCGCACAAGCAGTTGTTGGATGCAGGTCGAATCGGGAAGAAATGATATTTTTGGAAGAGAAGCATGCAAGAGGGAAAAGACAGTTCGAAGGAAAAGCATCATGCACTCATGCATGGAAGACCTAATTAGTAATGACTCTAGGGTTAGGATTTTTGTAATGTATTGTAATGGCTAGTGAGCCAGGGATATAAATAAGTAGTACTTAGGACAGGGAGAGACAAAGAGACTGAGAGAGAAGAAGGAGGAGAATAGAGAGGACACACATGGAGAGACAAAAAGAGAAAGAGTTGTAATCACGGTATGAATCATTAAGATGGTAAGATAAGGAGGGAATGAGTGACTCGATCTCAAGGGTTAGATCATAGGTTGAGGATCCTGGTGTGATATAGTCAGCCTCGTAGGGATCGAGGAGCTTGTTGAGAGAAGTGAGATCCAAGAATGTAAACATGTGCGGCGTGATATATTTTTGAACCATAATAAGAAGTTGAGATCCAAATATTTGTGGACATATCCCAGGAGGGGGTGAACCATAGTAACACTGTGTTATGACATTGAATTAATGTGCCTGGTTAGTTGATGAATGTTGAATGAATGAAGTGATTAAGTAGATCTGGTATTTTACATGCATGCATAGAATAAATATTATAACAAGATGTTACATGGATTGAATCAAGGTTACGGTGTACAAGCACAGATCTCGCTCAATCTCAGGTTGCAAACATCTGAGTCTTACAACCACCCATAGAGCTATCTTCGGTGAGACTACGCAGTGCACTCCATGTATTGGGTAGCCTTCTGGGTTACCAGAGGGGCCGATAGTCTTTAAGGGATTTTGTTGGGAAGCTTCTTAGTTCTGAACCAAGGTATATCTGTAATAGTCAAATGAGAATCCAAATAACCCATAAGAATTCCTGCAGACCAATAGAAGAGTAGACAGAGATAAACAAACCAACAAATGGTTATGTTGTCGGTTGCATGGAAAAGAATGGGATTGAGCATATGATATTTGCAGGAGAGGTGTTAAAATAATGTTGGATCTGATGACAAAAAGGTAAGAGAATGAAAATCTATAAGGGGATGTTGAGACCATGGAATCCCACTAAAGCAGAGATAGAATGTTGGTTGAAGACAAAGAAGTTAGACTTTGCACAGAAAGATAACAGAAACCCAAATTTAACACCGCGCAAATATCTGGACAAGTATGTATTCATCGACTTGCATGAAGTATTTTTCTGTGATTTCCCACACATATTGCAAGAGTGGATCAAAATATTGAAAGACAATCATCTGACGAATCGGATCAGACAGCTAAGTGGAATCCTGAAGATATTGTGTAGCTACAATGAGTTGATAATAATTTTACACGCGCAGTAGATTTCTCGCTAGACAGCATTGTTGTCAAATCTGAAGAACTTAACGTTCCAGTTGAACCATAAAAAAAAGTAAGGAAAAAATAGAAGTTGTTTGGTGTACCACATGTAGGATAGAAGGACACCATAAGAACGAATGTCCAACATTCTTGTAGTACATGGCAACATGAATGCCAAACCTGTTTCCAACAAGAGGACTATGGTGTGATATTTGTAAGTAACAGGGTCATGATCCATACCACTGCCCAATGATGCAGAAGTACCAGACAATACCAAAGAGATCGTAATGAAACTTTTTCAAGTCAATAGGCCATGATGACAAAGATTGTAGAACCATGGACCTTATGAGAGAAATAACATCAGATGCATACAGGGTGTAGGCAAAAATGATGATCGGGAAAACCGCACCACAGTTTCACCAAGTACCAGCCTCGTACAACACTGCACAATAGCAGCATAATATTGCACAACAACCATATAACACTATGCAGCCATAGTACAATACCGTCCAGCCACACTATAACATCGTGCAATATAACCAGGCACCTTAGTATAACGTGCCGCGAGGGGATCAAATTGGCTACAGAGGTGGAGGAAGAGAAAGAGGAGGCTTTGGAAGGGGTAGAGGACCAGTGGTATGTCACAATTTTCAACAACCAGGACACTATGAAAGAGAATGTCCACTTCCACCTGCAACGTGTATGTATTATCACGCATTGGATCATGACACAGAAGAATGTCCTACACTACTAGGCAAGATCCAGGAAAAAAGGAATCAGAACAATCAAAATGTTCAGTGGATTTCAGCAAAAGCGAGGGACAAAGGAAGAAACATCAACATAGTTACACGAGGAGATAAAACAGGAAACGATGCAAAAAAACAAGAGCTAGCACAACACCAATCGGTGAACAAGAATGTTGAACCAAAGAAGCAATTTGATGTGCAGAATGAAAAGGAGATATTCAAGTAGGCTAGACAAGAATTCATGAAGCCAGACATTGCATTGACATCAAACGTGCAGCATAATAAGGAAGTACCAGAATACGAGATGCCTCCATCGTTGGATCACACCAAAGAAACACATCCCTTGGGAAAAGTAAGTACGATTAAAGGCTTTTTACAATCATGTGTAAAACTACTAAATGATGCATCATATGTTAAAATATTACAAAGTATGCTAGAAATATATAGCATAGAGGCATAAGGAAAGGTAGAACAGAAAATAGTCAATCACATATATACATGGAGGAGAAAAAGTAGGGAGTTCAGGCTAAAAGCTAACATTGGAGATTTCAACATGGGAGATATTATACTAGATTTGGATCTGAAGTCAATGTATTACCCAAGAAGACATGGCAATGTATGGGAGAACCCACACTAGGATATTCATCGGTTTAGCTGAAACTAGAAAATCAACATAGAGTCCTACCAATTGGAATGCTAAAAGGAGTAACAATATATCTGGATGGAGTGTGCACTAAAGCTGACTTCGAAGTAATAGATATAGTGGACGGAACAACCCCTTATCCATAATTGCTTGGCTTGGATTGGGCATTTGACAACCACACCATAATCAAATTGAAGATGAGGAAGATGACATTCGATTCAGGAGAATACAGATTCATTGGACCCATCAGAGGGGGAAAGGTTTGTAGAACCTACTTTCTTGGACTTGGAGGAAATTAACCAGTTGTACAAAACAGTTGTGCGGGAAGAAGATTATGTGAACCTGAATGCAGATGGAGTACTTAGTTGGAGAAGCATCACCTCATGTGCATCAGACTCATATATGGGCTTAGAAAATTGGCAACTGAGGTTACACGAAGTCTCCACAAGAAGATGTGCAAGAATAAACCGCACAATAAGTTGGGTGGGTACGGAGATACGGGAACCTCCTAGCTTCCATGGGTTAATGACTTAGAAGTATTCTTAACATGATACGAAGATGAAGTGCTAGAAAATCAGAGGATCTTAGCCCCGGATATAGCACTCAAGGAAACACCTGCAAGATGGTGGGGTGTGAACAAAGAAACAGTCAAGGACCGGTATCAATGTAATCAGTTACTTCGCATCATGTTTGGCGCAGAACAAGGAAGAAACCAATTACAAAAATATGATGGACAGGGAACACCGGCAGAACACTTGGAGAAGTGCAGAGAACTATGTAAAATGACACCACCGAAAGATTGGCCTCATCACTTTGTTCACACATTAGAAGGCATTCCAACAAATTGGTATGCAGACCAGGAATTGTGTAGAGGAAATATGAGCTAGATCATATTACAATAGAATTTTACAGTCACTTTCTCATTTGAGCATGAGAACCCCAACATAGACGCAACACTTAACCAAATCAAAGGGGTGATATTCATTAAGGAACTAGAAGTTGAACTTATAACAAAAGAACAACATCAAAACAGACAGACCGTGAAAGAACTTATATCATGCTACCATGTGTAGGAAGAAGCACCAGATGAACATGACCCACGCGATATTCATATTGAGGAAGTTGAAGGTGAAAGAGAAGTGGAAGTTCCACCTCTGGAATCAGAAGTTATTGTTGCGCCAATCAAGGTGAAGAAAGTCAACATTGGGACAGTTGAGAATCCCAAAATGGCCAGCATTGGCAACTACTGGGACGAAGAAATAGTGGAAATCATAACAGAGTTACTATGTGAGTACAACAGCCTATTCCCAACAACGTTCATTGGTCTTGCGCAGAGCTGAGGCAAGACCAATCAGACAGCGACCATATAGACTAAATCTGATATATAAGAAAAAAGTCAAAGCTGAGATCGATAGGATGTTGGGGGCTAGAATCATAGAACCTGTAGAGGAATCTGAATGGATAAGCTCGATGGTAGTTCAGGAGAAGAAACAAGGGGGGATAAGAATATGTGTTGACTTGAGGAATTTGAACGATGTGTTCCTACATGACTCATTCCCTACTCCTTTCACGGATGAGGTGTTGGAGAACGTAGGAGGACATGGAGCTTATTTATTCACTGATGGATTCTCAGGATACCATCAGATAAAGATATCACCGGAAGACAGATACAAGACCACTTTTTCTACAAAATGGGGATCTTACCAGTACACAACCATGTCATTTGGACTGAATAATGCACCAACAATATTCTTCAGAATAGTCATAGAAGCATTTAAAGAATTTATCCACTAGTTTTTAGAAGTATATATGGACGATTGGATAGTCTATAGTTTGATGAAATACCATCTAGAGGTCTTGTGGCTGATGTTATAAATATGCAGGCAATGCCAGATTTTGTTAAACATCAAGAAGTGCATCTTCGGAACACCTTTTGGGATACTATTAGGTCATATAGTATGCAAGCAAGGTTTGCTAGTAGATCCTGCCAATATTGCAGTAATTGTTAACCTGCCACCACCAAAAACAGTCCTTCAATTGAGAGCAACATTGGGTCACACAGGATGCTACAGGAAATTTATAAAGGGGTATGTGCAGATCACTGGGCCAATGGAGAAACTACTAAGAAAGACACCAAGTTTCAATGGAATGAAGACTATCAACGTGGATTGGACACCCTAAAAGAGAAGATGGTAACCGCACCAATACTAGTATTCCTAAACTAGGACAAGACATTCCATGTACATGTAGATGCATCGGCCATAACACTTGGATCCATTCTAGCGCAGCTAGGAGAAGGAGAATTGGACCATTCGATTTCATTTTTGAGCAGAAAACTATCAAAATCATAGTAGAACTACAATAATACAGAGAGGGGAGGATTATCTATGGTCTACGTGATCCAGAAGTTCAGGCACTATTTATTGGGAAAAAATTTCAATATGTTCACAAACCATTCAACGCTCAAATACCTCGTCAACAAGCTAGTGTTGGGGGGGAGAATTTGTATATGGTTATTTTTGTTTCAATAATTTGACTTTGAAGTTATAGTCAAACCAGGAAAGTTAAATGCAGGATCACCTGTTAAGGATCACCAATGGGGAGGATCCTACAAATCTAGAAGACAACTTTCCAGATGCGCAGTTATTTTCAGTTCAGATAGTCGATGAGTACTTCGCAGACATCATCCAGTACTTGAGTACAAGGACTGAGCCATAGGAATACAACACTGTGAAGAAGAAAAAATTGGTAGTACGGGCTACAGACTATCAGCTGATTGCAGGATACTTATACAAAATGGGCACATATAGCATCTTGAGAATATGTGTGCTAGAACATGAAAGACCAAGGATTTTAGAAGAATCACATGAGGGAATAACAAGAGGACATTATGTAGGAAAATATATTGCAGAGAAGGTATTGCACGTAGGACTATGATGTCTGATTGTTCACAGAGATTCAAAGGATTACTTCCATAAATGTGATGTATGTCAAAGGGTTGGTAAACCAAATAGAAGGGATGAGATGCCCCTGCGACTACAAGTAACTTTGTAGGTATTTTAAAAATGGGCAATAGATTTTTTGGGACCAATTAACCCACCAACAAAAAGGTCAGCAGCAAGGTACATCATCACTCTGATAGAATACCTGACAAGATCGGCATAAGAAGCACTAGTAAATGATTGCAGCATAGAGACACCAACACACTTCCTGTTTGATCAAGTAATCACTAGATTTGGTTGCCCAAGGATTTTGATGAGTGACCAAGCCACTCACTTTATTAACAGTACTATTAAGGCTATGACTGAGGAATTTGAAGTTCATCATCAAAAGAGTACACCATATCATCCTCAAGCAAATGGAATAGTGGAATCCTTTAACAAAATCCTTGAAAATCCATTGACGAAGATCTGCAATGTTAATAGGGATGATTGGGACCTCAAGATACCAGCAGTATTGTGATCATACAGGACCACATGCAAGAAATTGACAGGACAAACGCCATTCAGATTGGTATATGGACAAGAAGCAGTGGTGCCACTGGAATTTTTGGTACCTAGTCTGCGCGTAGAAGCAATTACAAACATGACAGAACGAGGCACAGTATAGGAAAGGATAAATCAACTGATGATCTTGGAGGAAGATATGATTCTAGTAGGGTTTCACCAAGAAGTACAAAAAGAAAGAGACAAATCTTGGCATGATAGACATATCAAGAGGAAATATTTCAAGTAAGGAGACCTAGTCCTAGTGTACAATAGAAAATCCCTTCAACACCTAGGAAAACTCAGAATGCGTTGGTTAGGAACATACAAAATGAAGACTATCACAGACAGGGTAGATGTATAGTTGAGGGATTTAGGAGGAACATACCTAAGAGGAATGATCAATGGGAATCTACTGAAGCTGTATAAGGATACCTCCTAGCACTTAAAAAAAAAACAGAGGAGATGGTGCGTCATACCGGACATCAAAAGATAACAACAAAGGCATAGTGCACTGAAAATAGAATGAGCACCCACACTCGGTAATGCTAGCCCAACGGAGACAAGACCAATGGTCACTACAAAGAGGGAAACAATGGGAAAGAAAAAACAACGGGAAAGAAGGATATGGTAAAGAAGTGCCAACTGACAGGGGCTATCAGAATTGAATTCTAGAAATGATTGACAGTAAATTGTATTAATCATGCCAACTGGTGACGACAAGGGAAATCAACGGAAATTACGTGGGAAGCGTCGGTTCAATTAAAACACAATTGCAATAACGTCTATGAAAAGCTTCACACGACTCTGATACAAAGAAAGAACGGAGGAGAAGAAAGGTTATTGTGAAATCAAGAAAAGCACAGAGCAATAGATTATACAAAGCAGAGAACTAAGGTTGTAGAGGTTGAAGAGGCCACTAAGCTCGGTGAAAAACATCCTTACCACCATGGAACCACCCAAACAGGGATAACCGAGCCAGATTGGTAGACGACCTCGAAGCAGTGCCAAAACACCACCGCAACTACAGGAAATCGAACATCAACCACATCAGCCACAAGAAGTCGTCAATGTGAATGAAATCCCATCGCCATATATGACACCAGCAAGCCCCACACCTATCAAGGAGGAAACCCAACAAATAGCACCAGGGGGCATGGACATTGATATGCTGGAAGGGGGACATGGTCAGCAGGTTGAGGACGTAGGCAATCATTTGCAACCTGAAAACCCTGAGGGAGCTTTGAGAGCCAATGGGACGGCCCCAAACCAGGAAGAAATGACCGTGCCAAAAAGGTCACAGACAACCATGCCAAAACAACCACAGGAGGGAATAGTGGAAGATGTCATCGGTCGACCAGATGAGTATGCAGAAGAGAAAACAATTGAGGCTAGAACCTCGAGTCAACCACCACAACAGAAGGGAAAAATACCAGTACCAAGGTCACCATGCAGGCAGGCCGCCACAACCATTGTCTTTTTTCACATTCCAGAAGGGGTACAAATAGCAGGAAACTTGTTAGGCCACGTGGAGAAATTGAAGTACTCATACCATGACGTGACGGACACGGACAATTTCCCATAGTTCACCAAGAAATTTTACCTATAGACTATGGGGATAGGACCCTTTGGCGAACCAATTAACCAACCAATCCAGTGGGTAGTCGGACTGGCCAAAAATGGGATTCTAGGCCTATTGGACATCACGCACTTTGGGAGGGGCCAATATGCGAACAACTGCATCAAGCAGTTGATGGAAGTCACCCATGGAGCATACCTCTATCTAGAACAACTGGTCTCAATAGACATAGAGCTTATTGCACACATCACAGGGCCGCCATCACGGGGGGAGGACCTCGCGCAGTTCCTTGAGGACAAGACAAAGGAGAAAGCAATGACCGAGGAAATGAAGAAGAAGTATGGTACCAAAAGGGGGTCACATGGAATCATAATCAAGTGTATTAGTGATGCAGTGAAAAGAATGGCCACCAAAATTATGGCATGAAAATTACTCAGGAAATTCCACAATTAGGAAGTCTTGGTCGGGGTTTTTGCAACTGCAACATAGTGTGCGGAGGGCACCACACTCAGTTGAGCCCTGTATTTTATTAATTTATTCCTGGAAAACTGTAAGGACACACAATATCTAGGGACATAATTTAACTATTCATGTCTACTCATCTTGGTCACCTTGATCAGATGGAAGGAGCCTCAGTATTCATTCTTTGCCACAAGACCTAATCCTTTCAACGCAGCGCAATACCTATGATTGGGGTCTGCTTCGGACCCCAAGAAAAAAAAGGCAAATGCAACCATATTTGAAGGATATCACAGCGATCTACAGGAGAGCATCGCCAACACTTGGAGATTGACGTCAGAAGTGGTCGCACAGTATCATGGCATAGCCAACTTTAAAGAAACTAGACATGCAATGTGGATCTAGGAATGAAAATATCCCCACAATAAATGGCTACAACTGTGCTACTGCATCACAGAGGTGGAAATAGAAATGGCCATCAAAGATTGTGATGATGACTGGAGGATCACAATCCTGAATCAAGAAAGGCCCGCAGGAATGGAGGAGGAGGCATGGCAGGAAAAAACACCGGCATAAGAGATAACGATGCCCAAGAAGACAAGGATCATTCAGAACAAGGTGCAATAGAAGAAAGGGGGTGTGTCCAGGAAAGTTACTCAGGCGGGGAATAAGAACAACACCCAAGCACCATGGGTACAGGAGAAATAGACTGAGACAACACAGGGAAACACATGAAGTGCTACTCAGCAGGAGCAAGGCCAGACTAAGAGGCCATTCATCCAAATGGGGGGTGCGTGCAAGAAAGATAAGGTGCACAGAATGCCACCCGAACACATGATCACAGAGGACAATGCAGACCTTATGGCCCAAATGGTCCAGGATCACACAAAGGAGTATTTTGGCAATGCTCAACACCAAAGGGACAGGATTGAGGAGGAGTTGGAATACATACGACAACTCCTCAAACAACTCAGAGAATCACAGGCAGCTGGCAACAGCGTAGGAACAATCCCATCAGCATCACAGATAGGAGCCGAGGCAGAATCGAGTGAGCAAGACAATATTCAGATGACAACATAGTCGAGCTCAATATTTCACGTTACACCCAACATGTTGCGCATGGATGAAATTGTGAGTCAAAAAGTCTTGAAGGATTTGGCACAAATACAGTTGGTGATGATGCGGATACCAACTAAATCCTTGTATAAAATGCAGGTTAGCATCGTGTGGGAGGTACAGTCACGTGCACACATGGATGCAACAAAATTGCAGCAGACAAAGGACAATCGAGATGTGCTGGAATTGGTACTCGAGCAGGCTAATATTGAGACCAAATATGAAAAAGGCCACACGGATAGGATGGAGCAGGAAGTGGTCGTAGCCTATCAGAAAATCTCGAAGAGCATGCAGACGGTAGAACTCACGGTGACACAGAATATTGATCAAATTGTGTAGACAAACGATCAATATAGACATGAGATCGAGCACCTCCAAGAACAATTCATACCTACCACACCACCAGAGGTGAAGGAGCAGAGGAAGTTAGAGGCAACAACGTAGATAAAGGATATAGAGCGACAAGTCCACGTGGTAGCTAACTTGTTCGAGAAGGAAACACAGCTTTGGATGAAGTTGGAAGAGGATCAACAGGTCCAGAAGTGGGACCAAGAAGAAGAAAGGATAAGCACAACTATCCATGACCTCAAGTAGAGGAAAAATACAATGTCGATCACGGAGCGCATCAAGGGAGTGCAAGATATGAAGAAACTACAGGAATATCTCGTAGCAGTGTAGATGCAGAAAAAGGAGTGCTAATCTCAAATGGAACCGCTCTAGGAGCGAGCAACAGATGTTATTGCACAGGCAGAAGATGAAAAGAAGAACATGGCACAAACTCAGGCAAAGTGCACAGGGATGATCAACGACGACATTGTAGTACATTTATTGGATGCACTCAAGGAGAATACTGCGCAAGGTCAAACGCAAGTGAAGGAACTCACAGAAAAGTTTTAGGCTCTCACAGGAGAGATTGAAGAGGCGCACAAAGTCTAGGTGGCTCGGGATGAGCCACATGTCAGTGTTGGGGGCCTGTTGGATGCAGGTCGAATCCGAAAGAAAGGATATTTTTGGAAGAGAAGCATGCAAGAGGAAAAATATAGCTAGAAGGAAAAGTAGCACACGCGCATGCATGGAAGACCTAACGATGCTAGGGTTAGGGTTTTTGTAATGTATTGTAATCGTTGGTGAGCCAAGGATATAAATAAGTTGTACTTAGGACAGGGAGAGACAAAGAGATCGAGAGAGACAAAGGAGGAGAACATAGAGGACACACATGGAGAGACAAAAAGAGAAAGAGTTGTAAGCATGGTATGAATCATTAAGTTGGTAAGATAAGGATGGAATGAGTGACTCGATTTCAAGGTTTAGATCGCAGGTTGAGGATCCTGGTGCGATCTAGTCATCCTCGCAGGGATCAAGGAGCCTGTTGAGAGAAGTGAGATCCAAGAATGTAAACACGCGCGACGTGATATATTTCTGAACCATAATAAGAAGTTGAGAGCTAGATCTTTGTGGACGTAGCCCAAGAGGCGGTGAACCACAGTAAAACGGTGTTATGGGATTGAATGAATGTGTCTTTGTGTCTGGCTAGTTGATGAATGTTGAATGAATGAAGTGATTAAGTAGATCTGGTATTTTACATCCATGCATAGAATAAATATTATAACAAGTTGTTACATGGACTAAATCGAGGTTATAGCATACAAGCACATATCACACTCAATCTCAGGTTGCAAACACTTGAGTCTTTCATCCACCCATAAAGATATCTCGGGTGAGACTGCGCAGTTCACTCTGTGTATTGTGTAGCCTTCTGGGTTACCAGTGGGGTCGATAGTCTTTAAGGGATTTTATTGGGAAGCTTATTAGTTATGAACCAAGGTCAATCTGTAACAGTCAAATGAG
Source organism: Picea engelmannii (assembly GCA_009831015.1). Classification (NCBI taxonomy): domain Eukaryota; kingdom Viridiplantae; phylum Streptophyta; class Pinopsida; order Pinales; family Pinaceae; genus Picea; species Picea engelmannii. The sequence continues at coordinate 838,570 of ML778536.1, read as the reverse complement.
AATCTGAATAACCTATAAGAATGCCTCAAGACCAATAGAAGAGTAGACAAAGATAAACAAACCAACAACAGCTGCATGGTGGAAGAGGAAATTCGCCCAAGCTGGCAGGTGGAGGAGCATAAGATGAGCGTTGGCGAGGACAAGGAGGAGGATCCACCTCTGCTCTATGAAAATCGACTCTCGGAGGATCACCTCCAAATCATTTTCGAAATTAGACAAAAGCAAGACGACCAAATACACTCTAAGCACATCCTCGGCCAAAGAATGGACATTTTGTTTGATGCATTGGCAGATGTTCCTGTGCGGACTCGATGCCCAGTGTGTGGCCAAAAGTACATCCATGGTTTCCCGATCTCTCCCAAGGAGTAGCACCTCCAGGTTTCTATTTTTTGTTTGCTCTCATCGCAGGCTAAATGGTCATGGCGACTAGTCCCATTTTGTTCATACAGTTTGGTCATGGCGATCAAATTATTTTGTTCATTCAGTTTTTTTATGCGGTGACATGTCAAACTCTAAGTTTTTAATGGAAGACACCTGTTCTGTTTTCCCTTTTGTGGAAGAACAGGTTCCTAACATATGGCATTGTACAGACATTAGCAAAAATTAATACAAGGCTCTTATTTTATTTACAAAAAAAAAACTCTGCAAAAACCTCCAATTGCTTGCCTCCACTAAAATCCTATGCTATAAACAAATAAAGGGGTAGTATTTTGGGGGAGGTTCCATAAAAACCTCCACTTCAAGGTGTTCTCCTTGTAGCGATCTCACCATTGAATAAGTGTTGCATATATTCAACACTAAACAAGCATAGACCATGATTCAACTTGGATTTCATGTGTTACCAAGATAGACTCTCTCCAGGTATGAGAATGAAAGATACTTTCATGTTGAGGATGGGAATGGATTATAATCAAAGAGTTCAAAATCTAAATATTGATCATAGCAAAGAATCAATGATTGGAATTTTGTACGATCAAAACAAGAAAGCTAGAAACCAGAGCCGGAGTTGTAGCCAATACCTAGAGTTGAGAGCCATGTTCTAGAGAAGTAGAGAGAAAGCACATTGATCTGAAGATTGGTTTCCTAGAAGCATTTGGATATCAAAATTTTCTCAATGGGGAGGTGTGATTTGAAATGGATCCAACCAAAAATTAATGGTTATAAGACTCAATACCCAAAGCAATTCAATAATTAATGAAGTTTAAAAGAAAAAAAAAACAATGCAACAAAAATTAAAAATGAGAAAAAAATGAAATAGGAGAGAAAAACAAGGAATGGAAAATGAAAGGACAAGGATACTTGGCCTTCCTATTACCCCTAGCTCTACTTTCAAAATATAAATGTTGGATAACTACTAAAAACAAAACATATTTCGCATATTGCAAAAACATCTTTCAAAATATAAATGTTGGATAACTACTAAAAACAAAACATATCCCTAATATGAAACGACCTATGTTTTGCTATGAAACATGTTTTGATTTGGGGGGGTTTCATTTTTTGTTACAATGTTTTTCCTTTGACAACGATTTGCCTTGGGAACATGTTTTGATTTGGGGGGTTTCATTTTTTGTTACAATGTTTTTCCTTTGACAACGATTTGCCTTGGGGTTGTGTAAATCCAACTTTGTCACAATGAGAAGTAAATGTGGTGCTATAAAATTGATGCAAAAGACCACCATTGAAACTCCCCACATGACGATATTTAACCAAACGATTTATATTGTTGTGATTCATATTTAACACTCCATACATATGTTGTGATTCTCATATGTTGTGATTCATCTTTATTTGACCATCATAATAAATTGATTTTTCCACACATCATCCTCTGTTAAAGAGCCTCTATGTATATAAACAATTTGATTATAATAACAAAAACTGGATTATAAAAATGTTATTGAATTGAGGAATTTTTTTTATTATAATAACAAAAATTGGAGTATAAAAATGTTGTTGAATTGAGGTATTTTTAATGTTATAAAAAAAATACACAAGAAACAAAGAAAGAAATGACAATAATGATGTACATGTAACTCAATTTTATTTATTATGAGAATATATATTTATATATGAATAAAATGTTTTTTTAATAAATTAGTGCTATAATCTCTTAACAAAAAAATGTCTAATTAGTGCTTATCAATTTAACTAGTGCTTGAAGAGATATCCACACTCAAAGCTTCAATCAAAATAATTTTGTAAACTTTACTAAGTAAACAAATAATATAACCAAATAATTCATTAGCCAAACAAAAACACTTTTGTGAAAAGAAAACTTCATTATTACTTATACTAATATGTCCATGTTCATGGAGTTATTGCACTCTTTCCCATTCCATTCACTTGTTGCTACATTTAGAGTAAGTGTACTCTTTCTCATTCCATATTCCATAGGGATATTAATGTATTATGGGGATTACATTTGTGCTAAATCATTTCTTGAACTTAGGTCAGAGCATTTCCATTAGATTTTCCAACCCACCCATTATCCCATTCCACATACTTTACATATGTTATATTTGTACCTTTAAGAAAGATGGTCATATTTGAGATATCTTCCTAAGAGGGAGGAGTAATCTTGAGTTCGTCAGTGACTTGTATAAAATATTGTTCAATTTGATTTTATGACTTCCTCATAGATTAATTAGAAATTTCTTTCTATTATGAATGATTTGATTCCTAATTTATTTGCAAGGTGAAATCCTTTTTGAAAAACCATTGTCTGTGGACTCTCCCATGTATAGGGGAATAAAATCCTATTGGGTTACTTTTGTTATCTTAAATCTTTCCTCCTATGCTTACACTATGACAAGCATATTCATGATCTACTCAAATCACCTCTTGAGGCTAGTAATTATAGTAGAATTGTGGTGAAACCTGTAGAGAGAATCTAGCTAACAACTATTCGTACAAAGCTTTAAAATTGAGAGAAGGAGAGGAAATATGAGAGAAAAGAATTAATAGAATTGTATTCACTATATTCCACACCCAAAAGGTGAATAATTTACAATAGATGTAGGCTACATGAGTAACTAATGTTCCATAGTAGTCATCTAGAGAGATATAGAAGCTCACTAACAGAAACCGAAGTAATTTGCCACCTAGTCCTAGTTAATTGATCCATGCAATAATCAATTAACTAAGTCACGTGTGTGGAACTGAGAGAAACACATGCAACTGCTAATGATAAAACTGAGGTTGTCATGCATGAGTAACTTCCAATAGTCTAACTAAGTGTAACTGACTATGAATTGAAGAGGAGTGCCTTATTTTGTAGGGGAATATTCTCTAGAGAGAATATTCTCATCTAAGGAAGCATTCTCAACGTTGGACTATCAACCTTAGGAAAATAATTACCTAGGTGAGTGTGTAACATCTCCAACACCCCCCCTGAACACTACTAGGGTGTACATGATGAGTGGGTCTCAACAACCAAGGCTATGTTAGGTACCCATTGTACAATGCATCTAAGAATGAAACAATGAAAAAAATTGGAGGAAAGAGGAAAAACCTCATGGGAACCCCCACCCCCCCCAAAGTACAATGCATCAAAAATGAAGAAGGAAATACAATTGTTAATCAATTGTGTCCTTGACTCCAAGACGATCACGTAGAAAGTGGAACTTCTTCTCAGTAAATGTCTTGGTGAAGATGTATGCAGTCTGTTCAACAGATGGATAGTATTGCAAATCGACGATCATGTCATGTGTCGAATCTCTTATGTAGTGCATATGGATCTCGATGTGTTTGTTTCGTTTTCGTTGCACTGGGTCTCTACAAAACTTGAGAGTACTCTAATTTTCACATCAAATGACATTCAGATGATGAAACTTGATGCCAATCTTGGTGAGGAAGTTCTAAAGCCAAAGTGCTTGAATAGTGACGATGAACACTCCTATGTTATTGGCCTCTGCTGACGATAGAGAAATAACTAACTACTTTTTTCTCGACCAAGAGATCGGATCGGAACCCAAACTAAGCACATACATAGATGTGGACTTGAGATATCTGCTATAGGCATCCATATTCACATACCATGCTCTAGGTGTCTGCTTGAGGCCATAGAGGGAATTCTTTATCCGGTGTACTAAGGATGAGTTGTGAATGAACCCTTATGGATGCTCCATGTAAATATCCTCTAAGAGATCCCCATGAAGAAAAATAGTCTTTGCATCCATCTGGCGAAATTTCTACCCCCTGGTTGTCGCAATGGCAAGGGCCAATCATATGGAGTCCATCTTTTCTTTGAGAGAAAAGGTATCATCATAGTCTATCCTGTGGATTTGCTAAAATCCTTTGGCAACCAGTCTCGTATTATACCTGCTCACTTGTCCATCTGCTACCTTCTTGGTCTTGTAGACCCATCTGCATCTGACAAGATTCTTCTCTGAAGGAAGTGGAACCAGATCCCAAGTCTGGTTCTCTATGAGAGTTGTACTCCTCTTGCATAGCGGTTTCCAAGAAGGGATTCCATGCAGCCTTTGCATAGGTCTGCAGGTATGAAGCTAGAACCATATAGTAATGCATGGGCATCATTGGTTCAGTAAATGTGAGTGCATGAGGAGGATCCTCAAATTGAGACCGCATCCTCCTCTGATCTATTGGATCCCCCACAAGGTCTCCTACTACTTGTAGGGTGGTTTATGCTCACTTAGGCATCTTTGGTGGCTCAACATATTCATTCTCATCATTGGCATGCTCATCATCTTCTAAATCAGATTCGGAGCTCAAATCTTAACTGTGATCTGAGTGAGTGAACTCATCATCACTGATGTTTGGTGCAAGTAGTGGTACATAGGAATCTACATGTGGATATGACAGTGCAAGCAAGGGATTTTCCTCAAACTGAACACTGTGCTCAATGATGAGCCTGTTAGTAGAGGGATCTAGCAACATGTAACCCTTCACACCATCTGGATATCCCACAGAGAAGAGTTAATGACAATCAATTCTTGAGATTTACCTTGCTTGGCTTGATCTTCCAACTTCTTTTTGGCAGCTTCGGAAATGTGATCCTAGAGGTTGTTCTTTTGAAGAATATATGTCATTTGATCAATATGCTTCTTCATGCATGTGGACTTGGGATGATAACCGCGGTTGCAGTAACTACATTTTGTCTTCCCTTTCTTTCATTTTCCACCTTTAGATCCCAAGGAATCATCGAAGGGTTTGGAGTACCCTTCCTTCTTTGGCTCTACACACACCTTTCCCTTTCCTTTTTGCTTGGACTTTGAATTGAAAGTGTTGTTTATTTCATAATGCACAACAAGTGCATGCGCATTGGATCCCTTGATTATCCCCAATTTGATGAGCTTATATTTCCCATGCATGAGGGATTCAATAAATTGATCCAATGCCGGCATTTTCCAGGCCTCTCCTAAAGTGATTATGTTTGTATGAAATGATGAGACAAAAATAGCATAATTCGGACCAATTTTTGCTAAGATAGAAAGGATTGACTGACTGTGTTGAGTGGATTTGTCTATTCCACATCCCTTTAGGTGAAGAAGGAGGGACTTGAAATTCGTAAAGAAGTTCTGGATGTTGTCAAAATTCCTCAGATCTAAGGAATTTAGCTTGACCTCGAGCATATGGCTTCTCATTTAATCTTGTTTTCCAAAGAGATCCTCCAACTTTGTCCAAATATCATCTAGTGTGGTACAAGCTTCAATGTGAAATAGAATCTCGAGGGACATAGGCACACAGAGGAGGTCATAAGCCTCATCCATGCAATTGAGATACCTATTCTTCTCAATAGTAGAGGTTGGCTCAACCTATGTTGCCATGGTAATCCGGTACAAGCCTTTGCATTTGAGTTGATGCATAATTTTTAGCTTCCACTCAAAGTAGTTATGAGGTGTGAGAAATATTGACGACGAATAATCCATCATTTTTTAATGCATCTCCCTTATGGACCTGAAAATAAGATACATGTACGCCTTGCTCCTAGCAACCTATGGATTCTGATACCATGTAGAATTGTGGTAAAACCTGCACATAGAATCTTTCTAACAACAATTCGTACAAAACTTGCAAATTGAGAGAAGGAGAGAAGAGATGAGATAAAAGAATCAATAGAATTTTATTCATTGTATTCCACACCCAAAAGGTGAATAATTTACAATAGATATAGGCCACATGAGTAACTAATGCGTCATAGTAGTGTTCTAGAGAGATCTAGACACTCATTGACATAAACCGAAGTAATCTACCACCAAGTCCTAGTTAATTGATCCATGCAATCATCAATTAATTGAGTCACACGTGTGGAAGTGAGAGAATCATGTGTAACTACTGGTGATAAAACCGAGGTTTTCATGCATGAGTGACTTCCACTAGTCTAACTAAGTGTAACTGAGTGTAACCAACTCTGAATTGAAGAGGATCACCCTATTTTGTAGGGGAATATTCTCTAAAGAGAATATTCAAATCTAAAGAATCATTCTCAACATTGGACTATCAACCGTAGGAAAAGAACTACCTAGGTGAGTGTTTAATATGTCCAACAATTACCACTTGGATGGAATGGAGTGTTTTTTGAATGACTCTTCATATGCTTTTTCTACCCAAAGTTATGCTTTCTCTATTGAAATTGTCTCTTGAGGCCTCATCAAAGTTCAATTTGTATTATAGTGGGGCTAGTAATTTTCACTTATATGGATGTGCACATAGGTGATGTTATGTATGCCATAGGTTTTACCCCTACACTTGGGTCCCTATATGTGCACACAAGTGGTGCTATGTATTCCATAAGTTTGACCCCTATCTCAAGGTGTCCTGTGACTACCTTAACCTATCATGTAAAACTCATAATATTGGAAACCTAATTTGTGATGTGAAACTCCTCATTCCCCCCATTATATTGAAGTCCATTGAATGAGAGGAAGACATTTATAATTGTTAGATAGAGTGAGTGTCTTTATAGAAGGTAAATCAAAAGAAACAAAAATATAAGTATATCCTTTGATGTCGAAACAAAATTCGCTAAGACAATGTGTATCTTTGTTGAATTCACCTCTCCAAATAAAGAGAAGAAATTAATTAAAGTATTATTAGAAAAAATATCTTTAACTTTTTTCGTCTTAAGGTGCTCTATAACTCAATATGAAAGAGATGTTATCATGAATAACAATGATGTGGTAATGTTAGTGATGTGGTAATGTTAGCCCCAATTTGTTTTTAAATAATATGAATAAAATAACATATCAACTATATAAAATTCAAATAGAAAATAATACAAACATATTTATGATAACTGACATCCAAAATCAAAATATCAAATAATTGTGAATTGAGAAGCTGATATAATGAATGAGGAATCGCACAATCACAACAATGAACAAATGAAACATAGTTTTCAGGTGCAGTTCTCACAAGTGCATTTCTCATTATAGGCATATTCGAATACTAGAAGGAGACATAATGCACACATCAAAATTAAAATAACTAATTTATAGAACAATGGAGGCAATGACTATATTCGAATATGAAATTAGTTAAATGAATATTCCAAGTGAGAATGCAAGACTTGTCAATGATTTTTTTCTTTAAAAATAAACAAATGATCAATTTATAAAGGTAAAGGTTGTAGGTGGTGAAAACTAGCTATATTTATTGGAATAGAAATGTAATTATTATGTTAGGTAATTATCTTGATTTATTTTTAGATTTGCATATTAATTAATTGTATTTTTTTCTACAATGATATAATGTATAGGTATCAAGTATTTGTATTAATTTCAACAATGGAAAATAATAGGTTGCATTGATTTTAATGATGGTACATTGAAAAATAGTTTAGAGCAATCAAGTACTTGTATCAATTTTGGTAATGATATAACATAAAATAATATGGTGCATTGATTTTAGCGATGACACAATGAAAAATTATTTAATGCATTAATTGAATAAAAAATACTAAGAACATTGATCTCGTGCATTAATTTCAATTTCAACACCTAGTATAAACTATCAAGTGAAATAACTTTAACAATAACACAATGCAAATCAATTTTAAAATATATTATGTTGTTATGAAATAGATTATCTATTAGTATTTACACATTAAGAATATTATAATATTAAGATATGTAAAGTGCATTGATATATATATGATGCATTAAAACAAAAAACATACAATAAAATATAATCAAAATTATGATAAACATATAAGGTTGAAGAAAGATGTTATTAATATTGGAAAGCAAAAGAGATATGGTATGAACTTTAGTGCATTATATCAAGTTAAATGTTTAGATCAATTTCGTTTTTCATATGATTGATATGGAAATATGGAAAAGCTAGCATGTGTGAGCAAAAGAAAATCCGAAAAAGAGATTGAGATTGGTCACTATGTAATTTATTTGTTATTTCTTATATGCATTATATTACTTTCTTATTATTCATCATTGAAGATCATTACTTTATTACTATCCACCTTAATCATCATATAGCTTTTAAATATTTGATGGAACGTCTATGATGGGAACCAATCTAGATCCATTTTAACTCAAAATATATCAAACACCACAGAGAGAGACAAAATCTTACCAAATGAAAACATTTCATCAAGTATTGTACTTTATAAAAACTTTACATCTCAAAAGCTTTGATCCCTCTAAATCTCAAGTTAAGATAAATATAGATTAGTCAAAAATCCAAATAACCAAATTTAAAACTACACCCAAGCAAGCACACCATTAGCTCCACAAATTTACAATTAATATAGTCATAATTTTTTTCATATTATGTGAATTTAAATTATATGTCACATGTAATGGTTATAAATAATAATAATGTTAACAAATAATGTGATTTCATTTTATAAATTGAATGAAAAGACTCTTCAAGTGAATCATGGTATGGTCGACTAGTCTAGGTCCTGTAACAGTAATGGCGGTCTGGAGTAGTAATGGCGGTCCGGCCCTGTAACAGATCTTTTTTGGTGGAGATACCCTGACATTTGGGCCCTTCCAGCCTTCTTCTTTTAGTTTTTCTATAGCTCACACACCCTAGACAAAAGTTTATAGATTTTAGAGTGTTGTTTGTGTTTTTAGAGGGAGACTATTTTCATTCAACCATTATGTTGTGGGACCTGTTGGAGTTACTTCACACACACCTAGGATTTATTTTTCCTAAGGTTTTTCCTTGTTTATTAGTCATAATTAGTCATTATCCAATCTCATATATTTTAGGGGAGAATATTCCACCTCGAGAATATTCTCTTTCAGTTAACATTTCAGTTTGACTAGTTGAGTTGAATTTAGATCTTGCATTGGTTTTATCACCATGCAACATTGGGATCATCACCATGCTAATTCAAAATTGCCTTGGTGTCATCACCAAACTGGTGCATTAGCCTTGATTCCCTGAGTCAACTCCTCATTACTCTATGTTCAGCCAGTTAACTGAAGACTAGTTGACTAGTTAACTCAACTAGGTGGCAATTCACTCATGTAATTGCCTGAGAGACTAGACTAGGTGGAAGTTCACTCATGTAACTGTTGGTGTGTGTCCAGATCACTCTAGACCACCACTATGGTGCATTGGTTCACCTCCAGTGCGCACTCATGGAGCTATACAGAGTATATCATGTGTAAACTATTCATTATTCATAACGGTTAATGAGAATTCTTTCATTCTTTCTCTCCTTCTTCTTCTTTCTCAAATTCTCTCGGAAAATGTGTGTATTATTGTTTAGCTAGATCTATTATGTGCAGGTTCAACACATTTACATGGTATCAAAACTGACGGACTTCTAAGAAAAAGCTACACCAAAATTGTTTGCAGGTACACAAGATTGAAGATAGCGGAAAGATGCATTTCCAAAAAGAATTCATTCTTACACCTTACAACTATTTTGCATGGAAGGAGAAAATAGCAATACATCTCTGAACCAGAGGATTGTACAGGTTAACCTTGAATACAAATAAATAACCGACATCAGCCATAGAAAAATCCAAGTATTTAAATCGCATGGATGAGGCACTCGAAACAATTTGCAGTCTTATTTCTCCCGATATCCTTTTTCACATATCTTCTTGTAAGACTCCCAATGAAGCCTGGACCACCTTGGAAGGGCTCTTTGGAAAACAGGATGAGATGAGGGGACACATGCTGGAGGTGGAGCTCATAGATGATTTTAGGGGCTAAATTTCACAAATGGGATAATTTTCCATGGTTTTTCCCAAAAAAAGATTCGCCAATTTCCATTTTTTCTAAAAATGATTCGCCTAAATTCCATAGAATAAAATTGTTTTACCTTACAAATCGCCAAAAATTTATAGAAACAATATAAAATCCTTAGAAATTTGAATATTTTTACAAAACTATCACCAAACATTTTACATTTTGCATATTAAGGACTAGTAATATTAGCCCATGTTTCTACATTTTAATATAAATTTCCATCCTTGAAATCATCCCTGGTGGAGATGCTCACATTGGATCCAAAAATCTTTGACAATATCCAATATTTATTTACAAAATTCAAGGATTTATTGTAGCAACTCAAAGCTTTTGAGGTTGATAAATCGAAGGAGGAGAAACAAATGGTTCTCACCATTCTCTCCAATCTTTTTCCTGAATTATTTGTATTCGTATCCACATTCCATTCTATCAGATTCACCTCAGGAGCCACCTGGAATATGCCTTCTCTTGAGGATTTTATTGAAGCCCTGACACAAGAGCAAACCAAGCTCATCAACATGGGAAAAATCAAAGGCCCAAAGGCATATGCACTCATTGTGCAAGATGGCAGCCACAAATATCATAAATCTAAATATAAAGATAAATGGAAAGCTCATGCACATCCAAAGAATGAAGGGTACACAAAACCCTTCATCGATGCCTCCGAATCCAAAGGGGAAAAGGGGAGAAATCCATGTATTGTTACAAAGGATTCCATTCGAAATACGCATGCATGAAAAAATAAATAGATCTGATGTCTCAAATAATTTAGCAAAACAACCTTGGAGATTGCATCCCCGAGGGTGCCAAGAAGAAGAAGCCACAAGATCCGAATTCCAAGAAAGGCAATTTTAGCCATGCCTTGATTTCCATCAACTCCTCTCTCGATGCTTGGATCATTGATTCAAGAGCATCGCATCATATGGATGAATCAAAAGAAATATATTTTTCTTTGGATGCATGCAAAAGTCCTCCTATTCTGATGGGGGACAATTCTTCTGTCGAAGTCACCGACAAAGGAAGGATTGAACTCACCAACGGAAGCTTCAAGAATGTGTTGCACGTTCCAAAATTTTTTGTCAACCTTCTCTCTATGTATCAGATGACGAATTCCGACACTGGAAAGAAAGTCATATTCAAACCAAATTTTGTGGACATCTACAACATGCAAACCAACTCCGGAGTTGCTACCGGTGAGGTAAATCATCAATCTAGATTGTATACATTTTCTGAATTCATTGAACCTGATTCTACTTTACTACTTACTCATGCTGATGAAAGTAGTAGGATATGGCACGAAAGGTTTGGACATTTGAATTTCAGATACATGCAACAACTTAGCAAGCACATATTGGTTGATGGTCTACCAAACATCCATTTCTCCAAGGGAGTGTGTGAGGGATGTGTTGTCGAGAAACACCCTCAAGAGAAATTCGACAAGGGAAAGTCTCAGAGAGCCTATGCACCTTTAGATCTTATCCACAGTGACCTTGTGGGTGCTTTTCCACATCCATCGATCAAGAAAGCGAGGTTTGTTCTCATTTTTGTTGATGATTTCTCACGTTTTACTTGGATCTACTTTCTCAGGAAAAAATTTGAGGTCTTTCAACACCTCAAAGATTTCAAAGCCCTGGTTGAGACACAGTCCGAAAAGAATATCAAAGTCCTTCGAACTGATAATAGGGGAGAGTATGTGAATCATAAGATCCACAATATTTTCCATGAGGCAAGGATTCAGTTGCAGCATACAATTCCCTATACTCGGCAGCAAAACGGGGTTGTTGGGTGGAAAAACAAATCTCTAAAGGAGATGGTATCTTGCATGTTGCATGAAAAGTAACTACCACAGAGACTATGGGCTGAAGCACTTAATTGTGAAACATACATCCAAAACAGATCTCCCCATAGATTTGTCAAGGATAAGACCCCGTCTGAGGCTTGGAGCAGCCTCAAACCAGAAGTGACCCACTTTCACATTTTTGGTTCATGTGCATGGGCACGGATTCCCTCTAAAAAGAGGAAGGCACCTGATCCACAGAGAACTGAGTGAATTTTTGTTGGATACCCTGACGGTGTGAAAAGATATCGGCTTATTGATATTTCCTCATAACAACTCATCATTGAGCGTAGTGTCCAATTCGAGGAAAGTGTCTCGCATGTACCTCAGTAGCTGCATGCAGACACCTTCACTCTTCCAGTTGTCCGAGATAATGAGCATGCACATGTCGAATATTCTTCAGACAATAGTTCTGATTCAGAGGACTCAAATGATTCAGATTCAGAGTCAGTACAGTGAGATGCAAAGTCGGAGCATCCAAATGCAGGTATAGAGATAGAGAAGAGGCCCAAGTGGGCACATACTACTCTTTAGGATCCAGGGCATCTCGTTGGTGATCCAGCCGATACTAGGAAAACTCGATCTAATTTCGAGGAGCCTCCTATTACACTCACTTCCACTAAACCATTTGCTTCCAGGCATATTTTCTTGGTTCAGTCTTCAGATCCACAGTCTTATGGCGAGGCTGTTGGAAATCCCTTTTGGGAATCCGCCATGTAGGAGGAGTACAACTCCCTCCTCAAAAACCAGACTTGGGATCTGGTTCCCCTTCCTTCTTGGAGTAAACTTGTCAGATGAAAATGTGTCTATAGGACCAAGAGTGTAGTGGATGGACAGATCAATAGATACAAAGCTCGGCTTGTCGCCAAAGGATTTTAGTAGGTTCATGGTATTGACTATGATGAGACCTTTACTCAAGTAGTGAAAATGGATTCCATATGATTGGCACTTTCCATTGCAACAACCAAGGGATGGGAAGTCTATCAGATGGATGTGAAGAATGCATTTCTTCACAGTGATCTCTCTAAGGAAATCTACATGGAGAAACCCCAAGGATTTATGCAGGACTCATCTTTGGTCTGTCGACTGAAGAAGTCACTTTATGGACTCAAGCAGGCTTTGAGGGCATGGTATGCCAAGATGGATTCCTACCTGTTGTTATAGAAATTTGTACGTTGTAAATCAGACCCAAATGTCTACATGCTCATGACGATTGATTCACTTCTAATTTTAGTTATGTATGTCAATGATTTGATGATCACTGAGTGCTCGAATTTAGCGATTGCTTCAGTCAAGAGGATTTTACATGATAGGTTTTTGATGACGGATATGGGTCCACTACACTTCTTCCTTGGACTTGAGATCAGTCAGAATGCATCAAGCATCAAACTGTCTCAGGCCAAGTATGCATGAGATCTCCTTGAGAGATTTCACATGACATACTACAAGTCTACTCCGACTCCTTTCCTATCAGGAGTCAAACTTAAGGATGGCGGGGAGACTCCACTGGTTGATAGCACACTGTACAGACAACTAGTGGGGAGATTTTTGTATCTCACACACTCCAGACCAGACCTCTCATGTGCAGTTGGCGCAGTTTCTAGGTTCATGCAGGAGCTGCATGAGCTACATTGGAAAGCTACAAAGTGTATCCTTCAATATGTATAGGGCACCATCACCTTTGAGATCTCCTTGAGAGATTTCTTCAATTAAGACTCGAAGTGCTTGGAAGCGAGCTGAGTTTAATCCTTCGGACTCAGATAACATTTCTACCTCAGTTACTGATCATGGGGTGCTTAGAGGCATCAAAGCCCTAGCACACGCTAAGTCATGATATTGTTGTCTCTGAATATCAGGGGAGTTGGGGGTTCCCATAAACGGGTCGTTGTGTGAGGACTTCTCCAATTTAATCTTTCGGACATTATTTTCTTGCAAGAGACACTAGTTGATGAAACCAAGGCTAGAACTTTTTTTTCGAATCTTAGACCTGATTGGTATTCTACAGCTGTGAGTTCTGTGGGAAAATATGGGGGCTTGTTGGTGGCTTGGGATCCTTCAAAGTTTGATCTCAAACATTTTGTTTGTTGTGGTGATTTATTTGTGACAGGTTCCAATTATGAGCTAAAGGAGCATATTTATTTTTTAAACGTGTATGGTCCTTGTAGTGGCAGAAAAACTTTTTGGGAAAAGTTAGGAGATAGGGGTATCCTATCGCTTAAACATCTGATTGTGGTTGGCGACTTTAATTTGACTTTGAGTGAAGGTGAAATTTGGGGGGAGGGTGTACAACCCTATCATTTGGCTTTGTTTCTAAAATATTTGTTCAGGGAAGGCGGACAGCTGGACATTTTGTTGAATGAATTGGTGCCAACGTGGCGAAATGGAAGAAAGGGTGTGGATTGCATTATGAAGAGATTAGACAGGAATTTTGTTGCCTCTGACCTATTTAGGATTGTTGACAAATATTGGGCGTGAGTGGCATTTCCCTATATCTCGGATCATGCACCGATCCTATTGCAACTTCATAGCAGTTATCAGCGTAAAAGCTATCCCTTCAAACTAAACTCTCGATGGTTACATGAAGTGGATTTCACTCAGATTGTAAATGAAGTTTGGAAGGATCCAAAATTTCTGCAAGAACCAAGTCTACAAAGAAGATTGGTCTAGAAGCCGAAGAGTTTAAATACTGCAATAAAAGGATGGGTGATACGGATTAAAAATCAGTCTTCTTTAAAACTAGATCAATTGGAAGCAGATTTACAGCTGTTGTATCAGAGTTCTTTAAAAGACTTAAACAATTGGGAGTTGTTGGGCCAAATAAAAGAGTTGGAATCGGAGAGAGTGAAACTCTTATCAACAGAAGAGGACTTATGGAGACAAAGAAGTCGGGCGTTATGGTTAAAGAGTGGTGACCAGAATACCAAGTACTTCCATCACTATGCTAGTGATAGAAAAAATAGAAAATAGATTTGGGAATTACAAAGTGAGACATGCCAGAAAGTATCGAGTCAAGGTGATTTAAAATGCAAGGCGGTTAATTACTTCAAAAACCGTGGCTCAGCTTCGGGCATCCTTAGTGAATATTAGAGTAAGTTAGCAAGTCTATTTCCCAGTTTGGTTACATGGGAAGATTCTCTACTATTAGAGAGAACGTGCACAAAAGAGGAACTGTTGAATATTCTAAAGGCCTTTACAAAAGATAGAAGTCCATGCCCGGATCGCTGGACTGTGGAATTTTCCCCCCAGTATTTTGACCTGGTTGGGGAGGATCTAGTAGGGATGGTTGAGGATTCTAGGAGGAAGGGTGAGGTTATAAAAGCTTTAAATTCCACTTTTCTTGTTCTTATCTCGAAAGTAAATAAACCAACTACTTTTGGAAATTTTCGACCCATCTCTCTTTGTAACCTCTACTACAAATTTATTGCAAAGATTCTGGCAAATAGGCTTCGGCCTATTCTTTCTCACAGCCTGTTGGAAGAACAACTAGGATTTCTACATGGAAGACAAATTTTAGATGCATTTGGCACGACACAAGAATGCCTTCATAGTATAAAGAAGAAGAATCAAAAGGATCTCATCTTAAAACTTGATCTAAAAAAGGCATATGATTATATCAACTGGGATTTCTTAAGAATGATCTTGATCAAAATTGGTTTTGGTTGGTTGGTAACAAACTGGATAATGAGTTGTGTCACTTCTGTTACTTTTGCAATCCTGGATAATGGGGAGACAAGAAACTTCTTTCACAGAGGCAAAGGACTTAGGTAAGGTTGCCTGTTGTCACCACTACTTTTCATCTTGGTAATGGAGGGACTTAGCATCATTCTCAAAAAGGAAAAGGCCATGGGGAAGTTGACAGGTATGAAAGTAGTGTAGATTGTTAAAATACTTCATCTTTTCTTTGTCGATGTCGTTTTGATAATGTCTAGAGCAAGTATCGAGGAATGGAAGGAGATAGCCGAAATTCTGGAGACCTTCATAAATGCTTCTGGTCTAGAGATAAATATTGAAAGATCTTCATTTCATGTTACGGGCATGGATGACTCCAGCCTAGTTCCTTTTAAAGAACTTTTTCCTTACAACTTATTCTCCCTTGATGTAGGCTTCAAGTATTTGAGTTATTTTCTCAAGCCTTCTTGCTATTAACCAAAAGACTGGCGTTGGCTCATAAAAAAGTTTGAACGAAGAATAGATCATTGGTGCAATCGTTGGCTTACTATTGGAGGTCATTTTGTGTTGATAAAGGATGTTCTTGAGAATCAACCGGTCTATTGGATGACCTTGGTTGTGGTCCCAAATTCAGTTATAGTAAAAAACCATCAACTTATTTTCTCATTTTTATGGTCGGGTTGTAGCGATAGGAAACGTATGCACCTCTGCAATTGGGAGACAATTGCAAGGCCAAAGAAGGCGGGAGGTTGGGGCCTGAGAAACCTCTTCTTTTTTAACAAAGCATTAACGACTAATACCTTATGGAGAGTGTTGACCAAAGCAGGTATTTGGCATAATGTTATTAAGGATAAATATTTACCTTATAGGTCGGTGTCAACTTTGTCGGTGTCTACGATTTGGAAAAACTTGATAAAAGTGATCTCACTTTTAGACCATTGGTTATTTTGGAGGCCAGGTAATGGTGTGGTGATCCAGGTTGGCAGAGATTGTATCATGGGATTGGGAAAGCAGTCTTATTTATCGTCTGGTCTTATTGAGGCCTTAAAACATCAGGGTGTCACCTATTTGTACCAGGCACTTAATACTACAAGAACATATCACCTTAGCTCCTACTAGAAAAGGGAAGTTACACTTGGCCTCTCAGGTGACCTAGCAAAAGAATGGGAAGTATATTGGAGTGTCCTCCTTGGGGCAAGTATACAGTTATTGGATAGAGATGATGAACTTATGTGGGCGGGAGGAGACAAATCGGGGATCCTCTCGGTAAGCAATGTATACAAGGCTATGGCAGAGCTCATCTGGCAACATTCTACTAAAGGATGGAGGTACAAGTTATGGAAGTGGAATATCGCTCTGAAAATAAAACTCTTTTTTTGGCTCATCCTGGGAAACAAAGTCCTCACTTGGGAGAACCTGGTAGCAAAGGGATGGGAAGGACCGAGTATATGTACCCTTTTTGCAAAAGGCTCAGAGACGTTAAACCACATGTTTATTCACTATCTTTTCACCCGTCAAGTCCGGTGTCACCTCTCGGGATTTCTCAAGTATATTTTATTATGGGATGGGATAATAGTCGAAGAAAGTATGGAGTCTTGGTTCTTGCAGCACCCGACTTTAGCTAAGTTTCCAACTATTGTTTGTTGGTTTTTATGGACGGAGCGAAACAAGGCCTTGTTCAATAATGAGACGGTTTCTACTTCTACTGTGGTTTTCAAGTCCATAGGAACTTTCAATGCATGTGTTTCTTCCTGAAAATGACCAAAATTATGCAGGATCTTGAGTCCACCTCGACTGCAGCATACAGTGGGATGGTTTGATGGCGTGGCTTCTGCAGATGGATCTCAAAGTGGAGCGGGAGGCATAATCAAGATTAATGATTGTACTTCATATAATTGGACCTTCAACACTGGCTCTGGGACAAACAATAGAGTTGAGCTACAGGGCGTCTGGGTTACCCTTTTCCTAGCCATAAGATTACACATTACAGATTTGTAGATAATTGGGGACTCAAAGACCATTATTGATTGGTGCAATGGCAGTTGGAGACTCCAGATCTTGGTGTTGGAAGGATCAGATTAAAAAATTGAGCACTCACTTTGAAGTGATTATTTTTAACCATGCCTATAGAGAGTACAATATGGAGGTGGACGAACTATCGAAGAAGGCACTCAAGGATCAAAACCACAGGGGTTCTATTTTCTATACACAATAGGTTGAAAACAACAAAAGACCTACTAGGAGCGTCAAAGTTTTCTAATCATTGTTGGAGTTTCTACATTAGAAGACTAGTTTATTTTTTGTTAAACGAAGATTAGAAGACTAGTTTATTTTTTGTTAAATGAAGATAGTCCAAAAATATAAAAATGTAAGGGATCCTTGGTAAATCCATCGGATACTATAGCAGTGGCCCAAAACTGAATATTTCTGGAATAAACTTAGCCAAAATATTGTAACTTCTAAGCAGCCCGGGGGAGGGTAGAGATCGGATTTAATCATCCACCCAAGGAAAGAAGGGGCATTCCGAGAGTTGAACTCGGGACATCTCGCACCCTAAGCGAGAATCATATCACTAGACCAAATGCCCGCCGACGGAATTGTACCTAATTGACATACCTAGTCATTATACAATTGTTGAATTCGTAAAAAAAGTCTAAAACAAAATAACATACTGCTTACTGTCAGAAGTGGGATTTGAACCCACGCCCTCTCTCGAAGACCAGAATTTGAGTCTGGCGCCTTAGACCACTCGGCCATCCTAACAACCACATGACATAGTTTGCGGGAAGATTTATTTTATCAATTTAATTCTTCCTCGGTTTAGAATAAATTGCCGCCAATAGTTGAAGAGTGATATTTGAACCCACGCTTAATCTTGCGCCTGAGAAATGAGGATACTTACAGTAAGTGGATATTCCATGGGTTTTTAATAAGACGTGAATATTTACAGGAAGTGCTGGTGCTGTGCTGTAGTCAGTTAGATATAATTTTAGTAACTTGACTTTCATTTGGTGCTGTGGTGTAGTCGGTTATCACGTCAGTCTTACACACTGAAGGTCCCCAGTTCGAACCTGGGCAGCACCATATTGTTGCAGATTTGTTATGGACAAAACGTTTAACAGTTTCATTTTCGAAAAAAACTGAACTTTTATTTCGGTCATTATGTAAATTTATACTAATTTATGATTTGTTTATATTCAAAAGTCAAAATGGTTTCATAATGTTAATTTTTTTCTCTTCGTCTCTTCATTTTTAATCGTTGGCATTTCATTTTTTTGGTCCGAACCTGCACAGTACCATAACGTTTTGTAACTGATCTTGTTTTGTTATATAATAGTTCGAAACTTTCCATTACATATAGGTTCAAAGCCATAACAACTTTTCATTATAGATAGGTTTGAAACCATTACAACAATATAACGTTTTGTAATTGATATTGTTTTGTTATATAACAGGTGGTTTAACTTTTTCATTTTCCAAAAAAACTGAACATTTTTCTTGATGATCAAGTGGATATATATATATATATATATATATATATATATATATATATGTCTAATGGTTAAAAACATGTGTTTCCTCTTAAGAGGTCACAGGTTCAAATCCAGAGGGGGGTAGGGTATGTATACCTTCGTAGACTTTACCAGTGAAATCGTTGGGCGGAGGGGGTCCCTTGTCCCACAAACAAGGGGGTCTCATACACCAATTTGGTGTGTTGACTTGACTATGACCTTAAAAATAGATTATTATTATTATTATATAATTAATTATTAGTTTCCTTGATATTCAATTGAATCAAAAGAAACTTTTTATTAAATCATTGGGGATCTCATACATCAATTTGATGTCCGTCCTTAACGTCCCTAAACTCTTATTACACCTCAACTGCGCAATCTCAACAACTAATATCTACAATTTTAACAATTCTTTTAAATTCTTGAAAATTTGAACAAAACTAATCAAGAAAAGCATGACTAATAAAAGAAACATGATGAAAAAAATCCAAAAAGTAGAATGTTTAAACCACACTCTTCAAATATATCTATTAAAAGCAATGCAAACAAAAATCCTATAAATTTGGTGTTTAAAATTTTTTACATAAAATTTCTATCTACAATTTGCATTTCTTAACATGAAGATGTATCACATCCAATGCACCAAAAACTTCCCTTTTGTTTATCATTTTTTATTTTTAAAATGATAGATGATGAACATATTGAATTTGTTTTCATTTAACTAGCTTTTATGAGATATAAATTTGTTAGAATACCTAAAATTTTCTATAATAATGAACCTTTTAACATACAATTTATTACATATTTCAATAGTGAAACGAGTTGGTTTTTTAGATGATGGGCATTCTTCTTCTTCAATCATTGGCTACCAATATCTTGAATTTCACTTGTTGCATGTGAAAAAATGTCTTATGCCTCTCACTCCCCATTCGGATGACATAAATGGCTTCAGAGTCTTTGTTCTTTTTCATATGGATTTGTGATTTGTTTAGAGGTTTATGAATCCTTTTACATTTTTCTCTTATGAATCCCTTGGCTTTTTCTAAGTGCCCAATTTGCAACTATTTGGAAGGCTCATTATAGTGATAATCTTCACTTAAATGGAGGTTCCATTATAATCATACTCTTAACCCAATTTTAAGATTCTTCACTACTACCTTACCTTCAGGCAAGACACACTAGTGCACAACACACATGTTGTAAAGGTTTGAACTTGCAACTTTTGGAGGCCTAAAATCCCAGGGACGTTGGAATGTGACGCAAGCCAAATACCTTAACCTGCAGAAAATCCTATGATGGTTGGTCGAATTTGACTCCATTCCATCATTCGAACATTATAACTCCAATCCCATATGACCAAGAGCTTCTTTATACTAAAATTTATGCATAGATGGAGTTAGCTCTATCCTTAAAGACAATAACTCGTTCCTCTGCAACCAAACTTCATCACTCTCGTCCACTCTCTTACATTGAATCGTGCTTCAATTGTTAACCATATACACAAAAACTCAAACTCGTCCTCTGTATTTCTCTATTGGTCTCATTCTCCTCATACATTCAAACCCAACTAAGCTTGGTTGCCCCACTCACAAATCTAATACGAGTTCACCAATTGCAAGTCGTTCATGCAGAACTTCAACTCTCATTCACAGTCTAGCATTATTGGTTATACATAGAATCTAGCTATCCATTCACAGATCCATTAGACATTAAAACACATCAACATACACACACAGTTTGGATATGTAATACAACATTTCTATTAAAACCCTATGTACATGAATTCTATAAAAATCAGGAATATCTGGTATCCTTCTTCTGGCCCGATTTCACTATTTGGGCACTTCTATGGCCCTGATCCCCTCCTTGGCATAATTCCACTCTATTTTGCCACACTGCCAATCCGTTCCTAAAGGCTTACAATTATAATTGGAAGATAAAAACCTTTCGATCTAACAAACCCCTAATAATAACTATTTGTATTAACTCATACATCTGAGGATCAATAGGATCAAATCCTCCATATTTAGGAAAATCCACACTTCCCAACTAATTGTTCTAATAATCCATTTACATGATAATTAGGGAAAACAAATATATTTCTTCATAACAACCCTATCCTTCTAGAATATACCTACAAAATTATGAAAATACAATCAATTTCATTAGGGAACCCACTCCATTTGGTAAATTCTAAGACCCCATTAGGTCTTCTCAACAAAGTTGATTTTTAGAGAATATGCTCCTACATCAGACTCCCAGGGTACGAAAAATTCATGAACTCACGTTCATGAGTCTTCTATTGGCTGAAATCCTCTTGGATCCCATACT
Source organism: Picea engelmannii (assembly GCA_009831015.1). Taxonomy (NCBI): domain Eukaryota; kingdom Viridiplantae; phylum Streptophyta; class Pinopsida; order Pinales; family Pinaceae; genus Picea; species Picea engelmannii. Next base: position 817,027 of record ML778536.1, on the reverse strand, counting down.
TTGCTATGTTGTTGTCCACTTGCATTGCTACCACAACTACCTTCAACTAGCTTTGTTGTGTTGATTGTCTTCTCTATCCCGTGGTGTCTCCACTTAGGCACCTTTCTTAGGCATGCTAATAATTCCTCCATCTCAATATCCAACTTTGTCTTTTGTTGGTAATATTACTATTAATGTCCATACGTTGTTGTACTCCTACACACATAATCTCCATATTTGTTGTTATTTCTTCAATCATTGCATCCATCTTTAACATCTTCAGCTTATACATATTTTTTCCAATGTCTCGAAACTATGTTCTATGTTCCTTTCACTGAGTTTATGTTGCCTATCATCCCCTAATATTGTAGCAATTTTTCTTTCTTCTTGATGCATGTAACTCTGTAAGGAATTCATCTCCTCATCAATCCTGAAATTATATATTCTGCTCCAGATTTTTGCATACAACACTTTCATGGAAATTGTCTCTCTCATTACCCTTTGCTTATAAAAAGTATCTTGCTAATACCTCAATGGTTATGGAATTATGTTCCATATACTTTTCACTAGTTCCATATAAAATCTATATGACCTTTGCTTCCATTTCTTTGTCTTCAACTCCATAAGGATTCTCTCTATTTCTCAGAACATATTCCTACTCATGCATTCTAGGATCCCATTCATTGAACATTTTTCAGCAATGTCCTGACGTGGAAAAATTATAGGAATTATTCCTCCTTTATTCTCTTGTTTATAAATTTGTAAGGTATTGAGCTATCTTCTCCATTCCTCTTGATTTTCTATGAAATTTTATTTGCTTCTAACTATGGAGACTATACTTATCTCTATCCCTACACATGAAACAAATTCACCATTAATCTCTAAAGTCCCTTTTACAGTCATAAAAATGACTTCCAACATCATGAGAATAACTATTATCATGCTCAGTTGAACTCCCTTGTTGTTTGCTATAAATGTGTAGTTTTTTTCCCCATTTGTACATTCATCTTTTGAAACTTTTTGCTCCTTTTCAACCTATTGATTACACTTATCATCACTTTATTTGTTGCTTTCATAGACAACCTCATGCTTTTCATCTTTTTGTTGTGCATCTTCTTGTCATTCTCAACGAAATCATCTCTGGCTTTGTTAGCACCATAATTTTACAGTTAGAGTCAGTCCTAGATGAGTCGTAGTTTGTGTGTCAAAGCGTGTGAAGTCATGTACTAGATAACAAATGGGTTAAAATCAACAAGTGGTGTGTCTGGCCCTTGGATCTGGGAAATGGTGACATAATTAGTCCTGTGTGACTTGTAAATGTCCCTTTTCCAAAAGATCAAGTCCTGTCAGAAAGAGGGAATTTACGTGCCAGAGGTCGAGGCAAGTTGTTGAAATAAAGGTCATGTCGACGGATATAACAACCATCATAACCTAATTATGAAGTCAGAAAGGTTAAGAAATCACAGTGCCCATATCACGTATACTCTATAGCTCTTGTCATTTGTACTTTGCACACTTCAAAGCGTACCCGTCACGTAAGTTTTCTACACAAATATTCATCTTGCTTCCAAAATTCTCGTCACCATGGATTTATCATCCTCTACCATGATTCCATCCCTTTCCTGTTCAAGTATAAATATTGGTCACCCTTCATGCTTCTCCTTTGCCTTCCAAATTTGTGTGTTGTCTGTGGTTTTTTTTGCAAGTCCTGGACCCTTTCGTTGTGGGAAGCTCTATTGCCATCGTTTGTATTGTGAGTCTATTCATTCAAGTTGCCACATCTCCTTCGTTTTCAGTCATCGTTTCAAGCTTGTTGGAGTTCTCCTCTCTTCTTTGGAGTTTCTTCCCGTCGCACTGAATTCCTTTCCGCGTCTCAATTCTCTGTCTCGCGACAAGTCTCTCAACGCCTTGCCACCACGCCAAAATCTTTCATCACGCTTCCTTACTACGATGATCCTACCGTTTATGTTTATCACCACGTTGATCTCCTTCTACACCAAAAATTTTCATAGTGCCTGGTGGCCACGTAGTGGACTCCTAGAGTTGATTTTTCTCGTCGTGCAAGGTTTTTGTCATTGCCTTTCCAACAGTTCCCTATGAAGTATATCATTCTCATTCGTCACGCAAAGAGCGTGTTACCGTTCATTACCGCACACATGAAACAAATACACATTTGCGTCACGACAAGGTCCCAAGGCATGAGAAAGAAGGCGTGAAGTGGCACGGTCATAAGGTTCGAGCCTCGGGACCTGGAATTAATCAGAGAAGATTCAAACATCATGACATCTTTTGAACAGGTTGGATTCATGCGCTATTGTGAGAAGATCAAAGGATACAACATGAAACTAGTTGAACAGTTCGCTCTCAGGTTTAATGGGTTCTGCGCGACCATTGCGGGAATCACATTCCGAGTGATGGAAGAAAATATTTCAGTCACGACGGATATCCCTCCGTGTGGTGAAAAGTGTTCTAAAGGCATGCCTTTAGATGTATCATTATACGAAGAATTTATCAAGCCAAACTGCCTGAATGGGAAAATCGGAGCGGGCGTTCCGAGTTGGTATCTCCGGGAGCCTTTCCAAAAGATCCTAAAGGTTAGTAGAAGGTATTTCACCTGTGAAAGAAGGTTTGAAAGAGTATACCCACATCACATCATGTTGTTAATGCACTTCACAGGGAAAAGGCCTTTGAAATTACTTTTCTTCTTGCATCGAAACCTAGAAAGGATGGCGAACAATGTCCAGGACGAAGCTGACCAACCAAGAAAGAATTTATTTCATCTGTCATTGATCAAATTGTTGGTAGTCGAGGAATTGAGATGGATTGGAAAAGACTGGGATTCGTTTCTAATTTCAGCCGACATCTCCAGGGACCCTAAAGGAGACTTCCCTCTATCTGCAGGGGAAAAAACATTTCACGGCGCAGGGGAAAGAATGGAGGAGGCCAAAGGAAAAGAAAAGGAAATAGAAGACTCTTCATCCGAACAACTAACACCCTAGAAAAGAGGCAGGTCGAGGTTTATCAAGAAGCCCAAGGAGACCCAACCTCCTAGTGAATCACCCACCTAGTCTGATGCTGAGAAGTTACTCATGCGTGATGTTCGGCTAGAACCTGTTAAAGATTCAAGAAGGGGAATTAGTGAAAGACGGAGAAGGTCGGTCACTGGAAACGTGGAGTTTCAGGAGTCGTCACAGTAGTTGAAGCAAGCGCAACTCACTATTTCCTAATTGTATTAGGAGAACAGATAATTGAGAAAACAGTTGGCGGAAAAGACTGTTGGAATGACAACATCGCAGAGCCGAGAAGGGAATCCAAATTAGCTCAAAAGACATATCAGAGAAGCGCAATACATAGTCATTCATCTGTGTGAGGAATAGAGGATGTCAGAGGAAAGAATCACATAGCACCTCAAGGAATGTGGATCAGCCATGGATAACATTCGCGCGGCTCTTACCAGTGGTCAAACAATGTTTAAAGGGAATGTGGTCTTGTGGAGACAAGTGAAGAGTCTGAACAAACAAAACTGTTCTCTTAGGTAAACACTCAGAGTATTAAGGTTGCAGGTGAGGCCAAAGGCATGATTGACATGACCCCATTTTGTCGTTTTTGAACGTGGCACAAAATCTTTCTCTTCGCGTGTCTCGTTTCCTGCCGAGAAACAAGAAGTCTGACGGGCACCCACGTGGTGGATATTCGTCGCACAGAGGTTGTAAACCCACCTATTGAGGAGGACAAGTGTAGGTGAAACGTATGAAAGTTTTGGAGGAAATGTGTGGTTCCCCGATCGTCGTTTCCTCCTAGAGCGCACAAGAGACATCCACCACATTAACTCACCACGTGCATACTACAACCAGTGATTGTGTGGCAACAACCAGAGGCCATTACACTAGGTGACATAATTTCTAACATTGTGCTCAATCATTCGGGCACCCTGCAAAGGATAAACGTCGATGCATCACATCCTGATGATCGAATCTTACTTATGATTGATCGATCATGATGAAGACGTCGGTTATGACATGATTGGGTGCAGTTGGGTTTCCATTTTTAGTAAACTATATTCGAAAGGTCGTCTTGCAGGGAATAACCGAAACTGAAACCGAAATAACTCGGATTGGTTCAATGATTTCTTTGACCTAGAAGAGGTCGATCATGAGGATGAAAAAATGAGATTGTTTGCGCAGATATTATTAGGGGAGGTCAGAAAATGGTTCAAGACCCTTCAAGCGATGAGCATCCCTGATTTTGCAGCTTTTGAAATGTTGTTTCTGTCCAAATGAGGTGATAAAAATAATCCTTTGCAATTGATAACTTAGTACAACAATATAAAATATCACCCGAGGAAACAGTGCAAGATTTTTCAGCCAGATTCATGAAGGTTTATAACTCAATCCCCATGGAAGTCAAACCGCCTCCCGGAGATGCCCAACTTCGATACGCCGATTCTTTTGATAGTGAATTTTCCTTGCTGCTAAGAGAAATAATATCTAATACCTTAGGCGCTATTATGAGCCACGTGATTGAAGTTGAAGTAAATCTGATGGCGTCGGGAAAAATCAAACAAAATTTTGACAGAAATGGGAAGAATCCCCAAGGGGATGCGCAACCCTCTATGTCTCAATCATCAGACGAAAAGTTCAATTTGATGATGAAGACTATGGAAAGGCTTATGGGAAGGATGTTCGTGGAGAACAAGCCTGCCACCAGGGTGAAAAATGATTTCTAGCATATAAATCAAAACTTTAGAAGAGCTCCAGTTCCACAGATCAGTTAAAGAGACTAGAGAGATCAAGGTGATCAGCAGATAAGACCCTCGTTCCAAAAAAACTACGCAAATGAAGACTTTGATCAAATGATCCAAGACCAGATGCATTGTTGCGATGATACAAGTACATATGTGTTCTTAACAAAAGGAGAATACGATCAATTCATGGACATGAATGATGGTTTTATGTTGTATAATGATGATGCATTGTCTTCAGAAACATAGGAGTTTACGAAGGGATATCACAATGCAATCATGCAGTTTCAGAAGAAATATAACCTCAGAAGTAAAAAGATGCCTCCAGAGCCTGTGAAGACAAATCCCACAAAGGAACCCCAGGTGAATACTCCTTCTTCAAGCCAACCAAATAAAGATAATTCAGCAAGGGATGTGATGGAAAGGGGAAAATCAAAGGAAGAATCCTTGAAGAAAGCACCTAAGGCAAGTAAGGAAACATGTGTCAAAGAGGTAGATAAAGCTCCTCCTCCTTTTAATTTTGAGAGCGAAATGGCCAAAATGAAAATCTCGATTTTGTTTAATGAGCTAATCAAGAAGGGCGAGTATAGAAACCAGATCATTAAGATGTTAGAGATGGAAGAAGCTCCCGACACCTTGAACATCCAAGACAACCACCCAGTCATCTTATTTGGTTTGCGCGTAGAAGAAAGTGGCGATATTGATGGTGTTCCTCCTTTCTACATCAGTCTCAAAATTCATGACATGACTTTGCATAACACCATGTTGGATTTAGGTTCATCACATAATCTCATGCCGAAAGCAGTGATGGATGAGTTAGTCTTGGATGTCACAAGACCTTATAAATATATTTTCTCTTTCGACTCAAGAAAGGTGAAATGCTTGGGTTCGATCAAAGACTTGGTCATGTCATTATCTCAAATTCCATGGAAGAATCTAGTCATGGACGTGGTGGTTGCCTACATTCCCCCAAAATTCGACATTTTGTTATCCAGATCTTGGGGCCCAAAATTAAAAGGAACCTTGCAGATGGTCATGTCTTACACTACCATCCTTGTTTTCGACCAAGAAAGGATATTGTACATAGAGGTGTTGCTCAAGTACATGGTGAGTAGCAAAACACAATCGAATAATCATCCTATCTACTTTGTCGACATCGAAGTTGGCTCCTATATTTTTTATAATAACTTGAGTTTTGAAGAGGAGGAGCCAACAACTGTCATGATTTTCTAAGACAAGGTCGAGCATCAAACATAGGAAAGCACGGATTAGAGAAACCGTGTGGAAATTGAAATGTGGAATATGAGCTTCGACGGAGTTGTCAACAGGGAGGGAGCTGGAGCCAGTGTGTGGATCAACCCTCCCAAAGTGGGTACAGATCTCTACTCTTACAAGCTCACCTTTGATTGTACAAATAACATGGCCGAATATGAGGCACTAATTTTGGGTTTGAGAACTTTAAAGGAATTGGGTGCTAAAAGGATAGTGATGCATGGAGATTATGAGCTCATCATAAATCAGGTAAAGGATATATACCAATCTAAGCATCCTAGACTAAGAGCATATAGAAATCTAGTGTTGGATCACCTTGAAGATTTTTTAGAGTACAATTTGTCGGTGATCCCCAGGGGGTAAAATAAAAATTGAAGATGCCATGGCCACCTCATCTTCGATGTTCAAAATTCTAATTTTTCCCAATAAGAAGTATGAAATTGAAGTCAAACACAGGCCCGCGGTACCTAATAACATCAAATATTGTCAAGTGTTTGAAGATGACAAACAGGTGGAGAGATTCCTCCAAATGAGCGACGAGTTCGCTAACGTGAATATTGATGATGAGTGTTGTTGGGAAGAGGATGAAGACACAACTGCATACAGTAACGACGACCCCTTTCAGAACCAGATAGCTGGAAGGGATATAGTCAAGCTAAAAAACAACATTATACCCAACGGTTTGGTCCCATTAGAAAAACTCTTTGATGAGAATGATGTAGCCAAAAATCCTAGAATCACTATGAATGATGAATATATCAAGGATTTCAACATTGATAGTCAATAGAATCCTAATATAATCAGACTGTCAAAAACACTCAGTCTGGAAATCAAGGAGAGGTATATCAGCTTCATGAAATATTTCCCTGACGTTTTTGCATGGCTATGAAGACTTGAAGGTCTATGGCACTGGAGTAACTCAACATGTAATCCCCATCAAGGAAGATAAGAAACATTTCAATAAAAATTTGAGACAAATCAATGCTCTGTTGTTGTCGTTGATTGAAAAGGAGGTAAAGAAACTATTTGATGCCAAAATTATTGTGTCTTTGAGATTTTCAAAGTGGGTGGCTAACCTTGTGCCTGTAAGAAAGAAAAGATGTGAAATAAGGTTATGTGTGGACTTTCGGAATCTAAACAGGGTGTCTCTCAAAGAAAATTATATGCTTCCTAAGATGGATTACATCCTGCAGAAGGTGGTTGGATCCCAAAAACTGTCAATGCTGGATGGTTTTTTCAGTTACAATCAGATCATGGTGCACTCGGACGACCAGGAGAAGATAGCATTTACAACACCTTGGGGTACATTCATGTATGCAAAAATTCCTTTTGGGATTATGAACACTGGACCAAATTTACAAAGGGCCATGCATATAACATTTGCTAAGGAGAAAGACAAGTTTATTGTGATTTACTTGGATGACATCACGGTGTTTTCTGATTCCGATGAACAACATTTTGAACATCTGAAGAAGGTTTTCCAGAAATGTTGAAAGTTCGACATCTCATTAAATCCGAAAAAATCAAACTTTGGGATGCAAGAAGGAAAGTTGTTGGGACACATCATCTCAAAGGAAGGTATAAATATAGATCCCAACAGGGTGGAAGGGATTCTGAAGATTGTCACTCCTAGGAGCAAGAAAGAGGTGTAGTCTTTCCTAGGAAAGGTAAATTTTATGAGGAGGTTCATCCCAAATTTGGACGAGATTATAAAGCACATCGCGAATATGCCCAGGAAAGGTAATGAGATAAAATGGACTCCTGAAGCCAAGAATTCGTTCGAAGATATTAAGGCGGCGTTGACCAAAGCTCCAGTGTTAGCTAGCCTAGACTTCACAAAGGAATTTATTTTGTTTTCCTTTACCTCAAAACACACCATCACTGGCGTCTTGTTACAAAAGGATGAGAAAAATTTCAAAAAACCCATAGCCTATTTCAGCAGGACATTGAGAGACTCCCCACTAAGGTATGATATCATGGAAAAACAAGTGTATGAATTGGTGAATTCCCTCAAGGAATTCAAGACTTATATACTGCATTCCTACATCATTGTGTATGTGCTTAGCAATTCCATCAAGAATATCTTGACTCAGCCTGATCCTGAATGGAAAAAGGGAAAATGGATCGCAGTCATGTTCGAATACGACCTCAAAATCAAGCCTACAAAGCTTATTAAGAGTCAGGGGATTTTGAAATTAATGGCATAGTCGAACTGTGTTGTTTTGGGAATTAATTTCATTTTTGATCTGTCGGAGAACCCACAAGAAGAAACGGTCCCACAGGTATCTTAGAATTTCATCTATTCTCCTTAGTACGCTGACATTATTTACGTGTTAAGGAATTTAGAAGCTCTTCCAAGGTTGAACAAAACCAAAGCCAGATTTTTGAAGTTGAAAAGGATAAGTTTTGCATCCTGGACAATTTTGTGTATTGGAAAGATCCAAGAGGGATCTTGATGAATTGTTTGTTGGAGGAAGATACATAATGTGCTATCAAGGAGTTCCACAAAGGAGACTGTGGGGGGCATCATTACTAGAAGACCACTGCGCAAAAAATCCTGAGGGTGGGATTCTATTGGCCCAATATTTTTGCGGATGTATACAAGGAAATTTTCGGTTGTCACGAATTCCAGATATTCGATGGGAAAATAAAGTTGCAACGCCTGCCTTTAAAGCCTATCTCTGTCGAAGAACCATTTATGCAATGGGTTCTATATTTTATAGGAGATATTCATCCACCATCTTCAGCTCAGCATAGATGAAGACTAATGGCCACAGACTACTTCATCAAATGGATTAAAGAGATCCCCACAAGGAAAGCTACCGATACAGTTATCATTCAGTTTTTAGAGACCAATATCTTGTCTAGATTCGGTTGCCCAGTCAAGATATCATGGACAATGCAACGACGTTCATGTCTAAGAATATGGAGAAGTTTTGTAGCGATTACAACATAACTCTGGGACATTCTATGTCTTATTACCCACAGGGTAATGGATTGGCGGAGTCATCTAACAAAAGTTTAACCAGGATTATTAAGAAACTTTTGCGGGACAAAAAGAAGGCTTGACACAAGAATCTTATCTACGCACTATGGGCTAACAAAATCATTACCAAAAATTCCATCTCCACGTCGCCTTTCCAAATTGTATATGGTGTGGAGCCATTTTTCCCCACCTCATTGGGATTACCAGTCAGGAGATTGTTGCAAGAACAAGAAGCCAAACCAAACAATGCTCAAAGGAGGATAAACTAATTGGTCCATGTGCAACAAATGAGGGAGAAAGTCTTCAACAAATCACAGCTTCACCAAGAAAGAATGAAGAGGATTTTTGACAAGCACATTAAGAAAGAGGATTTCAAGGTAAATGATCTGGTGCTGAAATGGGACACGAGGAATGAAGACAAAGGGAAGGATAGAAAGTTTGATCATCTTTGGATGGGGCCATTCAGGATTGTCTCGTATCATGGGAACAATGCATATTTTATATAGGATCTTAATGGAGAGCTCACTAGTGGGGGGCATGTGAATGGTAGGTTCCTCAAACATTATCTGGTTTAAAAATTTTGTTTCAGTCTGTCATGTCATTGTAAATAGCCATTTTTTTTAAGAAGGTGTTTCACGTCAGGAGTTAGCAAAACATTGAAGCCCGAAGTGAAGGCCCTAAGTTTATGATGATTCTGGTTGTAACTGTGTCAAGAGGGCCTGGGATGAGTCTTTTTCATTTTTTTAGAGTCTATAAATCAAATAAATCCCAATGGTCAGGCACCTGGTCTGTTGTTCTTTGCCACTTCACTGGGAGGATAGCATCCCCATTGGAGCCAATTGTTAGCACCATAATTTTACAGTTAGAGTCAATTCTAGATGAGTCATAGTTCGTGTGTCAAAGCGTGTGAAGTTAGGTATTGGATAAAGAATGGATTAAAATCAACAATTGGCGGGTCTAGCCCTTCAAGCCAAGAAAGGGTGTCATAATTAGTCATGTGTGACTTGTAAAGGTCCCTTTCCCAAAATATCGAGTCTTGTCAGAAAGAGGGAATTTATGTGCCAGAGTTCAAGGCAAGTTGTTGGAATAAAGGTCAAATCGACGGATATAACGACCATCATCACCTAATTATGAAGTCAAAAAGGTTAAGAAATCACGATGCCCATATCATGTATACTCTACAACTCTTGTCATATGTACTTTGCACACTTCAAAGCATACTCGTCGCATGAGTTTGTTGCACAAATCTTCAGCCTACTTCCAAACTTCTCATCACCATGGATTTATCGTCCCTCTGCCATGATTCCATCCCTCACCTGTTCAAGTATAAATATTTCTCACCCTGCATGCTTCTCCTTTGCCTTCTGAATTTGTGTGTTGTCTGTGGTTTTTTCTAAAAGTCCTGGGCCCTTTCATTGTGGGAAGGTCGATTTCCATTGTTTGTATTGTGAGTCGGTTCATTCAAGTTGTTGTGTCTCCTTCGTTTTCAGTCATTGTTTGAAGCCTATTGGAGTTCGCCTCTCTTCTTTGGAGTTTCTTCCCGTCGCGCTGAATTCCTTTCCCCGTCTCAATTCTCTCTTTCGCAACAAGTCTCTCAGCGCCTTGCCACCATGCCAGAATATTTCGTCATGCTTCCTTACTGCGATGATCCTACCATTGTTTTTTATCACCACGTCGATCTCCTTCTGCGCCGAAATTTTTCACAGTGCCTGGCAGCCACGCAGTGGAATCCTAGAGTTGATTTTGCTTATCGTGAAAAATTTTTGTCACTGCCTTTCCAACAGGTCCCTGTAAAGTATATCATTCTCATTCATTGTTCAAAGAGGGTGTTACCTCTCATTACCGAGCACGCAAAACAAATACGCATCTGCATCATGAAAACGTCCCAAGGTGTGAGAAAGAAGGAGCGAAGTGACAGGGTTGTGAGGTCCGAGCCTCAATACCTGGAATTAATCAACGAATATACTAACACCAGTAACTCTTTTGAACAAGTCATATGCATGCGCTATTTCTAGAAGATCAAAGGATACAACACGAAACTAGTTGAACAGTTCGCTCTCAGGTTTAATGGGTTCTGTGCGACCATTGTGGGAATCACATTCCGAGTGACAAAGGAAACTCTATCAGTCATGACAAAGATCCCTCCACGTGGTGAAAAGTGGTCTAAAGGCATGCATTTAGACGTATCATGCTACAAAGACTTTATCAAGCCAAACTGCATGAATGGGAAAATCAAGCGGGTGTTCTGAGTCAGTATCTCCGAGAACCTTTTCAAAAGCTCCTAAAGGTGATTAGAAGCTATTTCACCTGTGAAACAAGGTTTGACAGAGTATACCCACATCACATCAGGTTGTTGATGCACTTCATAGGGAAAATTCCTTTGAACTTACTTTTATTCTTGCGTTGAAGCCTAGAAAGGATGGAAAACAACGTCCAGGCCGAAGCTAACCAACCAAGGAAGAATTTATTTCATCTATCATTGATCAAATTGTTGGTAGTCGAGGAATTGAGACGGTTGGGCAAAGTCTGGGATTCAATTATGATTTTAGCCGACATCCCCAGGGACCCGAAAGGAGACTTCCCTCTATCCACGAGGGAAATAAAATTTCACGGCGCAGGGGAAAGAATGCAGGAGGCCACAGGAAAAGCAAAGGAAATAGAAGACTCATCATCCCAACAGCCAGAACCCTGGAAAAGAGGCATGTCGAGGTTGATCAAGAAGCCCGAGGAGACCCAAGATCCCAGCGAACTGCGCACCCAATCTACTGCTGAGAAGTTACTCATGCGTGGTGTTCGACTATAACCTATTGAAGTTTCAAGCAGGGGAATTAGTGAAAGACGGAGAAGGTTGGGAGGAGTTGTCACAACAGTCAAAGCAAGCGCAACTCGCTATTGCCTAATTGTATCAGGAGAACAAATAATTGAGAAAACAATTGGCGAAAAAGACTGTTGAAAAGAAAATGTCGCAGAGATGAGAAGGCAATGAAAATTAGCTCAAAAAACAACTCAGAGAAGTGCAAGACATAATCATTCAGCTACGTGAGGAACATAGGATGTCAGAGGAAAGAATCATAGAGCACTTCAAGGAATGTGGACCAGCCATGGATAACCTACGCGTGACTCTTACCAGTGCTCATACAAAGTTGAAAGGAAATGTGGTCTTGTGGATACAAGTGAAGAATCTGAACAGATGAAACCAGTCTCTTAGGAAAACACTCAGAGTATTAAGGTTCTAGGTGAGGCCAGAGGCATGATTGACATGACCCCAGTTTGTCTTTTTTGAATGTGGCATGAAATATTTCTTTCCACATGTCTCGTTTACTGCTGAGAAACAAGAAGTCTGACGGGCACCCACGCGGTGGATATTCGTCGTGCAGAGGTTGTAAACCCATCTATTGAGGAGGACAAGTGTAGGAAAAACGCATGACAATTTTGAAGGAGATGCATGGTTCCCGACTGTCGTTTCCACCTGGAGTGCACGAGTGACAACCAACATACATCAACCACATCAACTCACCACGTGCATACTACAACTAGTGATCGTCCAAAAAAAACCAGAGCCCGTTACACTAGGCGACACTATTTTTTACAGTGTTTTCGATCATTCAAGCACCCCACAAAGGATAAGCACCGATGCATCACATCCTGATGATCAAATTTTACTTATGACTAATCGATCATGATGAAGATGTCAGTTATGACATGATTGGGTGTAGTCGGGTTTCCATTTTTATTAAACTCTATTTGAAAGGTCATCTGGCAGGGAATAACTGAAACCAAATTTCTAGAAGAACTAGTTTGAGGCATATCAACCCAAGGGGCATGGTTTTTTATATATATTCTACCTTTTCAATGTAAGTCGGGTTGGAAAAGTAGTGTAGACAATAGACTATTGAATGTAATCTTTCAACCCGATTGAAATATAATGCAAAAGTCCTGAGAATTTGACGAAAAGATTCTAATGATGGTGGTTTGATGTACTATGGTCCCCTCTATGTATGTACTTTTTTTTTTCTGTATATTCATGCCTTTCCCTTGTTTATTTTGGAACGTTTAGTAAGTCTATAATTTGTCATGCAGTGCTTTAGACTTCACCATTTAAACTATGTGTTTTCTTCTAAGTAAGTTGGAATTCATCTTTAATGGTGCTCTGAGTTGCTTTATGTAATTTTTCTCTCACCACACACAACAACGTTTGAACTGAAATACCATTGTCTGCTTAGCCTTTATCCTCTCAAAATTTCATTTACCGAGTCATTTATTTCTCTCGCTTTCATGAGGTTGACTCCATAGCCCAAAGTTTTGTGCTTCCTTGCCAGCGAAACCAGGAACATTTCATAAATACATAAATCTAGCCGACAATTAAAAGTCATTATTTGTTAAAAATTAAGTCTCAGAGAGAGCCCTCTCTAGATTGGAAGGGCTAGTTTCCAGTCTTAAAGTCAGTCTGTAGGTTACCTCTGTCATTTGTTTTCTCATCCAGAAAAAATTACAGAGTGGTAACATGCTTCTTGGCTGTCTCCTTGTTTTCCATACCTCATGATCTCCTATGGACTTGTTGTAATACCTTGGATAGAGTTCTCCCTACTAGTCTCTGCTTTACCATCCTCCTCTATGAAACCTTCACTCTCTTTAATAGTCTTTTCTCTCAACAATTCGTTATTGTGTCCCAAGATAATTTTCTTCTCATCAACTTTCAACACATGCCCATATTTATTAAACAAAATATGAAGAGATAAATTGTTTACCTCATCCTTTGCTTCTATTAGTCCTATTTCACCATATTATGACAATTTGATGATGCCTTCCTTTGATCCTATCACAAAGTAATCTTTCTTTATACCTTCCATTCTAGTTCTTAGAATCATGCATCCTCCTTTCAACTTGTCTTCCATTTCCTCATCCTCAACTTCTGTTAGTCCTATTTCACCATCTTCTGACAATTTGATGATGCCTTCCTTTGATCCTATCACAAATCTATATTCATGTCTACCTTAGATTCATGATTTTGACCTCGTGGAAATTTTGACAGGAGTGGGATATTCTCTCCTTGGGGAGGACAAGGAATGTCTTTTTGATGGGGGTTCCATTACCTCGACCACATTTTTTGAAATTTCTTCTGCTCCTATATGATTTTCCTCTATTTAAGATTTTGTATTTGATAGGGCTTTATACCTTTTTTTACTACTTTATACTTCTCTCCCTCCCCCAGTAGCTGAAACAGGGGAGTTGGAATAACTAGGGATAGTTGATGGATTTATCTCAAGTTTTTTTTTTTTTGCTACTGCATGGTTTGCTTCCCTAAATATTTCTTTGTTTTTTGTTTCTACCATTGCTCCTTCTCCCCTTCTGGAGACATATATGGTTTTACCTTTATGCATTTTTTTTCGAAATGACCATATTTATGGAAGGATTTACATTTAAATGAAAGATGCTCATAATCCACCTGTTGAATATATGACCAATTGTCCAAGGTTAACTAGATAGCTTCTGGTAAGCCCTTTTCCAAATCCACCTCCACACAGATCTGTGCATAGGCCAAAATCCCATCTCTTGGTTTGGCACAATCGATATATCGACCAAAAGTATTTCCAATACTCTGAATGTTTCATCATTCCAACAATGCAAAGGTAAGTACGAAAAGTAGACCCATACTGAAACTGTTGAAGGGATATCGTTCTCACGGAAAAAATTTGGGGTCCATTTTTTAAGGTACGCACGCCGAGATCCCATGAAATAAGGACCACTTCTGAAAATGAGATCTCAATATGCCTTTATTTCAAACATAAAAACAAAAAACAAAAAACTTTCCATGGAAGGAGGAATAAATCTGACCCTCGATAAGGGGATTCCAATTTTTATCTACCCACAGGGCCATAAACCATGGAGATGGCCATATCCCCATGAACTGACCTATCAAACCAATTTTTATCAAGTCGTAACACATAGTTTTTAGAGGTCGAGGGATGAACATGAACCTTCAAAATATCATATATTGTTTAACAAAGCAAAATGATGGAGATTTGAGAGACTTATTGTATGAAGATACCAACAATTGAAACATAGAATTGTCTGGGGGAGTCAATGGAGGCAACAGGGTTGGATCAAACAACCAAAGCCATGTGACAGGACAACTTTAGCAAGGTCAAACCAAAACGCAAAAAAACCCTAACAAAGCTCTATTTGATCACTATTACATCATCATTATTATTAGTGAATAATTATATCATAATGTTAGTGAATAATTATATCATAACGTTATTATTACAATATATGAAAAAAACATAATTATTCAAATCACAATCATTTCACTCATCATATTTATAGATTTTTGTTTGTAAACATGTTTAACCAATATATTGTATCATATTGGACAACAAAGAATTCACCTTTAAGAATAGTTGAACATTATATGGCATTAATGGTTATAAGTTTTTACAATCTCAATCCAAATTAAACGATTTCATAAAAATAAAGTTGAACATTATATGGAAACTCTAAATTTAAATGAGTGATACATCTCAAATTTAATTTTAAAACAGAGAAATCATTAGCATACTCATAATACATTTTATAAATCAAACAACAACAACATCAACATGATATGAAAAAACATAATGTACATCTTCTCTGTATTGTTTATAGTACATCGTTGCGATTGAAAATTTCACCAGAGTGGTTTTGACATAACAATGCATCGACAAACAATTTAATTGACAAACTACAAATGCAAATCCCCACAACTAAAGTTTTACGAACTTTTTTCTTTATGGAGGAAACATGGAGGTCACTCTTCAGTGCCTCTCATAATTTAGCACAGTGACTCAATCCTGTACCACTTCCTCAGTGCTCTGGCTCGCACACGAGAGTATCCACTCAATGAACTCGTGACATAATGCGTTCGTTCATGGGATATTAAAAAATACCCCTAATTTCACTAGATATTGATAAATACCTCCCCAAATCCTTTTTTTTTAAAACCCCCTCCCAATACAATTTTCCAATAAAATACCTATTTTTAGTACATATCCCTTATTTTTACCAAATATCCCTTTTTGTAGCCCCCAATACCTATAACCCCCCCTCAATACCTACAATATATTGACTCTTTTTTTCGTAATTTAAAAACCCCCTTTATGAATGAACGTGACAATATATTGTTCAATAAGGTGAATCCCCCATGGGCTCACATCTCCTCCTTTGTGGGTTGCTCAAATTTCTCCAAGATGTCGTCCTTTTCATCCCTATAGCCATAATAATTGGTGTCAATTTGTTTGTCAATATCATACCTAAACCTCCTCTTCTCTTCCTTGGGGGAATTATTGAATAACTCTTTGATGTTGGGGAGGAATTCCACAACCTCAAAGTATCTATAGAGGCCCTTTCCAGTGGCATCAGGGACATCAATTTTATCCCCTTCCAATTTCGTCATCTTGGCCCCTACTTTGGCATAATTAGGACCACCAATCTATATGATCAGAGCTTCCCATTGCCCCTTTTCCTTGATCAAAAAGAAATGAACCTTGATGGATGTATTAATTATAACACCATGTCAACCTTAAGAATGACCTAAGGCCCATAGTGTATATTTAATAGAATTTAAGAATCTCATTTGAAAAAACAATGATGATCCATAGGCTTCACCAAAATGCCTTATAGTTGAATATTAAGCATTGTCTTGGCCTTGGCCTACTCCTCCATGATATCCTCACTCATGTATTTACTAATAATCTCATGTTTCTTCTTCTCCACAACCATACACTTGATCTCTTTCTCTTCTGAAAGGGGCACATGGGGAACAAAATCTCACTCTCTCTGTTATTGATTTCCCTTGTCCTACTCTCCCATTTATTCTACCACATCCTCCTCTTCCTCGAACAAGACCAACTTAATGGTAGAGACCTACCTACTCTTGATTGTCAACCTTGCCTCCCTCTTGACAGACTCGATCCTATGCCACTCCATTAACTCTCTATCCCATATCTCCTCTTACACGAGCCACACAACTTTCTCCAAGATACCATCCTCATCATCCTTATAGCCATAATCATTTCCATCAATTCACTTGTAAATATCATACCTAGACCTCCTTTTATTTTCTTCCAAGGGTTTATTGAATATCTCTTTGACGTCAAGGAGGAATTTCACAACTCCACTTGTACAATTGGTTGTTGGAAGATGGCATGTTACAATATTCTAGCAACCAATTTTACAAGTGGGGTTACAAAATTACTCCTCGAATTAAAATATTTATTCTATAAGCCCTCCGATGCGAAGAAGAGGAGGTATAGGTATGATATTTACAAGCGAATTGACACCATTTGTTATGGATACAGGGATGACGAGGATGGTATCTTGGAGAAAGTCAAGCGACCCATGTAGGAGGAGATGTAGGATAGAGAAATGTGGGAGTAGCAAAGGATCGAATCTCTCAATAGGGAGTCCATGTTGATGGTCAAGATCGAGGAGGTCATTACCATTAATCTGGCCATGTTCGAGGAAGACGAGGATGTGGCAAAAACAATGGGAGAGTGGGACAAGGAAAACCAACAACAGAGAGAGTGAGGGTTTGTTTCCCATGTGCCCCCTCTAAATGAGAAAGATATTGAGTTCATGGTTGTAGAGAATAAGAAACAAAAACTTCTTAGAAAATACACAAGTCAGGATCTCATGGAGGAGTAGGTCGAGGCAAAGGGAATGCTTAATATTAAGTGAAAAGGTATGTTGGTGAATCTTATGGATCATCTATTTTTTTTTCAAATGTGCTTATTAACTTATATTAAATATATAATATGGGCCTTAGGTAATTCTTGAGGTTGATCGAGTATTATAATTAATATATGCACCAATTTTCCTTTCTATTTCATCAAGTAAAAGGGGAACTAGGAAGCTCTGATCGTAGAGCTTGGTGATCCTAATTATGCCAAAGTAGGGGACAAGATGATGAAATTGGAAGGGAACAAAGTTGATGTGCCCAGTGCCACAAGTAAGGGCCATGGTTGCAAATGCTTCGAGGCTTTGAAGTTCCTTCGTGGCCTTAGAAATCTATTTGATAATCCCTCCCCACCCTAATGCGAAGAAGAGGAGGTCTAGGCATGAGATTTAGAAGCGAATTGAAATCAGTTTATATTATGGCTACAAGAATGACGAGGATGGTATTTTGGAGAAATTTGAGCGGCCTATGAAGGAGGAGATGCGAACCAGAGCGCCACGGGAGTGGAAAAGGATTGAGCATGTGCGCTAAATTATGAGAGGCGTTGAAGAGTAACGGTTGTTTTTTCCTTCGTAAAGGAAAACCTATGCATAATTTAATTGTGGAGGTTTGCATATGTAGTTTGTGAATTAAATAGTTTTTCTTTTGACTATTACTACTCCTCATGCACTCGTCATCATCATCTTTGATTCACATGCGATTATTTTTAGGAACATATATAGATAAAACAAATTGAAATTATAAAACACACACATATATAACTATTTTTTAATTATCAAAAACTAAAATTAATTTATGTTTGCAAAACAAATATGAAAAAGTAACCAATTCTCTTTTAGTAGATGATACACACCATTCCTTGTGTGCTATATCAAAACAAAAGCAATGCTAAGTGGTGTGGTTAGTATAACACATCAGTGTTCCATGGTTATTCGAGCAACGATATGTATTTTAGCAATGCATTGTGTTATAAAACACATTGGTAATCGGGTGTCCCATAAAATGCATCACTATGCCATTTTACCTATGTTCTATGCAACATAGTGTAGTTGGTTCTATGTAATGCATTGGAGATCCATGTTTCTCAGACCACCGGTATGTATTTTAGTGGTGCATTTATTTTTATAACACACCGAAAATGGGGTGTCCTGCCAAACGTACCGTTAGGATAAAGTTTAAATATGTGAGGTGGTTCAATGATGTGCACAACAACGATGCATTGGTTAGACTTAGACACACCACTCCCCCTATTTTCATGTGGATTATGAGGTGGTTCATTATATATAACACACCAATGTTCCATGTTTCATGGAGCACCAATTTTTTTAGCCGTGTGTTGTGTATGAGAATGCATTGTTCATGGGGCATTCTATATGACACACTCTTATGCTAATTATTAATTTTTTTGTGTGGTGTTGTGTTGTGCATGACACCGGTGTGTTTCCTAGACTTGGATGCATTTCCTTGTTAAATTTTCTATATTGATAGCTACGGGGTGTGGTTGGTTATCTAGAATGCATCGGTGTTCCATGTTCTTTGGAGGACCAATGTTTTTTGGTGGTGCGGTGTGTTTTAGAATGCACCGATAACGGAGCATCCCATAAGATACACTGCTATGATAAATTGTTAAAAAAATTTCCTAGTGCCATGTTGTGCACAACACTAGTGTGTTTGGTGGAATTTGACGCACTGCCCAGTTAAATTTTGCTTGTTGAAAACTAGGCAATGCGATTGGTTAATTGAACACACTGGAGCTCCATTGTTTTTGGAGCACTGATGTTTTTTTGTTGTTGTGTTGTTTTAGGAGGCATCGATAATGGGGCATCCCATAAGAAGCACTTGTATGTTAAATTGTTAAATCTTTTTCCTGGTGCTATGGTGTGCACAACACTGGTGTGTTTTGTTGACTTTGATGCACCGCTAGGTCAAATTTTGCATGTCGGTGTGATTGGTTAATTGAATGCACTAGTGCTACATTTTTATTGGAGCATAAAAAAAAAATTTAGCTTTTTTTTTTGTTTTATAATGTACTGGTAAAGGGGCATGCGGAAAAACGCACCATTATGCTTATTTTTCAACATTTTGCATGGTGTCATTCTATGCACAATTCCGATGTGTTTGTTAATCATTTACGCACCATGCATGGTGCTTCCTATAAATTCATAAAATGCACTGACTTCCAGGGAGAGTTGAATCATTCAAGTGCACCACGCGGAAAAAAATAAAAAAATCTAAAAAAGGCCAAATTTCAGGCCAATTTAAAATTTTAATCTAATGAAAATGCAAATAAGAAGGTGATAAACATTTTTTCTAGTCTCTTCTCTCCTGAGAATTCATGGTTGCACCATAAAGAAGAAATAAAAATTCACAGTAATTTCCAAAATTTGGAAATGTGTGGAATCTACCAGTGGAGCTATCGAACTAACTATAGAGCACTGCAAACATGGAAGTCATGGAAGGAGAGTGAGCATTGATGCTTGTCTAAGAATTCGAAAGCACAAAATGAAGTGTAATAATGAAAATTCGTCTGGTAATTTTTATTTTTATTTTACCCTATTTCAGTGCCCCAAATAGTTATATGCACTGGGGTGTCATGTCTGTGTGTGTACCGATGCACTTTGGTTGGAATGGAGCATTGCTACGTATTTTATTTTGTTTGTATCGGATAACAGTGTACCTTACTATTTAAGAACTGGTGTGTTATTTGATATGTGTGCATCGGTGCATATAGTCCTTACATGCGCACTAGTGCATATAGATGTTACATGCACACCATGAAAAAACCTCCACAAAAACCTCCAACCGCTTACCTCCACTAAAATCCTCTGCTATAAACAAATAAGGGGTGGTTTTTTTAGTGAGGTTCCATAAAAACCTCCGCTACAAGGTGTTCTCCTTGTAGTGATCTCACCATTGAATAAGTGTTGCATACATTCAACATTGAACAAGCATAGACCATGATTTAACTTGGCTTTCATTCATTACCAAGATAGACTGTCTCCAATTATGAGGATGAAACATACTTTCACATTGAGGATGGGAATGGATTATAATCAAAGAGTTCAAAATCTAAATATTGATCATAGTAAAGAATCAATGACTAGACTTGTGTACCATCAAAACAAGAAAGATAGAAACCAGAGTCAGAGTTGTAGCCAAGACCTAGAGTTGAGAGCCATGTTCTAGAGAAGTAGAGAGAAGGCATGTTGATCCAAAGATTGGTTTCCTAGAAGCTTTTGGATATCAAAAGTTTCTCAATGGGGTGGTGTGATTTGAAATGGATCCAACCAAAAATAAATGGTTATAAGACTCAATACCCAAAGCAATTAAACAATTAATGACGTTTAAAAGAAAAGAAAAGACAATGCAACAAAAATTAAAAATGAGAAAAAAATGAAATAGAAGAGAAAAACAAGGAATGGAAAATGAAAGGACAAAGATGTTTGGATTTCCTATTACCCCTAGCTCTAATTTTATATTCGTGTATATATGTTAGCGATTATTTTTGTCTTGGGAACAAAAGTACCCAAGTCTGTAGGTTGCACAGGAAGTGCCCAAGCGCAGCGCGGGAGAAACCCTTTTTTCCGGTAGCAAGCCAAGCGAGCGGGCAAAATATCGTTGGCAGCATCCAAGATCTATTTACAAAACAGATCGACGGTCATTGGGTTTTCGGAGCTACTGAGTTGCCCGAGGTTTAGCGCCAGAGGGAGCACCAATAGTTCAAATCAGACTTGGGTCGTCCGATCAAATTAGGACAGGTGGCAGCTAGTCGGTGTATCGGGGATCGACATTTCAGAAGTCAAGGAGTTGTCCGTTCATTACAGTTGAAATTGCCGATCGGTGAAACGTCGAAAGCGCCTTTGGCACTGAGCCTACGGTCTTAGCCCCAAGTCTTATCAAGCGAGCTTGTGAAGGGGGCATAACCCCTTTTGTAATAGCGAAGCTACCCCATCCATTCATCTCAAGGACACAAGGCACGCATCCATGCCATGTCGGCGTTCAGGAGTTTGAGCGGTAAGCACTCCTTGCCTTTTCGTATTTCGAAACCCCGAACCCAGAAATGCCGATAGCACCCAGAATCGGGCCCGTGGTTTTGGTGCATAGTCGTAAAGGAACAAGCCTGGAGGAGGGGCGCTAATGTTCAGCATTTGGCCACTCAAGCCCCAAAGCGGCGTAGGCAGTCTCAGTCGTTCATTTTTGTGGGGAACGCGTGGCGACCGTTAGGCCCTCCCGGCATTTCGCCCATCGCGGCTTTGAAAGAGAAAAGTCATGTTCCTTTCACATCCACGAACCCCGAAGCGCCGAAAACACTCTGGAAAATAGGCGTAGGGTCGCAGCCCATGGTCATTCGAGAAAGTAGAAAGGGTTGTATAAAAGGGGGGCCAAAAGTGCCGAGTTGAGTCTCAGAAGGTGGATACTCTGTTTTTCAGAGGCTGGTTCAACGTAATCGAGAGCCCGATACCCGCTGGAATTGAATGAAGAAGAGAGAGGGCGGGTGAAACCTCGCCTCACTCATTTATTGCAGAGTATGGATGTCCCAGCTAAAATTATACCTAAGATGGTCCTCTATACTGGTTCTTTTCATGAAAGCCACGCCGAGTCTTCAACTCACCAGGGGAGCCTGCACATGCTAATTCAGTATTTAAGGGCTCAGCTATCCCCTGGCACGAGCCATGCAGGATTAAGGTGGCGTGTGACAGGAGAATGCAGGTCAAATTTGATTGAGGAGACGCCATACATTGAAGGTCCTGGGACGCCTCTGCTGGAGGAAATGGGGGAAAAGTATATGTAGGCATTTTTGCCATTTTTGTAGGCATCGATGGTTGAGCAAGGCTCCCGATTGTAAAGATTTAATGAAGCACTGTTATTTCTGGTTATGTATGAACTCTTGAGACTTCTTGCCTTATGAATGTCAGTTTCTTTCATGTCCTTGTTCAAAATGTGTTAGAGCAGCTCAGAATTGGAGAATCCAGTCGAGTTGTAACTGTTATAGGATGATGTAGAATTTGATCACTGTGACAGTCGCATTGTCTCTAATCAGTCCTTGTGATTTACCTAACACTGAATGACTTGGAATTGGAGAATCCATTCAAGTCCCTCTTTCAGTATCTCGAAGCCCTGAACCAGAGGATCTCGCATTCAAAGTTTTTCTTCTATAAATTACTGAAAGCCTGTTTCCCAAAGTAGTTTGTTCACTCTTCTTATCAAGTCTTCCACCTATTCACCTTTTAATCAACCCACTGACTGAAGTTAGATCAAGACCTCCTTTTTTTCTTACATGTTGGACCCAGTCTTTGAGTTAGAGTGACATCTCCCCGAGTCTCTGTCCATTTGATCACCCATTAAAAACGACCGTGACGTGAAACTGATGGGCGTTGGGCTCTGCTCCTGCAAGAAATCCAGGAGTGACTTTTGTCGCCAACATTTCTGGCGCCGTTGTCGGGGATCGAACCCGGGTCCTAATGTTGTCCCCTCTCCGGATGAATGAGATGTCCGTCGCCAACATTTATGGCGCCGTTGCCGGGGACAAAGTTGAAGATTTTCCCTGGGTAGAACGACATTGAGCCTCTGATTCTGAAGGTGCATCAGACATCAGATCCCTTAAAGATTGCTACTGTGCACCTGGCGACTCCACTGTGGCGACTCCAAGGTTTCCACATCATTGTTTCAGTCGTGGCTACTGTTAGCACACCTGAAAGCTGACCCTAAGGAGCTTTCTCGACAAGGTTTCAACAGCTGCTTTCTCAGCCTAAGAAGCTTCCTGGGGTAACAACAACATTAGGATCTGGCCTTTGATGGTGAACAAGGACCAGACACATTCGAAGCTGCACATCTTTCACCTGGCGACTCCATGATTCGAGGATCGATTGGCGACTCCACTGGTTCAGATGGAGAATATCTTGGCTCGCAGGTTTGCTTCTTTCGATTTTTCTGCTATTCTCGGTTTTCCTAATGTTGTCCCCTCTCCGGATGAATGGGGCGATTATTTGCCCAAATTTGGACAATGTGAAGGGGACAACCCTGCTTAGCACCTCAGCGAGTTTCATGAACTCATGCGTCAGTGGGAGATACATCATGAGGATGTATTACTGAAGACGTTCATGTTCTTGTTAGCAGGGGATGCGCGTAAATGGTATCATTCTTTACCCCCTGCTAGCATTTCTTCACTCAGTGAATTCCATGTAGTATTCACTACCTATTGTCAAGAGCTTTATCCCTCTAAGTTGATTTTTCATAGTTGTTGTGAGGGATACTACAACAAATGTATACAATATAGAGTTGTCTCTTATGTAGGCTATGAGGATGATCCTGATGACCTGGATCAGAAATCAGTCATTTCTCCTCCCCATTCGTCTGCTCCGGGCGAAGTTATGGATCTGGTAAAATCTATAACTTCCAGACTTGACAGGTGGGAAGCTGAGCGATGTACAGAGGATTTTGGTATCTCTACAATAGATGATTATGAAGATCCCGGGGAGGAAGAATATGCTTCGGGAAAAGTTATGGAGCTGGTAAAATCTATCACTGCCAGACTTGACAGGTGGGAAGATGAACAATGTGCTGAGGTTTTCCCATCCTTTGAAGCAGAGGCCCTTAGCAGCTCTATTGAAGGCGATTATGAACAAATATTTCCCACGGGTCCTGTTTATGATCATTATGAATATGACCCATGGGAGAGCCAAGAAGAAGAAATCCTCCCAGATATGATTATGTCTGATGAAGGCTGTGATGATGAGGGATGTAAGGATAAAAGACTGGGGGAAGAATATGCTCTGAGTGGACTGATAGAACAGGAGAAATCTCTCACTACCCAACATGCAAGGTTGGAATCTGAGGACAATGGGGAGGATTTTCCAGTCTCCAAGGCAGATGTTCTAGATGGCTCTTTCAAGGAGATGATTGAAGTTTTCGTAAACACATTAACATCTGCCCCCGATGAGCTTGTTGTCTCAGATCAAAATGATGAAGAGGTAGTTATGGAAGAGGATTGTTCTCTTTTCCTTCACAATATCTCCCATGATGTGTTTACATTCGGAGTTGAAATGGAGGAGCGAGGGATAGTTCCACTTCTGCAAGTTGGAGAAGCTCTGTTCCCCCCCAACTTTGATGATTATCTGGAAAAGGAGTAGCAGAACCCCACATCACCTTTTGCTGATCAGAGAAGCCAGCCCACTTATGCAATTATAGATCAGAGTCTGAGTTCGATATGCTGGATTTCCAAGAGCAGGTCGCAAAACCTTGTCCTCTGCTCACTAAGGAAAATTATCACGAGGAAATCAGCCATCTCAATCCTTCAGGAGACGCTGAACAGTACGAGGAAGAGAAGGATTTACCCGAGGGGGTTGTTTATGATGAATACGAATATGACCCGGGGGGGAGCCAAGAAGAGGAAAAAGAACCAGAGGAGCAGTCTGCCCTTTGTTCAGAGCCAGTTAGTGAGCAGCCACCACCTGAGATCAGCGAGCCTACTTCAGTTATTCACCCACCTGTGCTTATCAGAGATATTCGGCCGTGTGTGAACAATTGTGTAGAAGAAGAGGCTGTTTGTCACCAATTTCCTGGAATTGGCCACTCATTCAATGACCCTGTCAGCAAATACATGAAGTGGCATTTCCCTTATTCTTTGGAGCCGCCATATCCCATCTCAACTTCAGCTTGTAAGGAGAAGTTGAAGAGTGTAACCGTTTTGCTGTCACGGTTACATCAACTGTTTGTGATCACTGACAGAAGGAAAGAGCTTCCCTTCAGGAAGTTACTTGATTGGATATGGTGGAAGTCTGCTTTCACCTAGCCCCATGTAAAGTGTTATATTAGTTTAGGATTGTATATAAATAAGCTCCTTTGAGCATGTAGCTTTATTTTGTTGCTTTTATTTTTCGGCCTGTATTTTCAGCAGCGGGATGTTTTGAGCCTAACTCCATAGCCCAACAGCAAGGCATTGAAGCTACGGAATGAGTTCTTAGAGCATCACAGGGACGACTCTATCCCCCATGGAGCCTGATGTTAGCGATTATTTTTGTCTTAGGCACAAAAGTACCCAGGTCTGCAGGTTGCATAGGAAGCGCCCAAGCGCAGCGCGGGAGAAACCCTTTTTTCCGGTAGCAAGCCAAGCGAGTGGGAAAAATATCGTTGGCAACATCCAAGATCTATTTACAAAATAGATCGACGGTCATCGGGTTTTCGGAGCTACCGAGTTGCCCAAGGTTTAGCGCTAGAGGGAGCACCAATAGTTCAAATCAGACTTGGGTTGTCTGATCAAATTGGGACAGGTGGCAGCCATTCGGCGTATCGGGGATCGACGTTTCAGAAGTCAAGGAGCCATCTGTTCATTACAGTTGAAATTGTCGATCGGTGAAACGTCGAAAGCGCCTTTGGCGCCGAGCCTATGGTCTTAGCCCCAGGTCTTATCAAGCAAGCCTGTGAAGGGGGGACAACCCCTTTTGTAATAGCGAAGCTACCCTGGCAATTCATCTCAAGGACACGCGGCACGCATCCGTGCCATGTCGTCGTTCGAGAGTTTGAGTGGTAAGCGCTCCTTGCCTTTTCATATTTCGAAACCCCGAACCCCGAAATGTCGATAGCGCCCAGAATCGGGCCCGTGGTTTTGGTGCCTGGTCGTAAAGGAACAAGCCTAGAGGAGGGGTGCTAATGTTCATCATTTGGCCACTCGAGCCCCAAAGCGCCCTAGGCAGTCTCAGTCGTTCATTTTTGTGGGGAATGTGTGGCGACCGTTAGGCCCTCCCAACATTTCGCCCATCGTAACTTTGAAAGAGAAAAGTCATGTTCCTTTCACATCCGCGAACCCCGAAGCACCGACAGCACTCTGGAAAATAGGCGTAGGGTCGCGGCCCATGGTCATTCGAGAAAGTAGAAAGGGTTGTATAAAAGGGGGGCCAAAAGTGCCGAGTTGAGTCTCATAAGGTGGACACTGTGTTTTTCAGAGGCTGGTTCGACGTAATCGAGAGCCCGGTACCCGCTAGAATTGAATGAAGAAGAGAGAGGGTGGGTGAAACCTCGCCTCACTCATTTATTGCAGAGTATGGATGTCCCAGCTAAAATTCTACCCAAGATGGTCCTCTGTACTGGTTCTTTTCATGAAAGCCACGCCAAGTCTTCAACTTGCCAGGGGAGCCTGCACACGCTAATTCAGTATTTAAGGGCTCAACTATCCCCTGGCACGAGCCATGCAAGATTAAGGTGGCATGTGACAGGAGAATGCAGGACAGATTTGAATGAGGAGACGCCATACATTGAAGGTCCTGGGATGCCTCTGCTGGAGGAAATGGGGAAAAAGTATATGTAGGCATTTTTGCCATTTTTGTAGGCATCGATGATTGAGCAAGGCTCCCTGTTGTAAAGCTTTAATGAAGCACTGTTATTTCTGGTTATGTATGAACTCTTGAGACTTCTTGCCTTATGAATGTCAATTTCTTTCACGTCCTTGTTCAAACTGTGTTAGAGCAGCTCGGAATTGGAGAATCCAGTCGAGTTGTAACTGTTATAGGATGATGTAGAATTTGATCACTGTGACAGTCGCATTGTCTCTAATCAGTCCTTGTGATTTACCTAATGCTGAACGAATTGGAATTGGAGAATCCAGTCAAGTCCCTCTTTCATTATCTCGAAGCCCTGAACCAGAGGATCTCGCATTCAGAGTTTTTCTTCTATAAATTACTGAAATCCTGTTGCCCGAAGTAGTTTGTTCACTCTTCTTATCAAGTCTTCCACCTGTTCACCTTTTAATCAACCTGCTGACTAAAGTTAGATCAAGACCTCCTTTGTTTCTTACATGCCGGACCCAGTATCTTTGTTAGAGTGACATCTCCCTGAGTCTCTATCCATTTGATCACCCATTAAAAACCACCGTGACGTGAAACAGATGGGCGTCGGGCTCTGCTCCTGCAAGCAATCCAGGAGTGACTTTCATTGCCAACAATATCAACCAACAAAGGTTCTTTTGGCCAAGAAGTGAGGATGCACAATAGGATTGGTTTTGAAAAATGTTGAATGGCTCATGAGCTTGTTGCTTCCATAGTAACCTAAGATTGTTGAAATGAAGATTGAACAACCATTCGAAGATGTTTTTCCTATTTGAGTTTCTAGGGTAAAATGACTATGTGTTTTATTGTGATTGTGGTGTGATTTGCATGTGGTGGAATATGGTTTTAGCTACATCTTAATGGATTGCTATGTAAATCTCAAACTATATTGATATTAATTTCAGCATAGAATCAGTTGTTATCAATCACTGGGTTAATTACAACAAGTAGTAGTTGCAAACCATCCATTTAATTTTTTGAGAGAGATTGAGGGTTGTGGAAAAAGAGTTGTTACACTTTCGTAATTGAACCAATTTTTTTACACGTTCTATTGAATATGAGGATGTCATCAAAATATACTACCACAAAGGATTTATTGAAGGGTCTCAATACATCATCCATCAATATCATGAAAATGGTTGGTGTGTTTGTTAAGCCAAAGGGCATGACCAACCATTCATAGAGACCTTATTTAGACTTGAAGGTTGTCTTCCATACATCAGTTGGTTCGATGAGAACTTGGTGGTAGCCAGACTTATAGGTCAATCTTGTTGAAGAACTTGGCCCCCTTGAGTTGGTCAATAAAGTCATCAATCCTGAGAATGGGGTAGCGGTTCTTGACTGTGATTTTGTTTAAGGGTCTGTAATCAATGCAGAGTCACCAAGTCTCATCCTTCTTCTTCACCAATACAATAAGGCTTCCACAAGGGGAGGAGTTGGGTATGATGTGCACATTTTGAAGAATCTCTCAGATCTAACACTTGATTTTGTCATTGTCCATCAACAAGCATCAATAGATTGGTCCATTGGGTAGATGTGCGTTGGGGGTCAGATAAATTGGATGCTTGACTTGGCAATGTGTCGGTACCCCTGTAGGTGAGGAGAAGATGCCTTTGTATTCTTCCACGATCTAATCCACTTGTTGTTGCTGCAAAGAGAGGCGTTGTGTAGAGGCCATGGATGTGGCCGCGACCTTCTGCTTACTGTGAACACGGATCACAAAGAACACAAACTTCCCAGTCTGTGAAATGACCTTACTGCATTGATTAGTAGAGATTAAATAAATAGCAGTAGGTGACGCTACCTCAGGGATCCTGTACAATTGTCTACCCAAAGTAATAATAACACTGTGGGGTCTAGACTCATACACAGCATGATGCTTCCACAAATATGGTTGTCCTAAAAGAACATCACAAGCTTCAAGGGGAACAATATCACACATACCTCGTCTTTGAAAGGCTTGATGTCGTAGGGTAGAAGACATTGTTGACTGACACAGAGATCTCTTCCTTGGCGAAACTAGTCGATGGTGTAGGGTTGTGGGTGCGACGTCGTTGGCAGGTCCAGCTGCTTGATTACCTCTGCTAAAATCAGGTTCTTCTGACTACCGATATCGAAAATGAAATGAATCAGAGCCCCCTTGACCCACATCTATGAGTGAAATATGTGTTCCCCTTCCTATGGTTTTTCTGGCTCACTTGGCCAGACTTTGGTGGTAGCGAAAGTGGAACTGGGTTTAACATCGATAATCTGCTTCCCTCCTTCAGGATTTGACTTGGAATAAGAATCGACCTCTAACTCGGAAGCCTTCAGCTTAGCCATGAGGGACTTCTTGGAGCAACATTCTTTGGTGTTGTGCCAAGGAATTTTATGGTACTCAAACCATTTTCTTGTGTCCTTCATCTTCTCATTTCCCTTCTTGTGTTGCGGCTTGGACTAGTTGTCCTGAGGGAGACCATCTCGACTCGGTCCCTTGCTATGTGGGTTGGGGATGCCTTTGCCTTGCTTCAACTGTGAGGGGTTTGCAGATCCAAACTCTCGTCGTTTCTGCTTAATTTTTTGTCTGATCTTGGTAGCGTATCTATAATCTGTGCCCAATGAGGTGATGTCCAGGAAATCCATTTATGTTTGAATATATATATGAAAATAGTCACGTTATGTGAGCACCATATGACACTCAGAGTCTTTGATACCCAATTTGGTGCATAGGCTATGGAAAATATTAGTGAAGTCTAGTACTGTCTGGTCCCTTTTTTGACATAGGGTGGTCCATCTGGTGTACTGGTCCTCGTAGCTTCCAACATGGTAGTATTGTTCTTTAATGGCATCCTGGAAGGAATCCCATGTAGGGGCCACCACAAACATTGCAGATTCCTCCACAACCCTTTTCTCAGAGTAAGTATCCCACCAGTACTTAACATGGGGAATGGCCTTAAGGAGTGAAAAAGTGATCTTTTCCTTATCGAAAAAATTGTGGACCGAAAAATATCCTTCGAGCAAATTCAACCATTTATCTACAACATCTACATCTATCAGTCCTTTAAATAATGGAATATCTAAATCTACCTATACCTTGAAGGGGGTTGCATGGCCGCTTGATGAATATGCTTCTCTCGTGGGCAACCATCAAAGGATTTGCATGAAGTTGTCCGTCGTTTCATTCATTTTTCGCATGAGGGCTTCCTCGAGCAACATTTTAATAGGATCTCCTGCTCCATGAGAATTCATGGTTGCACCATAAAGAAGAAATAAAAATTCAAAGTAATTTCCAAAATTTGGAAATGTGTGGAATCTACCAATGGAGCTATCGAACTGACTATAGAGCACTGCAAACATGGCAGTGAGCATTGATGCTTGTCTAAGAAGTTGAAAGCACAAAATGATGTGTAATAATGAAAATCCGTCTCGTAATTTTTATTTTTATTTTACTCTATTTCAGTGACCCAAATAGTTATACACACTGGGGTGTCTTGTGTGTGTGCGTGTGTACTGGTGCACTTTGGTTA
Organism: Picea engelmannii; assembly: GCA_009831015.1. Classification (NCBI taxonomy): domain Eukaryota; kingdom Viridiplantae; phylum Streptophyta; class Pinopsida; order Pinales; family Pinaceae; genus Picea; species Picea engelmannii. The sequence continues at coordinate 786,510 of ML778536.1, read as the reverse complement.
GAATGGAGCATTGCTATGTATTTTATTTTGTTTGTATCGGATAACAGTGTGCCTACTATTTAAGAACTGGTGTGTTATTTGATATGTGTGCATCAGTGCATATAGGCCTTACATGTGCACTAGTGCATATAGGTGTTACATGCACACCATGAAACAACCTTTGCAAAAACCTCCAACCGCTTACCTCCACTAAAATCCTCTGCCATAAACAAATAAGGGGTGGTTTTTTCAGTGAGGTTCCATAAAAACCTCTGCTACAGGGTGTTCTCCTTGTAGTGATCTCACCATTGAATAAGTGTTGCATACATTCAACATTGAACAAGCATAGACCATGATTTAACTTGGCTTTCATTCATTACCAAGATAGACTATCTCCAATTATGAGGATGAAACATACTTTCACCTTGAGGATGGGAATGGATTATAATCAAAGAGTTCAAAATCTAAATATTGATCTTAGCAAAGAATCAATGACTAGAATTGTGTACCATCAAAACAAGAAAGATAGAAACCAGAGTCAGAGTTGTAGCCAAGACCTAGAGTTGAGAGCCATGTTTTAGAGAAGTATAGAGAAGGCACGTTGATCCAAAGATTGGTTTCCTAGAAGCTTTTGGATATCAAAAGTTTCTCAATGGGGTGGTGTGATTTGAAATGGATCCAACCAAAAATAAATGGTTATAAGACTCAATACCCAAAGAAATTAAACAATTA
>ML778536.1:766949-785587 GCA_009831015.1 Picea engelmannii | reverse complement strand
GAAGGCACGTTGATCCAAAGATTGGTTTCCTAGAAGCTTTTGGATATCAAAAGTTTCTCAATGGGGTGGTGTGATTTGAAATGGATCCAACCAAAAATAAATGGTTATAAGACTCAATACCCAAAGAAATTAAACAATTAATGATGTTTAAAAGAAAGGAAAAGACAATGCAACAAAAATTAAAAATGAGAAAAAAATGAAATAGAAGAGAAAAACAAGGAATGGAAAATGAAAGGACAAAGATGTTTGGATTTCCTATTACCCCTAGCTCTACTTTTATATTCTTGTATATCAACCAACAAAGGTTCTTTTGGCCAAGAGGTGAGGATGCACAATAGGATTGGTTTTGAAAAATGTTGAATGGATCATGAGCTTGTTGCCTCCATAGTAACCTAATATTGTTAAAATGAATATTGAGCAAGCATTCAAAGATGTTTTTCCTATTTGAGTTTCTAGGGTAAAATGACTATGTGTTTTATTGTGATTGTGGTGTGATTTCCATGTGGTGGAATATGATTTTAGCTACATATTAATCGATTTCTATGTAAATATAAAACTATATTGATATTAATTTCAACATAGAATCAATTGCTATCAATCACTGGGTTAATTACAACAACTAGTAGTTGCAAACCATCCATTTAATTTTTTGAGAGAGATTGAGGGTTGTGGCAAAAGAGTTGTTACACTTTCGTAATTGAACTAATTTTGCTCCTTGAAACTAATAATACATAGTTTTTGAGGTTGTTGGGTATTAAAAATAGGTCTCACCTTCTTCTTCCCAAATGCACCATTGAGCTAAGTTTTGTAACCAGTAATTAAGTTAATAAGTTAACCTATAGATAGTTTTAATTCCCATTCAATGAAAGTTGAAAAAATTATATTTTTATTTCTTAAAGCAATGTAATCGTTTGGCCTATGCTTAATTGTCTCATATGGGAATAGACTTAGATGAAAAAAGTGACAAGAAATGTGTAAAGGGAATTACATTAACTCATATAGGGAATCAAAGAATGGTAATAAAAACAAATGTCAAGTGAATGTTGTAAATAAATCCATCTTTTGCCATGCATCTCAATGTTACACTCACCATGTGTTGGCCAAATAGTGAGAGTGGATAGAGCACATAATAGTGCCTATACTTATATTGCATTTTCCCAATATGCACCATTTTTATACTAAATAAGTAGAAGCACTTGTTGAGTGGCGAGAGTGTTTTCCTTAGTAGCATATTTATTGGGTTGTATACTAAATAAGTAGAAGATTTGTTGAGTGGCCATAGTGTTTTCCTTATGAGCAGATTTGTAATGAATTCACTAGCAAGGGAGAGGCTTGGAAATTGTTCATTCAATCATTGCAAAAATCAATATTAAAGCTTACATGAGTTAAAGGATAAATTTATGTGCATGTAATTATTTAAATTCTCATGTCTTTTTTATGGTAAAGGAAAGAGCAAGATCATGGTGAAGGAGATTGTTCAATTAAGATTTAAATACACCTCTTCATTATTTTATTAATGATAGTTATATTGTTGGTCCTCATTTGAAGACATATCAATCTCATTGTTGAGTAACATTTCCATTACACTAAGTGTTCCTTCTCTTGGGTATTGTTGGAATGTTTTTTCCTTTTCTTAGAAAACTGAGATTGTGCATATATGTATATAAATACACACATATGTATGTGTGTGAGAGAGAGATATTCCATTCAAATGCATGACTTGTCATTCTTATGGACATTTTTCTAAAAATTGTCCAAAAATCCAAGAAGAGAAGCCTCCCTCAAGGTAGCAGTTAAGGGAGGAATCTGAGTTCAAGACGGTTCCAAGAAAGTGTCTGAATTTTTAGCATAAGGGACCATCACATCCAAAGCCATCACAAGAGGGTTTTTCCACATCCAACAACAAATTTGAGGTTCTTAGGAACTTAGAGTAAATGAATAAGGAAGTTGAACATCAACATGCAACCGATCTTAGCTATAAACCAACTCATCCTAGTAATGGTACAAATCCATCCCTTGAGGATCCAATGTCCAATGGTCAAGAAGAAGAGGAGAAAGCAACAAAAGAAGATGAAAATGAAGAAGACACATAAGAGTCAAAGGAGGAAAACAAGGAAGTAGAGGAAATAGAGGAGGAAGAAATGGATTTAGGACAAGAAGAGGAGAAAGAGGCAGAGTCAAAAGTGCAAGCCCATTCCAAGCCTTCCAAATCCATCTCCTTTTCTGAAGTGTTGAAGAAGGCTCCAATTCATTCCCCTCCCATTACAAGTGGAAGGAAATCCAACTGGGACTGGATAGCCCATGAGATATAGCCAACTATTCGTTTGGGATGCCAAGAAAACCATGACTTTCTCTAGAGATAATTATGCTTTATTTTTGTATTTCACTCTATAATCAATTTGTGAGAATTTATCCATGTACTCAAGAAATTGGCATAAGAAGACCCTCTAGGAAAATTCATCTTATCTCCCCCTATTCCGTGAAGGGAGGTGGAAAATATGCAAAATACCCAATTAGTACTATATTTATGACCGTTGTGAGTGATGCTAAGAATTTTTTTTGAATTTTTTTTATAATAAAATATATTTATATTCTCGTTTAATTATATATATATATATATATATATATATATATATATATATATATATATATATATATTAGTGGTAACCATTTCAATTTAGGCATGAGACTCAATGTTCTCAATCATTCTTCTTTTTAAAATATCTTCACTTAAAGACCTCATTTTATTTGCAACATCTTGCATTTTAGTAAATATTAACTCACAAAGTCATTGTCAAACATTTTTGCATTTTTAAATTTTCGTTTTAATGTCTACAACTTAGTTGTCAATGCACTTTCATGTGTTCTTTCAAATTTCCATGCCTTTAAAAGATTCAATGACATTAATCATTGGAAATATGGCTACATAAATTTTGCTTCCTATTAGTGAAAGCACTTCATTATCCCTCTTTTTAATTTATTTTAGAATTTATTTTAAATCATCTTATAAAGATTTAAATTGTTCAACACTTTGTTTATAATAATCACGAGTGAAAAGTATTATTTAGAAATAAGTATGGGTTTTAATATACACTCCATTAAGCACGATTTGTGTCAAAATTATGCTCAGTAAATGTCTTGGTGAAGATGTTTGCAGTCTATTTAGCAGATGCATAGTATTGAAAATAGATGATCCTATCATGTACCGACTCTCTGATGTATTGCATATGGATCTCGATGTGTTTGGTCCACTGTCGTTGCACTGGGTCTCTGAAAAAATTGAGAGTACTCTGATTGTCATGCCAAATGACAATCGGATGATGAAACTCGATGCCAATCTCGGTGAGGAAGTTATGAAGCCAAAGCACCGGAATAGTGACGTTGACCACTCCTATGTACTCAGCCTTTGTTGACAATAGAGAAACAACTAACTTCTTTTTTCTCGACCAACAGATGGGACCAAAACCCAAACTAAGCATGTACTCATATGTGGATTTGTGATCTATGCTATAGGCATCCATCTTCACATACCATGATCTAGGTGTCTTCTTGAGGCCATAGAGGGACTTCTTTAGTCGACATACCAAGAATGAGTTATGAACAAACCCTTGTGGTTGCTCCATGTAAATATCCTCTGAGAGATCCTCATGAAGAAAAACATTCTTCATGTCCATTTGGTGAACTTCCCACCCCTTGGCTACCACAATGCCAAGGTCCAATCGGATGGAATCCATCTTTTCTACGGGAGCAAAGATCTCATCATAGTCTATCATGTGGATCTGTTGAGATTCTTTGGCAATCAGTATTGTCTTATACCTGCTCACCTATCCATATTATAAGTCCTTATTGGTCCTGTAGACCCATATGAATCTGACAAGATTCATGTCTAAAGGAAGTGGAAACAGATCCCAAGTCTGGTTCTCGAGTAGAGAGTTGTACTCCTCCTGCATAGTGGCTTCTGAGAAGGGATTCCCTACAAAATTTCCATTGGTCTATGGGTTTGAATCTAGAAACATATAGTAATGCATGGGAATCGTTGGTTCATTAGTTGTGAATGCATGAGGAGGATCCTCACACTGATACCTCGTTCTCCTTTTATCTGTTGTATCCCCCACAAGGTCTCTTTCTACCTGTAGGGTGGTTTGTGCCCACTTGGGCATATGTGGTGCCTCATCATCTGCATGCTCATCATTGGCATGTTCATCATCTTCTGAATTATATTTGGCGCTCAGATATTAACCTTGATCTGAGTGAGTGAACTCATCATCACTGATGACTGGTGTAGGCATTGGTACATAGGTATCTACATGTGGATATGACGGTGCATGCAAAGGAGTTTCCTCAAAATGAACATTGCACTCAATGATGAGCATGTTAGTAGAGGAATCAAGCAACATGTAACCCTTCACACCATCTAGATATCCCATGAATATGCATGTGGTACTTTGTGAATCTAATGCTTTCCTATTTTCAGAGGGTACGCGGGCCCATGCATGTGATCCAAATATTCAAAAGTGGGTGACTTTCGGCTTGCTACTAGTCCATGCCTCAAAGGGAGTCCGCTCCTTGAAATATCTATGAGATATGTTTTGAATGTGGTTGGAACAATTAAGTGCCTTGGCCTAAATCTTGGGTGTTAGAGACCTTGCATGCAACATGCAATTGGCCATCTCCTTGAGGGATATGTTCTTTGTATCGACTACTTCATTATGATTTTGAGTGTAAGGTACTGTGTTCTATAGTTGTATCCTACCTCTAAAAAAATATGTTGGACATATCAGTCACATATTCCCCCCATTTTATGTGCCAAGGATTTTGATCTTTCTCTGAGACTATGTCTTTGCATGTTCTTTGAAGTATTTAAGATGCTCAAAAATCTTGGACTTCTTCCTAAGAAAATACACCCAAGTTTATCATGAGAAATCATCGATAAATGTAAGAATGTACCTTGCTTTGTTGATGGATGGATGAGGAAAGGGTCCCATCAAATCACTGTGAATGAGCTCCAAAGGAAAGGAGGCCCTCTAAGCCTTCCCTTTCTCAAACTTCTCTTAAGGATGTTTTCCAAGAATGCGTCCTTGAAAAACTCCTTTTGAAAAGTGTATGTTGGGCAAGTTGATGACCATATCTTGTTTGCATAGTTGTTACATGTATTTGAAGTTCAGATAGTTGAATATATCGTGCCATAATATAATAGTATCATTATCATGTGTCAATAGTAAATCATAATCAGATTTAGCAATGAATTTATTAAAAGTATACAAACGTGATTGGTGGTTTACTTCACCAACAACAATCGTGGAGTTATCATGCATATCATATATGGTTACAGAATAAAGTGTTAACTTCACCCTTTTCCTTGTGCCAGAATTCATTATCTGATAAATGGAGAGTAGATTCACGGAGATTTTTGGAACATGCAAGACGTTCTCAAAACTTTTGTGTGGGAGGTCTCCTCTCCCTTGGCCAATGACCTCAACTAGGGTATCATCTCCCATGTGGGTGGGAGGAATCGTGCATGCAAAAATAAAACATAAAACATTCTTTGTTGTTGTCATATGGTGGGATGTTGATCTGGATTTAGGAGTGAAACGAACTGATTAATAGACTGAATACAATAAACACAGAAATAGGAAGAGTAACAAAAATATCCAATGAACAATATCTTCTATTAAATAATGAAATAGGTTGAAACTGTAAAACTGCATAACTAAAACTTGCTCGAATGGTGGTAGCTATCTCTGAGAAGAGATGTGGTTTCTACGTGCATCCGTCTGAGAAGAATGGATTACAATGAGGCTACATAGGCCCTTTTCATATTACTCGTGAATTCCAAAACCCTGTACATCCAAAAACCTAACCCTAGAAGGTGAAACACCAAAAGTCATGTGGACCCTATGGGTAAGTTGGTGTAATTTGGTACATCAACTTCCTAGGGTCGTAACTTTTTCATACGACCTTTGTTTTAGGCAAGTGATAGCCCGTTGGAAAGGTATTTCAGAGAAATACACATTTCATCATCAAACTCTGACTTCGTCTATAGTTTGACTGTGGTGAGACAAAAAAACAACATTTAGGGCCCAAAATGGCCCCGAAAGTACAACAAGATGTGCTGACATGAAAACATACAAAATAAGCCAGTTGGATTAGGTGAGAGGCCACCCATATCCATCGGGAGGATGTGTGGGGCTTCAGACAACCCCAGAAGTGTAGAACCCACAATTACAAAGCAGTATAGAAGAACGTGTTGAACAAAAACAGACACAAGGAGCCAGTTGGAATAGGTGGGTGGCCACCAATATCCACCTGGGTCAATCCTCCCCCCTTAGGAAGAAATGGTCTCCATTGCGTTGATTTCCCCCATAAGGTGAGGAAACTTTTGTTGGATTTGGACCCGAGTGAGCCACCTGCCTTGGTGCAGGAGTTGCCCTGCCTTGACAACCTGATAAAGTTGGATCTGTTGTTGGCAAGTGCCCTTGACCTGTGTGTCCACTATCTGATCAGTAGATACTTGTTCCATGCAGTGAGGGTTGAACGTTTTTGGTGTCATTTGTTCCGCGATCTCAAGGGTGTCTAATAATGGTGGACAATATGGCCAAAGGAGTTCCACATTGAAGACTGGATGCAGACCAAGGAAGGGTGGAGTGTTGAGCTCAGAAGCATTGCTACCCACAGCCTTGGTGATAGTGTAAGTCCCATAACAAAGTGGGTGAAGCTTCTGATGGGGCCCGGTGAGACGTGCCTTCTGCAGATGTAACCATACTTTTTCACCAACTCGAAACTGGTGTGGTGCCCTGTGCTGATCATGGTGTTTCTTGTACTTAGCATTGGATTTCTGCAAAATCTCCTGGACCTGTTGGTGGATGTGTTGAATATGCTTAATGAATTTGGTGGCTTTGTCGATCACAGAATGATTAGGGGAAGAGTTTGTCTGTGGTGTGGAAAGAGGAAGTTTAACATCAATGGGTCCCAAGGGTTGGAATCCCAGACCCACCTGAAATGGGCTATGGCTGATGGAACTATGGAGATCCCTGTTGTAACTTTGTTGGACATATGGGAGACTCTTTTCCCATGTACGTGGATGCTTATAATTGTAAATGCACAAGATGTGCACAATCATCTGATTGACGACCTCTGTTTGGCCATTGGTTTGGGGGTGGAAAGCAGTGGATTTTATGATCTTGGTATCCAACAGAGACTAGAGACTCGACCAAAAGGTGTTGAGGAACTTGTTGTCTCGATCTGAGATGATGGTATGTGGTATCCCAAAGTGGACCCACACTCGTTCGAAGAATATCTTGGTAGTATATGTCGTTGTGACATTCTTCTTACATCTTTTGAGGATGGTCATTTTCGAAAACCGATCAACGACCACAAACATGCAGTCATTTCCTTGCTTGGTGGACGACAAGCCAGACATGTAATCCATTGAGATGGATTCCCAAGGCTTCTCGGGAATAGGACAAGGGGTCTATAAGCCTTGCTTCTTGATGGATGGCTTGGCAATGGCACATGCAGTGAAATATATGATATAATTTTTGACTTCATGTCGAAGTTTTGGCCAATAAAAATGTTTCTAAAGAACGAACACAATTTTCTCTATGCAAAAATGTCCTGCCACCCGACTGTAGTGGGCTTCCCAAATCAACTTTGCACGCTCTCTTGTAGGAACACAAAGATGGTCTAGGTGGCATAAGAGTCTGTCCTGAATGTGAAAATCAATGACAGTTGCGCCTGTACCCAAGAGTTGGTAGGTGGTGGTGAAGTCTGGATCTTGCTGATAAAGTTGGGGCCACTCAAATGCTTCATGTCCACATGAATGGAGCACAATGGTGAGTGCAGCCACATAAGGCCAACTGAGGTAGTCAACAACATGATTGGAGATACATGTCTTATACTTGATGTTGATATGGAACTGTTGCAAGTAGGTGGACCACTTTTGATGGCGGTCATTCTACAATTTCCCCTGTGTCTATATGAACTACAGAGGCTTGTGATCAATGTGTATGATCGTCTCTTTCCCCAGAATGTAGTGTTTCCATTGACGGGAGGCTTGTACAATGGAATACATTTCTTTGTCATGGGTGGGGTATTTACGGACCGTATCAGAGAGTGTCTCACTATGGTATGCCACTGGATGCACGTGCTAAGTGAGAATTGCGCCCATAGCATAGTCAGATGCATCAGTCTCAATCTTGAATGGTTGCTACAGATCGAGAAAGGAGAGTACTAGAGCTTAGCACAAGTGATGCTTCAGATCATCGAATGCATGTTGTTGCTCCTTCCCCCACATGAAATTGGCCCTACCATCGCCCTTGGTCACCTGGATGAGGGCCCATGCAATATGGGAGAATCCCAACATGAACCGTTGGTAGAAGTTGGCTATTCCCAAAAAGATCTGAAGCTCGGTCAGTGTGGTCGGGGCTGGCCAGTCACGGATGAATTGGATCTTAGCTGGATCAACATGTACCCCATGCTCATCAACAATGTATCTCAAGTATTGGACCATGTTCATGCCAAAAGATCATTTTTCCAAGTTTGCATAAAGCTTGTGTTGTCACAGAGTGCTCAAAACCTGTTGAATATGCTGCATGTTCTCCTCCCACGTTCTGTTGAAGATGAGGATGTCATCAAAATATACTACCACAAAGGATTTACTGAAGGGTCTCAATACATCATCCATCAATATCATGAAAATGGTTGGTGTGCTTGTTAAGCCAAAGGGCATGACCAACCATTCATAGAGTCCTTCTTTAGACTTGAAGGTTGTCTTCCATACATTAGTTGGTTCGATGAGAACTTGGTGGTAGCCAGACTTATAGGTCAATCTTGCTGAAGAACTTGGCCCCCTTGAATTGGTCAAGAAATCCATCAATCCTAAGAATGGGGTAGCGGTTCCTGACTGTGATTTTGTTTAAGGGTCTGTAATCAATGCAGAGTCACCAAGTCTCATCCTTCTTCTGCACCAGTACAATTGGGCTTCCACAAGGGGAGGAGCTAGGTATGATGTGCCCATTTTGAAGAAGCTCTCGGATATGACACCTGATTTCGCCATTGTCCATCAACGATCATCGATAGACTGGTCCATTAGGTAGATGTGTGTTGGGGGTCAGATAAATTGGATGCTTGACTTCACAGTGTGTCGGTACCCCTGTAGGTGAGGAGAATATTCCTTTGTATTCTTCCACGATCCCATCCACTTGTTGTTGTTGCAAAGAGAGGCATTGTGTAGAGGCCATGGATGTGGCAGTGACAAAGGATGTGGATGTGAGCATGGATCACAAAGAACACAAACTTCCCGGTCTGTGAAATGACCTTACTGCATTTCTTAGCAGAGATTAAAGAAATAGCAATAGGTGACACTACCTCGGGGATCTTGTACAATTGTATACCAAAAGTAATAATAACACTGTGGGGTCTAGACTCATACACAACATGAGACTTCCACAAGTATGGTTGTCCTAAAATAACATCACAAGCTTCAAGGGGAACAATATCACACATACCTCGTCTTTGAAAGGCTTGATGTCGTAGGGTAGAAGACATTGTTGGCTGACACATAGATTTCTTCCTTGGAAAAACCAGTCGATGGTGTAGGGTTGTGGGTGCGATGTCATTGGCAAGTCCAGCCATTTGATGACCTCTGCTGAAATCAGGTTCTTCTGACTACCGATGTCGAAAATGAAATGCATCAGAGCCCCCTTGACCCACATCTATGAGTGAAATATGTGTTCCCCTTCCTATGGTTCTTCTGGTTTGCTTGGCCAGACTTTGGTGGTAGCGAAAGTGGCGCTGGGTTCAACATCGATAATCTACTTCCCTCCTTTATGATTTGACTCGGAATCAGAATTGACCTCTGACTCGGAAGCCTTCAGCTCGACCGCGAGGGACTTCTTGGAGCGACATTCTTCGGTGTTGTGCCAAGGAATTTTATGGTACTCACACCATTTTCTCGTGTCCTTCTTCGTCTTCTCATTTCCCTTCTTGTGTTGCGGCTTGGACTAGTTGTCCTGAGGGTGACCATCTTGAATCGGTCCCTTGTTGTGTGGGTTGGGGTTGCCTTTGCCCTGCTTCAGCTGTGAGGGGTTTGCAGATCCAAACTCTCATCGTTTCTACTTAAATTTTTGTCTGATCTTAGTAGCGTATCTATAATTTGTGCCCAATTAGGCGATGTCTAGGAAATCCATTTATGTTTGAATATATATATGAAAACAGTCAGGTTATGTGATCACCAGATGACACTCAGAGTCTTTGATACCCAATTTTGTGTGTAGGGTATGGAAAATATTAGTGAAGTCTGGTACTGTCTGGTCCCTTTTTTGACGTAGGGTGGTCCATCTGGAGTACTAGTACTCGTAGCTTCCAATGGGGTAGTATTGTTCTTTAATGGCGTCCTGGAAGGAATCCCATGTAGGGTCTGGCACAAACATTGCAAATTCCTCCACGACCCTTTTCTCAGAGTAAGTATCCCACCAGTATTTAACATGGGGAATGGCCTTAAGGAGTGCAAAAGTGATGTTTTCCTTATCGAAAAAATTGTGGACCAAAAAATATCCTTCGAGCAAATTCAACCATTAATCTAAAGCATCCACATCTATCAGTCCTTCAAATAATGGAATATAAAAATTTATCTATACCTTGAAGGGGGTTGCATGGCTTCTTGATGAAGATGCTTCTCTCGTGGGCAACCGTTGAAGGATCTACATGAAGTTGTCCATCATTTCATTCATTTTTCATGCGAGGGCTTCCTCAAGCAACATTTTAATAGGATCTCCTACTCCAGCATCTTTCTTTTTGTCTCCCATGGGTTGTTTTCAGGCTTGGAGTGACCGATCTGGTAATGGATCGATTGGTTTGAGTCCCAACTTCTTGTACCTAGACCTTGTCGAGGACATGCACGAAGAAAAATAAATGAAGATCTGACCGCTCTGATACCACTGATCTAGATTTAGGAGCGGAATGAACTGATTAACAGACTGAATACAATAAACGTAGAAATAGGAAGAGTAACACAAATATCCAGTGAAAAATATCTTCTATTAAATAATGAAATAGGTTGAAACTATAAAAATGCAGAACTGAAACTTGCTCGAATGGTGGTAGCTATCTCTAAGAAGAGATGTGGCTGCTACGTGCATCTATTTGAGAAGAATGGATTACAATGAGGCTCCAGAGGCCCTTTTCATATTACTCATGAATTCCAAAACCCTAAAAATTCAAAAACCTAACCCTAGAAGGTGAAACGCCAAAATTCATGTGGGCCCTATGGGTAAGTTGGTGTAATTTGGTACCTCAACTTCCTAGGGTCATAACGTTTACATATGACCTATGTTTTAGGCGCGTGATAGCCCATTGGAAAGGTATTTTAGAGAACTAAACATTTCTCCATCAAAATCTGACTCCATCTATAGTTTGAATGTGGAGAGGAAAAAAAACAATGTTTAGGTCCTCAAAACAGTCCTGAAAGTACAACAAGATGTGCTGACATGAAAACATACAAAATAAGCCAGTTGGATTAGGCGAGAGGTGATCCGGATTATTTTCAGCACGAAATGAGAGAGGAGATATAATAAAGAAATTTATAGAGATATATTGGATATCCAATAATATAACAAAAATGTATCATAGATGCAACCATAAACACAAAGATACAGTAACACACAATTTTCTATTAATGAGCAAAAATGTACAAAGACTGTAAAAGCACAAAGTGAAAGACTCGCTAGAATGGTGGTAGCTTATCTCTGAGAAGAGATGTGACGGCTACTCACATCCGTGAGAAGATAATTTTACAATGAAGATCCAAATTCTTTTTTATCATAAATAAAATCCAAAACCCTAACCCTGGAAGATGAAAAGCCAACAGTTTTGTGGACCCCATTTTGGGTAGTTTGGTGTATCAACTTCCCGAGAGCGTAACTTTGGTATACGATCTCCATTTGGGGCGCACATTAGCTCGTTGGAAAGGTATCATAGAGGATATTCATTTAGGGGGCTCAATCAGAGCCTTTGATTATCATTGAGAAGATTGATCCCAAAAAACCTTCATTTAGGCCCTCAAAATGGGCCCGAAAGTTAAAAACTGCTAAAAATAGAAAATTACCAAAATTGCCAGAAACTTGTTTTGAGCCAGTTGGAAAAGGTGGGTGGCCATCGATATCCACCTGGATAAATCCTACCTCCATATGAATCAATGGTCCCCATTGCGTTTAGTGCCCGGGGGAGAGGGAAAAGCGTTTGTTGAATCTGCATCTTGATGAGTTGCTTTCCTTGTTGGAAAAGTTGCATTGCTTAGCTTGTTGAAGGTTGTCACGAACATGTCGTTGGAAGGATTGGACCTTTTTAACCAGTCTGGCTAAAAGATATGCATGTGTGCAAAATGAATCTTTACACTTGGTTGCAATCTTATCAACCTTCTTCTGTAAGATAGAAGGTGTTTGGGTCGAGGCTGTAGTGGTTGCAGTATACTTATGTTCAAATTTTGAACAGATTGTGAAGAAGCTAAATTTTGTAGCATGAGATACTACCTTGCGACACTATTTAGGTGAAACAATAGTCAGAACTACCTCTGGTATTCTGTAGAGATGACCCCCCCAGAGAAACAATTGCACTGCGGGGTCGAGACTCATAAATAACATGGTGCTTCCACATATATGGTTGGCCCAAGAGAACATCACAGACATCCAATGGAAAAACATCACATAATAACTCATCCTTGAAGGGTTGGATTTCATATGACAGTCGACATTGTTGGCTGACACAGAGATCTCATCCCTGGTGAAGCCACCCGATGTTGTATGGTTGCGGGTGTGGTGTTGTCGATAATCCCAACTGTTTGATGACCTCTGCTGAGATGAGGTTCTTCTGGCTTCCGCTATCAACAATAAAATGCAGTGAGGTCCCCTTCACCCACATCTGTGAATTAAAAAGGTGCTCCCCCTCTTCATGATCTATTGGTTCTTCTAGTTGAATTGTTGCGGTTGCGAAAATAGTAGTGGGGTCTGTCTCGATGATCTGTCTTCTGTCAGTATTTTTTGAATCAGGGTTTGGCTCCTTGTCTTTGATTTCAGCCACCAATGTCTGTTTTGAGAAACATTCATCAGAGTTGTGCCAGGGGATTTTGTGGAAATCACACCATTTTTCGGTGTCCTTCTTCATCTTCCCGTGACCCTTCTTTTCTTGTGGCTTGGACTGGTTTTCGGAAGACTATTTGTTAGGGTCGTCTTTATCATAATTTGGTTGTTGCGGATTTGCAGAACCGAACTCTTGTTTGTTCTGGTGCTTAAATTTCTACTCAATTTTAATAGCATATCGATAAGTAGCACCGAGTGATGAGATGTCCGAAAAATCCATTTCAGTTTGGATGTATCTGTGTAGAGCCCCACGGTATTTCAAAACCAAATGTCGTTCAAAGTATTTGATACCCAACTTGGTGAACAAGGTATGGAAGGTATTGGTGAAATCTATAACTTCTTGGCCCCTCTCTTTCCATAGTGTGGTCCATCTCATATACTAGTCCTCATAGTTTCCAACAGGGAAATATTGTTCCTTGACCGCGTCCACAAAAAAATCCCAAGTGGGATCAGACACATATATTCCAGACTCTTCTGTGGAAATTTTCTCCCAGTAAGTTTCCCACCAATGTTTGACATGGGGGAGATATTTAAGGAGTGCGAAGGTGATCTTTTCCTTGTCGAAAAAATGGTGAACATAGAAATAACCTTCTAGCAGATTTAACCATTTGTCTAGGGCATCCGCATCTATCTGACCTTCAAATACGAGAATATCAAAATTAACCTGTACCTTGAAAGGAGAGGTTCTTCCAAAGTGGTTGTTTGATGAAGATGCCCCTATTTCTATTGACAAGTGTTGAAGGATGTGGAAAAAATTCTCCATCGTTTTGTCCCTCTGTCGCGTGAGAGCTTGCTCAAGCAACAGATTGATAGAATTGTTTTCTCCATCGTTTTTCTTTTCTTCCTCCATGGAGGGTTTCTTGGGCGTGCAAGAAATATTTTCATCAAGAGAGACAAGCTCGAGACCCAACTTTCTATACTCGGACCTCTTCGAGGACATGCACTGAAAAAAACGATCAAGAGCAGCCTTCTCTGATACCACTGATCCAGATTATTTTCGACATGAAATGAGAGCGAAGATATAATAAATAAATGTACAGAGATATCTCAAATATCCAATAATATAACAGAAATGTATCAGATATGAAACCATAAACACAGAGATACAATAATACACAATTTTCTATTAATGAGCAAAAATGTACAAAGAGTGTAAAAATGCAAAGTGAAAGACTCGCTAGAATGGTGGCAGCTTATCTCTGAGAAGAGATGTGACGGCTACTCGCATCTGTGAGAAGATAATTTTACAATGAGGCTCCAAAGGCATTTTTATCATAAATAAAATCCAAAACCCTAACCCCAGAAGATGAAAATCCAATAGTTTTGTGGACCCCATTTTGGGTAGTTTGGTGTATCAACTTCCCGGGGGCATAACTTTGGCATACGATCTCCATTTGGGGCACACAATAGCTTGTTGGAAAGGTATCTTTGAGGATATTCGTTTAGGGGGATCAATTAGAGCCTTTGGATATCATTGAGAAGCTTGATCCAAAAAAACCTTCATTTAGGCCCTCAAAATGGCCCCGGAAGTTAAAAACTGCTAAAAATAGTAAATTACCAAAATTGCCAGAAAATTGTTTTGAGCCAGTTGGAAAAGGTGGGTGGCCACCGATATCCACCTAAATCAAGAGGCAACCCGTATCCACTTGGATTATGTGTGGGGCTTCATACATCCCCATAATTGTAGAACCCACAATTACAAAGCAGTACAGAAGAACGTGTTGAACAAAAATGGACATGAGGAGCCAGTTGGAATAGGTGGGTGGCCACCAATATCCACCAGGATCAGATGCGCATGAATCTAAGATCCATGCATCAAGAGAAGATTTTATGGAAATCAGTGCATGAGAGTTACCTTCTTTGGATTGATCTTCCAACTTCTTTTTGGCAGCTTCGGTAATGTGATCCCCGGGATTTTTCTTCTGAAGAATCTATGCCATTTGATCAATCTGCTTCTTCATGCATGCAGAGTCAGGATAATAACCACATTTGTTGTAACCGCATTTGTTGTAATCGAGGCAAAATGTGACACATTTCCCGAAAAAAAAAAAAAATCAGGGGCATTGCCCCTCAACCCCTGAAGGGGGTCCCTGGCGCCACCCCTCAAACCACCCCACGCTTGATGCAATGTAGCAGTTGTAAAATTTCAGACCCCACCCAGTTTCAAGTCTCGTTGATTTTTTAGCCAGTGTTTAATGCCCAAACCCAGTTTTATGACAACCAATTAAAATCAGCATAAAATAAATTTTTAGAACTTAAACATGAGGATTTTGAACATCGTTTAACACAGAAATAAAAATATATCAGCAGCACATATAACTCAGAAAAATAACACAGTGGTTTTTGGTCTAACGATGACCCTGGAAAAACCCACAAGGGGAAAACTAGTGAGAGAGGGAGTTTTTATTAGTTCAGAGCTCCAAAGAAATTCTTTTACAATAGTTTAATATTCAGCAAAATTTACAAACTTATCTCAGAAAAATTTGTGCAAATCTCCTTCAGAAAATTCCAGAATGCAGCTCCTCGAAATCTGAACTAGAAATCCTTACTGTGTATGGTTGGCCCAGCATTAAATTTTGTACAGACTGCTCCTTAAAAACTGTGCTAGAAATTCGTATGACTGTACGGCTGATACAACATTAAATGTTGTACGTAACTCCTCGAAAATCGTGCCCCTTTTCCTGTGTTTGTTGTACCTCTTCCTGTGCAATAAATGCACCTCGAAATTCATGCCACAGCTTGGAATGCATGTTGTACCTTGTTGTACAGACTGCTCCTCTTTAGCTGTTGTATGGATTATCAAATCCGTACCGTACGGCCTCCACAAATTTGTTGTACCTCTTCCTCAATTTTTGTGCCCAAAAACCAGCAATACGGATTCCCAAAATTCGTACAGTATGGCCTTGTATAGATGTTGTACCTTCCTTGATTTATGTGCTTGTTTGCTACCTTGGGAAACATGCCCTCACTCCTGCAAATTTCTCTTCTCACTCAAGCTTGACCTCCTCCTCTTTCTCTCTCAACAAAAAGATGAATCAACCCTAGAAAGGGTGTGCCCTCCTACCCTAGTCGACCTCATGGTGATAGGTGAAGAGTCTCTTAATCCAACGGTTAAGATTGGATTAGATGAGTGGATGATATTGAGTGTATATTCACTCACCCCTTCACTTAATTCATAAAGTCACATTTTAATTTGTATCTCACAAATTAAATGACTAGGGTCCACATTAGGCACTTTCTCACCCCTTAGGCGCCTAGGTGATGAGAAACACTTTCCTAGGTACTTTTTAATTATTTTTTAACACTCCCTCTTACCGAGGAAAGTGCTCCTCACCAATCCAAGCTTGTCCCTGAAAAATACAAACTTGCCTTTGCCCAATTCTTTGGTGAGTATGTCTGCAACCTTCTCATCTATAGATATGTATTGTAGCTCCACTGTTCATCTCTAAATATAGTAACGGATGAAGTGATAACAAATCTCGATATGCTTAGACCTATCATGAATTACTGGATTCTCCGAGAGTTTGATGCAACTCTGATTATCACAGTAAATCAAGGTAGGCCTCAACTGCACACCAAACAATCCCACCAGCAACTTGCGAAGCCAAAGGGCCTCACAACTGGCCTGACTGGCAGCCATATACTCAGCCTCTGCAGAACTCAATGCCACTGAATTTTTCTTCTAACTGAACCAAGACACGACTGTTGAGCCCAATCTGAAACAACACCCTAAAGTACTCTTTTGGTCACTGACACATCCCGAACAATATGAATCTGTATATCCAACCAGAAAAACTCCATCCCCTCTCTGATAGTCCATGCCATAATCTACCATACCAAAAGGATACATCAGCACATGTTTTGTTGCCACCCAATGCACTCTCCTAGGCTCCACCATGAACTGACTAAGAGTGTTGACAACAAAACAAATATCTGGCCTGGTATTGACCAAATACATCAAATAACCAATCAAATGATGATATAAAGTGGAATCCACCAACTGTGACTCAGAAGCATGAAGCTTCTTCCTCTTGGTAATCATGGGAGTGGTCATGGACCTACTGTCCTCCATATGAAATATCCTCAGAATATCACACACATACTTCCCCTGTCCCGGGAAGATGTGTCCAGGCTCCTGCCAAACCTCCAATCCCAAAAAATAGTGCATCAGTCCAATATCAGTGATCTCAAACTCTAAAGCAAGGATCTCATTGCAGCCAGTGATGAGTCACTTTGCCTCTACAATGAAAAGATCATCCACATATAGAAAGAGAATGAGAGGATCCTCTCCAACCACAATGAAGTATAGGTTGGGATCTTCCTCACTCTTCTCAAAGCCCAACTATTGAAAATAGGAATCAATCCTCGAATACCAAGCTCTAGGAGCTTGCCTCAACCCATACAATGCCTTCTTCAGTCTACACACATGAGAATATCTCCCATGCACCTCAAATCCCAATGGTTTCTCAATATACACCTCCTCCTGTATAAGACCATTCATAAATGTGGTCTTCACATCCATCTAGTGGATCTTCCAACCCATCTCTGCTGCAATGGAAATCACCGACCTGGTCGAGATATATCTAACAACTGGTTCAAAGGTCTCATCATAATCAACTCCATCAACCTGTGAGAACCCCCAAGCCACAAAGAGAGATTTGTACTTATCAATGTTTCCATCTGCAGCATGCTTGAGTTTATAGAGCCACCTGGAAGTCACCATTGACTTCCCCTCGGGTCTAGGAACAACTTCCTAAACATCATTCTTCATGATGGTATTGTACTCTTCCATCATGGTATCTCTCCAAACCTATCTACCAGTAGCCTCCTCAAAAGTGGAAGGCTCAGACTCCCGAATACTGCTCACCATCGCAATGTAGTTGCAAAACCTCTCGGGAGGTTTACTCTCCCTCACTGCCTACCTGGGATTCCCCACTGAACTATGTGCCTCCCTCAAAGTATCATGAAGCCACTTGGACTTCCTCCTCTCTAAAGTAGTATCCTGTGGAGGGGACTCTCCCTGCTCAACCCCATCTCTTGAAGACGGTGATCCTGAAGTAGACTTTGGAGTAACCAATCCTGAAACTTGTGGACTAGTAACCTGCGATCCTAAAATATGTGGCCCTATCACTTGTGGACCAGTTGTCATCGAAACTAGTGGCCCCAAAATTTGTGTCATTATAGTCTGCTGCGGACTCACCTGAATCTGAGGTGAATATTGCTCACCCCTCTTTGTCCCTCATGACTTCCTAAAGGCTCCATTCTCTTCAAATCTCGCATCCCTCCTCAAAACTCACATCCCTCCTCAAAAATTTCTTCCTCAAGCAAGGAATGTAGATATAAAAATCCTTTTAAATCTCATTATTGTTGGAAGATTGGTTGTTGTCATTGATGTCAACCCTAGTCATGGGTTTTGGACCGCAAGATTGATAAAGGTATTTGGACATGAAGGACAATGCACATGCATATACAAAACCCATGAATGGATAGTATACATCATGTTGT
>ML778536.1:718862-757906 GCA_009831015.1 Picea engelmannii | reverse complement strand
TATTGGGTTGGTACAACAAGCAGTGAGATTAGACTGTGACAATCAGAGTGCAATATTCCTGGCAAAGAACCCAGCTTATCATTTGAAGACAAAGCATATTGATGTTCAGTATCACTTTGTGGGAGACATGGTTGAGGAAAAGAAGGTGTTGTTGGAAAAGGTTGACACTTTGAAGAATGTTGCAGATTCATTGACAAAGTCTGTGAGCACAGAAAATTTTTCCTGGTGTAGAGAAACAATGGGCATTGCTTCCATGAATTGTTGACTATATAATCCCCTGGACCCCTGGATGCAAAGAAAACAACAAGTGAGAGAATGTTGGGTATGTGTTATATTCTTTGCATTTGGAAGCTATAGCTACCTTTGGAAGTCATTACTTCCCTTGAACAAAAACTATTGATTATTTATCATATATTATGCATGGTGTATTGTGGTGTATTGGTGTAACTCTTATACTATTGTTTATTTCTCATTGGATATAATTGAATGGTTTAAGTATAAGTTGAAAAAGATTTTTAAATTGTACTTGATACTGATTCACCCCCCTCTCAGTATAAACAGTTATACCCAACAAATATCCATCTCTCTATTGTGGGCTCTAGCTTTTTCCTCTTCTCAGAAGGGACATGTGAATATGTGATGCATCCAAAAATCTGAAAGTGCCCCACCTCAGGCTTATTCCGAGAAAAAACCTCCTCAGGAGTCATACTCCCCACAACCCTGTGTGGACTCTTGTTCTACAGACAGACTGCAGTGTAGCATGCCTCGATCCAAAGAAATAGTGGCATCCCTTGATCATGTAGCATGGTTCTCGCAGTCCCAACTATGGCCTTGTTCTTCCTCTCAGCAACCCCATTATATTGTGGGTTGTAAGGAACAGTCAACTCTCTCTTGATGCCCTCTCCTGCACAAAAGTCCATGAACTCCTTGGAGGTATACTCACCCCCAATTTTTTCCTCAGAACTCTGATTTTATTCCCAGTCTGATTCTCCACAAGAGATTTGAACTCTTGGAACCGACTGAAGACCTATCCTTTGGTCTTCATGAAGAAAATACAAGAATTTTGTGAGAAGTCATCAATGAATATAACATAGTATAAACAACCAGTCAACAATGCCGAAGACATCGGGCCACATACATCTAAATGAATAAGATCAAGAATACATGTTGCTCTACTGTCACTGCTAGGAAAAGCAGTCTTGGTGTACTTTCCCAAAGCACACCGCTTACACAAATCCTGGTGCTTTGTACTGAAATCTGGAACTCCAGTCACAATCTCGCTCAGTACCCTCAAAGCCCCATGGTGAAAATGTGCCATCCTCCTGTGCCATATCTCATATAGATCATTGTTGTTGGTATAATGGAATAATGCTCATGATGGTTGGAACATAAGCTTGTACAACTTCTCATGTCTAGTCCCAATCACTTTGGCCGAAGTGATACTGGACCCCTTGGGGAAAAGGAGCACATGCCCATCACAAAACAACACCTCATAGCCCCTCTCCTCAATAGAAAAAATTGAAACTAATTTCTTCTTCAATATCAGAACATATATGACCTCTCTCAACAACATGGGAGGCAAAGACTCCCTCTGAAATGATACAATCCCACAACCAACTGCCTTGACCACCCGGTCATCTCCAAGAACCACCTCAACATCACCAATCTGAGTAAGATCTATCAAGTTCTCATGAACCCCTTTCATATGGAAGGAGGCACCAATGTCAATGTACCACATATGTGAATGAGTGGTCCTCGTGGAAAGGCACACAACTAAGGAAAACTCCTTATCAAACTTGGCGAAAAACTCCTCCACCATTTTTGAAGCTATTGTTTGTTTATTCTTCTTGTTCAGACGCTGACCTACATAGTGACCAAACTTGTGGCATGCAAATCACTTGAATTTTCTCATGTCCTTCTTCCCCTCACCCTTCGATTTGTTTTCTCCCTTAGGACCTTTTTGAATTTCTTCTTATTGTTGGCAATAGGAGCCACATTCTCCTCATCATGACATGTAGATGAACTGCCATGCACATAACCTCTCTAGGTCTCCTCCTGAACAAATTCATCCCAAAGAAGTTCCCAATTGGGAAGTTTCTCCCTAGCCACAATGCCCTCAACAAAAACAACCCATTGTTTGGAAACTCCATTCAATGTTGTCCTCACAAGCTCATTGTCAACTATGGCCTCCCCCACAACTCCAAGCTCATCTCTCACATGTGTCAACCTGGTAAGATATGTGACCACATTTTCAGCCTTGGTCATTTTAATGCTCTTCAGTTTTTCCCTCAAAACCATCTTTCGGTTTTCATTTGTACTTTGGTACAACTTCATCAAAGACTCCCACATCTCATAGGCATTTGTCTTCCACGTCAAGTGAGGAATCAAATGGTCCTTGATGGAATCAAGAATAATCCTCTTAGCCTTGATACTCTTCTTAGTGTATGTTGCAAGAAGAATAGCATCAATAGGTACAACCACAGGATGTGTTGTGGCATTCTCAACAATATCCCACAACTCATTTTCTTGCAACAACAAGATCATCCTCTCTTTCCAAGCACCAAAGTTTGTTTCCCCATCAAGTATGTTCTCAACTCTCAAACCTGTAGCCATTGAACCCTTTCTGCTGAAAAATGAAAAATTCAAAGTTATGTCCGGTGAAGTGAGTGTTGTCCCAATTTTCTAACTTGTTGAAATATATCTGCTTCTCTTTAACTTAGCTCTGATACCATGTAAAATTTCAGACCGCACCCAATTTCAAGTCTCGTTGATTTTTCAACCAATGTTTAATGCCCAAACCCAATTTTATGACAACCAATTAAACTCAACATAAAATAAATTTTCAGAACTGAAACATGAGGATTATGAACATCGTTTAACGGAGAAATAAAAATATATCAGCAACACGTATAACTCAGAAAAATAACACAATGATTTTTGGTCTAACAGCGACCCTGGAAAAACCCACAAGGGGAAAACCAGTGAGAGAGGGAGTTTTTATTATTTCAGAGCTTCAGAGAAATTAGTTTACAACAGTCTAATCTTCAACAAAATTTACAAACGTATCTCAGAACAAATTGTGCAAATCTCCTTCAGAAAATTCCAAAATGCAACTCCTTCAAATCTGAACCAGAAATTTGTACTGTGTACGATTGTCCCAGCATTAAATGTTGTATGGATTTCTCCTTGAAAACTATGCCAGAAATCCGTTCATATGTATGGCTACTACAACATCAAATGGTGTATGGAACTCCTCAAAAATTGTGCCCCTTTTCCTATGTTTGATGTACCTCTTCATGTGCAATAAATGCACCTCAAAATTCATGCCACACACCTTGGAATGCGTGATGTACCTTGTTGTACAGAATGCTCTCTTTAGTTGTTGTATGGACTGCCAAATCTGTACTGTATGACCTCCACAAAGTTGTTGTACCTCTTCCTCGATTTATGTGCCCAAAAACCAGCAGTACGGATTCCCAAAATCCATACAGTACGGCCATGTATAGTTGTTATACCTTCCTCGATTTTTTTACTTTTTTGTTGGCTTGGGAAACGTGCCCTCACTCCTGCAACTTTCTCTTCTCACTCAAGCTCGACCTCCTTCTCTTGATCTCTTAACAAAAAGATGAATCAACCCTAGAAAGGGTGTGCCCTCCTACCCTAGTCGACCTCATGGTGGTAGGTGAAGAGTCTCTTAATCCAACGGTTAAGATTGAATTAGATGAGTGGATGAGATTGAATGTGTATTCACTCACCCCCTCACTTAAGTCATAAAGTCACATTTTAATTTGTATCTCACAAATTAAATGACTAGGGTCCACATTAGGCACTTTCTCACCCCTTAGGTGCCTAGGTGATGAGAAACACTTACCTAGGTACTTTTTAATTATTGTTTACCAACAGTCACTACATCTAGTCGTGCAAAGAATATAACATATACCTGTTGGTGTCGGAAGTCACTCCTAGATTGCTTGCAGGAGCAGAGCCCGACGCCCATCAGTTTCATGTCACGGTGGTTTTTAATGGGTGATCAAATGGACAGAGACTCGGGGAGATGTCACTCTAACTCAGAGACTGGGTCCAGCATGTAAGAAACAAAGGAGGTCTTGATCTAACTTTAGTCAATGGGTTGATTAAAAGGTGAACAGGTGGAAGACTTGATAAGAAGAGTGAACAAACTACTTCGGGCAACAGGCTTTTAGTAATTTATAGAAGAAAAACTCTGAATGCGAGATCCTCTGGTTCAGGGCGTCGAGATACTGAAAGAGGGACTTAACTGGATTCTCCAATTCCAAGTCATTCAGCGTTAGGTAAATCACAAGGACTGATTAGAGACAATGTGACTGTCACAGTGATCAAATTCTACATCATCCTATAACAGTTACAACTCGATTGGATTCTCGAATTCTGAGTTGCTCTAACATAGTTTGAACAAGGACGTGAAAGAAACTGACATTCATAAGGAAAGAAGTCTCAAGAGTTCATACATAACCAAAAATAACAGTGCTTCATTAAAGCTTTACAACCGGGAGCCTTGCTCAACCATCAATAATTCCAAAAATGGCGAAAACGCCTACATATACTCCAAAACAACAACAACAGCAAAAACAAGACGTTGCATTAAAAACATTGCGTCTGAATGTCTTCTGACAGTCTGCGCATGTAGACTCTGGCCGATCGTGCACCCAAGACTTGGTGTCCCCTCGGCCGAATTTGGACGGGTAACTTTCGTCAGACGTCGCCTTAACTGCGCATGGCTCCTGCATGGGAGCTAGCAGCAACACTAAAGGCCAACATGGCGTGTGCAGACTTTTTTCTGGTCAGATGAGGACCGGCCATGACCTTTTGGAGAAAATCAATGTACAGGACCGTATCGGGCAGACTGTCTGCCGGAACCTCCATATCTTGCACTTAATGCATGAAGAGAGGTTTCAACCACTCTTCCTTACCTTCATTTACTTCAAGCGAAAACCAGGCTTGAGGTCGGATCAAATGACACCCGGAGAACGCGATGAACCTTTCGGGGAATGGACCCGATGCCTTTCGCCCCCTTTGCGCAACTCTTTTATTTCCCAGGTGACCATGGGCTGTGACCTTGCGTTTACTCTCAAAGGAGCTTTCGGTGTTCGTGAAATAGGAAGGGGCTGATCCTTACTTCTTGAAATCGTGATGGGCGAAACGGCGAGGAGCCTAATCGCACGCCAGGTGTCTCCTATGGATGGACGGCCAAGACTCCCCCTTGATACTACGGGCCTGACTTTGGGCACCATCGGCGCTTCAGGGTTCGGGGTTTCAGAATATACAACGACATAAAACCTTCACCCCCTGAACTCGTGATTGCCGAAAAACCGACGTGACTGGATCTCGCGCCACGCGTCCCTCAGATGGACGGTTGTTACTCTTCCCTGCATACAATATGGGCGCCATCCATTGTGTTATCTTCGGTGCACCTTTCTATCTGCGATTTCCCGCCACCCGTTGATATGCTCATATGGATGGATCCAGATCGTTGACACTATAATTTTGCCCGCTCGCTTGATTTTAAGTCTGAAAAGGACTTCTTTTGTTCGTTGCGCTTGGGCGCTCCTCGTGCAACTTGCAGACCCGAATACTCTTGTGCCTAGGACAAGAAATGTCGCTAACAATACCCAACAATTTGAATGACTCCTCATATCCTTGTTCTACCCAAAGTTATGCTTTCTCTATTGAAATCACCTCTTGAGGCCTCATCAAAGTTCAGTTTGAGTTATAGTGGGGCTAGTAATTTTCACTTATATGGATGTGCACATAGGTGATGTTATGTGTGTCATAGGTTTTACCCCTACACTCAAGTCCCTATATGTGCACACAAGTGGTGATATATATTCCATAAGTTTGACCTCTATCTCAAGGTGTCCCATGACTACCTTAAACTATCATGTAAAGCCCATAAGATTGGAAACCTAATTTGTTATGTGAAACTCCTCATTCCCCATTATATTGAAGTCCATTGAATGAAAGGAAGACATTTATCATGGTTAGATAGAGTGGGTGCCTTTATAAGAAGGTAAATCAAAAGAAACGAAAAATACAATTATATCATTTGATACTGAAACTTACATCATATTTATAAAATCAACTTTATAAAATTCAAATATAAAATAATACAAACATATTTATGTTTCCTCCGCTTCACTTGATATCTATTGTCTGTCCTAGCCATCCCAGTTAATCTTTTATAGATATAAAATAATACAAACATATTCATAATAAGTTACATCCAAAATCAAAGGATCAAACAACTGTGAATTGAGTTGATAGAATGAATGAGGAATTGCACAATCACAACAATGAACAAATGAAACATAGTTTTCAGGTGCATTTCTCATAGATCCATCAAGTAAACATATCAAACATAATTTGTAGAACATTAGAGGCACATTCGAATACTAGAAGGAGACATAATGCACACATCAAAATTAAAATAATCATTTTATAGAACATTGGAGGCAATGACTATATTCGAATATGAAATTAACTAAATGAATATTCAAGTGAGAATGCAAGACCCAAAAATAAACAAGTGTTGCATAACAGTGTAGTCCCTGTCGGGCTGGGGCTGGAATATTCAAACGCCTGGATATTTGCAAAATTTATCATGTCGGGATGGGGCTGGAATTTGTGGTTGATAATAGATCTGGGGTTGAGATGAATTTGGGCAAAATGGAAAGGCATCCTTGAGAATATGTATTGAGCCTTT
This sequence comes from Picea engelmannii, assembly GCA_009831015.1. Taxonomy (NCBI): domain Eukaryota; kingdom Viridiplantae; phylum Streptophyta; class Pinopsida; order Pinales; family Pinaceae; genus Picea; species Picea engelmannii. Next base: position 751,167 of record ML778536.1, on the reverse strand, counting down.
TTTTAGGAACTGCAAATTTGCAGGTTTAATATTTTTTGGCAGATGGAAACAACCTTTAATGATTGGCTTATAGGCACCCCAATTTTTATTGTCTTTGGCTACGGGGCATTTTTCATGGTGAAGTTTGAAAATATCAAGACAAAGGGGCTTTAGAGGACTAGTTTTAGGTTAGGGAAACGTTATTTATAAAATAGTGGTTTCCATGGGTTCAACCTATCAACGTTGGAGTTATTCCCTACTTAATCCAACTAGGGTGTCCAAACCTCCCCATTAATTTCTCGATATACGAGGCTTTAGAATATATCAAGAATAAGATTCGATAGTTTATTTCCATAAAGATTTATATCGTATAATATGTTTGTTACCTATGATAGAATACACTTGGAAACAGATCTCAAGAAAGGGATTTTTGAGGAAATACTCTTGTAGTTTGGAAGAAAACTTTAGATTGCAGAAGTATCACCCTCAAAAACAAATATTGTTACAAGCTTGACCAGCTGGCATCATACTGTTAGAGAAGGATATTCCCGTCTGGAATAATTAAGATAAACAGAATGGTTTCAGAAGGTTAAAAAGAGATGGAAAGGTGAGATCTGTTGCAGGTAATCGAGTAAAAATCAGAATGTAGAATGTGCCTCCCATTGAGACATAAATTGAGGCCCAAAAATGTTAGGAAAGGATCATAGAGAATGTGACCCTAGGTGGGAGCAAGATGTTGAACATAGAGAACTAGGTAACACAAAAATGAATGAATAGCTATAGAAACTTGCTCAAAAAAGGTGAAGGGAGTGATTGTCAAATAACAAAAAAAATAGAATGCTCATGGATTGAAGTGTAGAAGCAGGGATGATTTTAAGGATGGAAATTTATTTTAAAATGTAGAAACCTTGGCGAATCTAACTAATCCTTCATATGGAAACTATAAATGTGTGGCTATATTTTTGTAAAAATATTCAAATTTCTAAGGATTTTATATAGTTTGTATAAAATTTTGGCGATTTTTAAGGTAAAATAATTTTTTCCTGTAGAATTTGGGCGAATCATTTTTAGAATGACGAATCTTGTTTTGGGAAAAAACATGTAAAATTAGCCCATGAGCGAAATTTAGCCCCTAAAATCATCCTTGTGTAGAAGATGTCTAGCCTCTCCAATCGGCTAGTAACCAGGAAAATCACAGAGAGACCCCATCTTGAAAAGTGCAGGGATGGTTAGTGGGTTTGCAATGGAGCCAGAGGATCTCAAATGGAAATAAAGAAGAAAATGTCGAGCAAGAAGTCATGATAATGTAAAAAGCACAGTTAACCAAAGGAAGAAACCATAACACAGTTTCTATATGGTTCCTACAGTTAAATATAATTTCGACGCTGCCTACTTGGTGTTCCTTTAAGTTCAAGGTGTGGCCTCATTCTATCTTGGTTGGATTAACAACCCACAATCATGCAACTATAGGAGTATTTTGGGAGTACTTAAGTCTTACCAAGTCTCATTTCTATATAAAATGTCTTAGTCTCAACCTAGTAAATTTTAGGCTCTTAGATAGGATGTAAGGTCCTGAAAGGTCCCTCGTAGCTGAGGTCAGGTCATCCCCTAACCAGCGGTTTAGAATTCTTCATCGATAGGAGAATTTGGTCGTAATCAAAAGGTAGATAAAGCTAGGTAACAAGAATCATCTCAGGCTCAGGGTGTTAAACTTAGAAGTAGAAAGCAGGTTTCAAAGATCATAGAAATGCCCTTTACAAAAGAAAAGAAGAATAAACTAAAACCCAACATTGTCAAAAGTGAAAAACAAACTGAAAGGAGATTTTAAAAATAAATCCAAATTAACCACAATATGAAACTTAGAATAAAAGTTATAAAAATACAAAGCAAACACACATGTTGAAGCATATCTGCAATATCAGGACTGGAGAGGGAAAATTTCAACACAAATCTGAAATACAAAAGAAAAATAACATGAACGGGAACATATTTTTGAAAATTAATTAAATAGAAGAAAACATAAATGTCCTGATTTGAAATATCAAATCAAATGAAAACCAGAATCATAGCTCAAAAAAGAGGAAAAATAATTCAATTTAAATTTAACGAAAAACGTCTGTAACATGAAACCCAAAAGCCACAAATTTGAGCCACAAGGAAAACCCATTAAAAATCAAATCTAATCACGCCTAATCAAAAAATATTTATCTCACAACATCTATCTGTAAGATTTAATGAAAACCAAAAGCAACGCAAAAGCCAGAGTGTTGAAAAATTAAAAGACTTGAAATCAACAGACAAATTGTAGTGGAAAACAACATATACATCATGCAGATTTGAAGTGTGAGATATATAAAGTGTAATAACTTACGATGCCTCTTCTCCATTCGACATCTAGAGCGAACCTGAATGCAATGAGATGCAATTCTACAAGAATCATTATCCGTCGCCAAAGCACTTGTTCCCTGTGTCTTCGCCGCCAAAGCACCCCTGGGCAGAGCAACGAAAACAATTCTGGTGGGTCATGCATCTTGGTGTAAATTGATTTTTCAACCTCATGTTTATTTTGTAATTCATACATGCTTATGCATCTGAATATTTCTCATGGATGAGCATTGATTAAGCATAATAACTATTTTAACTATTTCGAGTACATGCATACTCACTCACCAGCGTGCATTTATATCCATCTTCGAGTGATGATGGCTATGTGATGTGGTATCTACAAACTCTCCCTCCCACATCATACCACACGTAGGGACATCATGTGGACACTCAACCCGATTCATGAACCAGTTCACCTTGCCATGGGATTTAACCCATGTTCTTTCACTCGGATTTATGAATTCTATATGCGTTCTTGTGCCACGGACTTCTGGATTTGTGAATTCTCTTTGCGCGCTTGTGCCACAGACTTCTAGATTTGTGAATTCTCTTTGCGCGCGTGTGCCTTGGATTTCCTTCACAAGGTGGAAGAAATTGCAGTCAATAAGGTTGTCAAAATGTCTCTGAGTGCAGCGTGGCGTCGTTGTCCAGACCAATGTCGTTGCTTTGCATGTGCGCTTCTGGAATTGAAGGTAGACCTAGGAGATCAAAGAGGTGAGCTATAATTTCAAAGAGAAAAAATTGCTCAACTTGAAACTCAGTTGGAGGAGAAGAACCAGAAACATGACAAGGAGACTTGCATCATTCTCATTCCTAGGGCTATGAACAAACATAACAGATCAATTCTAACCCTTCACCAGGAAAATCAGGAAATTCATCAGCAATGGATGTAGAATCAGGAAAATGTGCAATCACCAACCTCTTCTCATGGATCCAGGGCTCAGGAAGTGGACCAACAACTTCAAGCCTACCCAGAAAAACCAATGGAGACATACCAAGGATGGATACTGGACACTACACTCAAATTAAAATAATCATGATTTTTTATATGTAAAGTCATCTTTTTGTTGCACTCATATGTAAGAATTTACACCTAGCAAAGAGGCACTCTATCATATGTTGATGTAGAAATTTTTGTATGGCCAGAAAATGAAAACTTTTTTGTTAGACGACTGGTTTTTCTTTTTGAATTCCTTATATCTCTTTGTTGATTCAGCTTCTGTTGCAACACTCTTTTTTAATATAAACTAGTCGTTCTTGTTAAAATAAAAAAGAGAATCATACTAGCTATAACATAAAACACATATCACTTGGATTACAATCCATGGAAGAATATACATAACCCTTACAATTATGTTTAGCTGCAATTCTACAAGCACACAAAAAATGCTAACATAGATCCATTTAAACCTTCGATAGATTCATAGTAGCTTTATCAATTTGCATGATGCAACCTAAGGGTCCACATAAAAACAAGTTAAACTTTGGAAGAAAAATAATGCAAGAACCAAGATGTGACTTGGTCATGATTTCTATTCTGTTATGATACCATTGTCAGGCCATTGCTCTAAATTTAGCTGATATGATTACAAGGTTAAAGTTGTTTTTTATGACAACACCCCTTGTTTTTTGGTCGAGGTCGAAGACTTATTTCCCCCAACCCATTACCAAAATCTATTCATATCAAAACTGCACTCCTGGACATGTCACTTTGAGGATTCCCTTATTTTTGCTAGGAACCAAACCTGAGCCAAGAACTGCACTCTTGGACATGTCACTTTGAGGATTCCCTTATTTTTGTTGGGAATCAAACCTGATCCAGCAATGGTAAACTTTTACATGTTTACCACTAGACCACAACTCAGTTGACATGGAACTATACTTGTTACCAACTTATTATCATATGCATCTCATGGAAAGTAAATAATTGGAAAATAAATATGGTGCATATGACCATAGCCGCGTACAGAGGAATGTCCTTTGTCCATCCTACTAATAAATATACGCTTAAACAATTAAAAGATAAGCTCTTCTATTTGAATATGGAAAAATGATATCTAAATCAAAGTTCTATGCATCATATCGTTGCTATAGCTAAGCAACAAAATGACAAATTCTCTTATTTGTCACAGATCATGACCACTGTTCACCATACAATGCATGGACATTGGGCTATTTATATGTTTCAACTAAACTAACAATGTAAGCCAACAAACCTTCCACGATAAGCAAGATTTTGCATCCTTGATCTAGAAGGTAAGTTCGTAGCTCAGGTCCAGTTGTTTCTCATATCTCAGAGAAGTATATTTTCTCAATTCAATACATATAGAGACATATATATTTGTTCTTACATAGATGAACAACAAAAGTCAAGGACTCCCTCTATAATCCATTTACATTACGAATACCCAAAAAAGAATTGGTTCTACATTGTAAAACTGCAAAATAAACAACACCTAAAGCTTCAAGGTAAATCTTAAATTGAATTTGTATACAAGAATAAACAACACCTAAAACTTCATGGTAAATCTTAAATTGAATTTGTATGCAAAATCTTGTATTGAACTTATAAAGAAAAATCAATCTTGAATGGACGAGGCTTTTTTTGTGAATCCTTGAGAAAAAAAATGACTAATAGAGATATGTTAAACCCAAATTTATTAAGGATCAAAAACTTGAGGCCTTCTTTTGTGAATCTTTGAGAAAAAATTAACTAATAGATATATGTTAAACCCAAACCCAAATTTATTAAGGATCAAAAACTTGAGAGTAATACACAATTAATTAAGGATCAAAACCTTGAGATGCACACCTCTCAACAAAATATATCCTGCAAGGTTAACATTGACCTATGCTAGTTTGTTTATTTATAGTTGTTATTTAAATATACCCTAGTTTATTTATAGTTATTATTTAAAAATACAACCTGGTTGTTATTTATATATACACTAGTTTATTTATAGTTATTATTTAAAAATACAATTGGGTTGCTATTTATATGTGGGACTAACTTGTGGCTAAGAAACCGCGACTCATGGGTATTTAAGCCATCAAAATCACCCTGGAATCGCACCTGGCCTGAGCCACACCAACCCTTAACATGGCTAGATAAATTTCGAACTAGTAACTTTAACATCACGAAGTGCCTTAACAACACACTCCTCACCGACTATCCTACACCTTGGAGACTGGATCTATATTAATTGTTATTTATATATACACTCCCATTTAACACGGATTTATGTTAATTTATTTTTAACTGTTATTTAACTATGACTAACTATGACGACAAATAAAATAAATAATCCATCCCTACAAAAAAATGAGAGCTTTATTTTTCAATTTATTAAATTAGCATTACATTATCCCCACGCGGGCCTAGAGCACTTCCCTCGTCTATGTGCAATAAAAAATTTCATAAGAAAAAATACCCCTTGCTTAAGACAATATAAGTTCCAAATATTTAAAAAAAAAAAGCATTAAAAAACCATTACAGTAATAAACGAATTATTCTCCATAATCTTCTCTTAATGGAAGCATGCCGAAACCTATCTAATATGTAATTTATAGAAATCTCCCAACTATTCATGGATTATGACAGCACAGCTACCAGGTTTGGTAGAGTGGATAAATATTATACCATCGAGACCTTCAACCATAAAATTTCAAAAACAAAATAGTCAAATTTTATCAAAAAAGCAGTCAAAATACCTGGATTCCAGAAATAAGTCCTTCACAACGAAGAACAATTATTACAGGATTGGACGAAATTTCTGTGTCTAAGATGCATTTAATTTACCAGGGTATCTGACATGAGTATTGGAATTTCAACATTTTACATAAATATTAAATCTTCAACATTTATGGGACCAGCCAAAAAAATAAATGGTTTATACATGTTTACTTTTTCAAATAATATATTTATATTTAATTTTGAATATTAAATTATTTTAATGTTCTATTTACGGTATACCTATTGGAGATGGGTACAATTAATCAGCTTTTAATCTAAAATTCTAATTTGATGGCTAACAATTGAAGATGTTGGCATATTCTTAGTCGTCCTCCCAAATCAATGGATGTGATTTACTCTTCATAACTTCCTTGTACTTTTGAATGCATCAGTTAACATGTTTACTTTTTAACATTTACCTAATCATATTAAGAAATTATTGTACCACCATGTGATTGTCATTTTTAACTGATTAACTTTTAGAATTACCACTTAACTTTTAGATTTCCTCAACTCTATGTGCGTTTCAGCTTTCACCAACTGCAACACCAGCCCACCAACCCTATGTGCGTTTCGGCGTTCACCAGCCGCCAACCACTTTGTTGCCGCTGTGCTAGTTATATTATACAAATGTAACTCCATTTCAATATGTTTGGTAATGGAACTCCAGGATTTTGTCACCAAACAAAAAAAGATCCAGCGCTCATATTTCTGCACAGAATCCTAGCGTTGATCTGGTTGATGGTATCAATAAGCCCTCCTAAGCCCACACTTCAGCCGGACCCCTCGTTCTCCTGGGGTTTAGCCGGTCTGCGCTTGATCTTAGTTGCCTTCTTGAAGAAAATCACGTATATATACTCGATCGTGTAGCCCTTCTCCTCATCGTAGAGCATGATGTGACCGTGCCATTCCCACACGCAGTAGCCAGGCTCCGAGTCCTCATGGAACCCTACGCAAACCTGGTGGTCTCCAATGGTGACGGCCTGCCCAGAGTTGGACTTCAGTGCCTCAGTGTCCCCACAAGTTTCATGGTCTGCGTGCAGTGCCTAGCCACGTGGTCAGCATGCCTTAAGCTGTGACCGTGGTTGTCTGGGGCTTATGTGACTGTTGAAAATATCAAAGCAATTTCACTTGACAATTGTTTGCTAAAGGATATGACTGTGCCAGGTTTCATGGTCCGGGTACAGTGCCAAACCACTTGGTCAGAATGCCTTAAGCTGCGACCATGGCGTTCTGGGGCTATGTGCTATGGAAAGCCTTAAGAAATTCACATTGCATTGCAGCTCCAAGAAGCAGAGGCATTAGTAGTGAATTGGTGAAAACTGTTATACAAGAAGACTTGAACAGAGGATGTCTGAATGAGGTGTGGCAACTCATTAAGATATTGCATGGAGATTTTTTTATTGCAGAAGCGTGTCAAGAGAATCACATTTTTGAGGGGCCAGGAATTGTAATACTAATATAGAAAGTCCGTACCAACTCGCTCATGAATTAAATGTATTTACAAAATAGCTTGGTTCAATATAACTGATTTGAATTGAAGCTGTGGTCAACCATGGAAGGGAAAAATGCCAAGGAAATCGAAACAAAAATCATGGGATTCATCAAAACCATGGACGCCACTATAGACTCTGCAACTCATGTTAATCAAGTTATATTTTCTCTCCAACCCTTAGCATCCATGCTATTTGATGTTCAAAAATATTTTGCACCAAGTATGCTTTTCTTGTTGTTAATTATTATTGATCCAGTTTGAGCCCTGAATTTTTACCGACCAAAACTGGAAGTTGAATTGATTGTTTTCAATTATCGTGGACTGGTGCGCTAGTTATTAGAGAGAACCGTGGTCAGGTTTAATTGACTGGTGTGCCATACCGTCAAGAAAATTTCCCTTAATCTGTGTTTTCAACATAGAACTATTTCTTTTAGATGCTTCAAGAAGCATGCCCCGAGAGCCAAGGGACTGCACTGTAAAGTGCGAGCTTCCTTCAGGGTAGGTGTCATCTCTAATGGGTGTCTGTCAGTGTTGCAAAACTAAGACTGGGTAATAACCCTGCAAGGGTATTTCTTCAAAAAGCTAGTCGGCCATACCCATAACCAGGATACAACTTGAAGCAGACATTTTGTTTTTAACACATGGTTTAACAGTTTGGTAGAGCCAAAATTAGGATTAGTTTTCGTGGTTCTTTCCATCTTACTGCATACATCCAAAACCAAAAACCAAAATATAATCCAAACAACTAAACCAAAGCATACCAATATGTCACTGTCTATCTGATTAGATTTTAAAAACCAAAAGAAAAAAATGGTCAAAGCAGCAGCAAATGATAAATATAATAATAACAAGAGAAAAGAGAAGAAAAAATATCATGGGCATATCATTAGTATAACTTACAAGAACATCAACAGCTTAAGTGTTGGGGGAGCACCGAAGTAGATGGTTTCCAGGTTATTGAGAAGATAAACAAACGAGTCATCCCACCAGAGGGATTCATCTACATGTTTGAGACCGACCGCTTCATCTATTGTTGCTGGTAGAACAAACGTTGGTTATGAAATATCTACGGCTACGATCAACATGGTTCTCTCAACCTTCAACACAGGACCTCCTCAGTGAACCGTCAGACTCAGTTTAACCACCATGTGCTATGACACGTCCAATTACTAAAGTTAAGGGCATTGCCTTAATAATCGATTTGGTGAAATGGTTTATAGCTGTGATGATAAGATTATGACCACTGAATGAAGTTGGCTTGATTGGCCCGCTATCACTAGCTTATTTACACTTTTGCACATCCCTTGCTTGGGAAAATACTAAAGTTGCTCCAGAGGAAGAATTGACGTGGATGAATACCAAGTTAAGGGTTAGCAAGGAGTGGACGGATGCCAAGTTCAGGATATCAAGTGCAGCAGGGGAACGGCCATAGAAAGGTTAGGGGAGGCTGCTTGAAGAGACTAGAGGTGTTATAATTCGATATTGGTGAGTGTGGGTTAGGGAAGCACTACTTAATGTTGTTATTGGCTCATCAGTCTTATTCCTTGGATGGACAAGCAAACCGAAAATGATGGTTTTTTTATTATATGGTATATGTGGTGTATCCACTTCTGATTTCTCTCATAGCACCACCAGTGATCCAAGAAACTCCCTGGAAAGAGGTGTGAACAGGAAGAGTTGATTACTCCAACTCTACATGCTGTGAAGAGTGTACACGTCATACCAATAGGACTTGTCTAATCTAAGACATATTACTCGTATTTAAACAATTTACAATACACAATTAAAATTATAGATATCATGTTCATTTCCAGCGCACAGCAACACAAAATGACACACTTCAGACCAGGGTTTTAGAAAAACTCTTCTTCAATTTTAAGAAAAAAGAAACTTCAGATGAGGGTATCAAGAAAACTCTTCTTCGATTTGTAGAAAAAAAAACAAGAGAACTACATCCTTTTAATAAAATTAATATTGTAAATTATTTGATGTATCCTTTCAGAGTCTCACTCCCTGTCATCTACAGAAATCCAAATCTGAAAATAATCGAATCCATCTGAAAGAAAAAATTAAAAATCAAGCCATGGACATTCGAAGAAAAACTTCCAGGGTTTGAAGGACCAATCTGAGTCTAGTCTATCAAATAAATTCTCCCTTTCTGGTCTGTTCAGGTCTTCCCTTTCTTTAACAAGAGCATTAAAAGTCAATTTAGGAAAAGGTTTTAAGATAGGCAAAGGTTTCAAGATGTGCAACTCAGGTTTTGGTCTTTCCCACTGCAAAGTTGATGCTATTTAAATTGATTTCAAAATATGTATTCTTTACTAAATTAGGGGACAAACAGTAACAGTAACTACGAAACTTATTTTGAAATAGTAGAAACTTACTGGTATTTCAACCTTGTTGTTATTTCAACCTTGCAGAAAGAGTTACAGCCAAGGAACCTCTGAAGCACAGAGAGGAATCTATGTACACTTTGTTGTTCATACGATGGTCCTGGAAGTCACCTTCATTGTGAATATACAAGGAGCAAGGAACATTGACCTGCATTGTGAATATACAAGGAGCAAGGAGCATTGGCGGTGGGTGGTCAATAGTGCCAAAATTCACCGCATACAAAGAGTGTCTGACTTATCCTTTCGAGACCTTTCATAATTGTTTAGCAACATAAATGTTTAGCAACCCAATGGATAGAAGATATGCATAAATCTTAATGATAGCAATAAATAAATCTTAATGATATTCAATAAAGTTTGGTTTATAGAATATTTGCATAATGCATTATGTCATGGACTATTAATTGACTTCAAAAAGAGTGTCAATGAAAATTTAACATATTCAACACCCAGAAAACTTAAGCTATGTAACAGTGAAGATAATGAGCATATAATGGCTCCAAACTTATGATATGTAAAAGTATATTTAAACACATAAAGAAAATGGGCAATAAGAGGTTAAGATTATTAACCAATAGGAAGTTAAATAAAAGTAAATAAAATATTTTAAAAAATGATTATTTTCTTTATCTTATGCAGAATTTTGAATAGCATACAAAATATATCTGGTCAACCACAAATTAATTGAAAGTCAACGCTAAAGTCCTGGCCTTTGGCAAGGACTAATAAATGATCAATTTATAAAAGTAAAGGTTATAAGGGTGAAAACTAGCTATAACCATGGGAATAGAAATGTAATACTCTTATTTTTTTTTAGAATTACATATTAATTGCATTGTTTATTATAATGATATAATGTATAGGTATTAAGTATTTGTATTGATTTCAACAATGAAAAATAATAGGTTGCGTTGATTTTTAATGATGATATATTGAAAAATTGATTTTTAATGATGATATATTGAAAAATGGTTTAGAGCAATTAAGTACTTGTATTGATTTCGGTAATGACATAACATAAAATATATGTTGTATTGATTTCAATGATGATACAATGAAAATGAATATGGTGTATTGATTTCAATGATGATACAATGAAAATGATTTAGAGCGCAATCAAGTAGTTGCATTGATTTTAGACATAACACAAAACAATAAGATGCATTGATTTAATGATCATACAATGAAAATGATTTAGAGCAATCAAGTAGTTGCATTTATTTCAATAATGATATAATGCAAAACAATAGGGTGCATTGATTTTAGCGATGACACAATGAAAAATGATTTAATGCATTAATTGAATAAAAAATACAAAGAAAATTGATCTTGTGCATTGATTTCAATTTCAACACCTAGTGCAAACTAACAAGTGAAATAACTTTAACAATAACACAATGCAAACCAATTTCAATATATATTATGATGTTATGAAAGAAATTATCTACTAGTATTTGCACATTAAGAATATTATAATATTAAGATATATAAAATGCATTGATATATATGATGCATTAAAACAAAAAACATACAATAAAATATAATCAGAATTATGATAAACATATAAGGTTGAAGAAAGATCCTATTAATATTGGAAAGCAAAAGAGATACAGTATGACCTTCTGTGCATTATATCAAGTTAAATGTTTAGATCAATTTCCTTTTTCATATGATTGATATGGAAAAGCTAGCATGTGTGAGTAAAAGAAAATCCGAAAAAGAGATTGAGATTGATCACTATGTAATTTATTTGTTATTTCTTATATGCATTATATTACTTTCTTATTATTCACTATCTTCATCATTGAAGATCATTACTTTATTACTATTCACCTTAATCCTCATATAACTTTAAAGATTTGATGCGTCTATGATGGGAACCAACCTAGATCCATTTTAACTCAAAATATATCAAACACCACCGAATCTTACCAAATGCAAACCTTTCATCAAATCTTGTATTTTATAAAAGGTTTACATCTTAAAAGCTTTGATCCTTCTAGATTGGAAGTTAAGATAAATCTAGATTAATTAAAAATCCAAATAACCAAATTTAAAACTAAACCCAAACAAGCACCCCATTAGCTCCACAAATTTACATTTAATATAGTCATAATGTTTTTCATTATATGTGAAATTTAAATTATATGTCACATGTAATGGTTACAAATAATAATGATGTTAACAAATGGTTACAAATAATAATGATGTTAACAAATAATGTGATTGCGTTTTATTGATAATTTTTATCAGCGAAATCGATAGCCTCCGATGGCCGCCAATATAAGTTACATAAATCATTCTAAATTTCACATAAATAAATGACTGGCTCAGGTAAAGAAGGGGCATTCCGAGAATTGAACTCGGGACCTCTCGCACCCTAAGCGAGAATCATACCACTAGACCAAATGCCCTCGCACGGAAAATCGGATTAGATCTCAGGAAAAATTTATTTGTTGAAATAGTAGATAACGTGAAAATAAAATATGGTTTGATGTGTGGGGCTATAAAACATTTGTTGAATTCGTAAATTAAAAAAATATATAATTTACTGTCAGAAGTGGGATTTGAACCCACGCCCTCTTTCAAAGACCAGAACTTGAGTCTGGCGCCTTAGACCACTCGGCCATCCTGACAATTTCGACAAATATGCCGTCGGGAAGTTTATTTTACCCATTTTACTCTGAAAGCATGTTATCGATAATGAAACAAACAATATTCTGATGGCACTGAACGCAACATGACGAGTATTTCTTGCAGAATTGGAAGTATAGGTTTGCATGGGAAAGTTAAATGAGAAGGGAACCATCTTCTGCTTCTCGATAAGTTGCTCTCCAACATTTGTATTGAAAGATTAAAATATTGAAAGCCACCCTTGGGATGTTTTAAAATTATGATCTTTCAAGCTTTTAAAAGAAAGCTACTAAATAAGGATATCGTCTGTTGGTGCTGTGGTGTAGTCGGTTATCACGTCAGTCTTACACACTGAAGGTCCCCAGTTCGAACCTGGGCAGCACCATAATGTTACAGATTCCTAATGGTCGTAGCGATTAACAGTTTCATTTTCAACAAAATCTGAACTTTTATAAATTTATACTAATTTATGATTTGTTTATATTCAAAGTCAAAATGGTTTGAGAATGTTAATTTTTTTTCTCTTCTTTTTCTAATCGTTGGCATTTCATTTTTTTGGTCCGAACCTGCGCAGTACCATAACGTTTTGTAACTGATCTCGTTTTTTTGTTATATAACAGGTCGTTGCTGTCTTCTTCAATGGAGGACGGTTCGCAGTTGAATGCCACATTGGAAGACGGTTTGGCTTTACAGTTTCACAGACTCATCTACGCTCTTTAGTAGTTTGGTTTAGATTCTTTAGTCTACGTCTCTGTTTCTTTGCTCTGTTATCTGTTGTTAGTATAAACCTCGTCTACTAGATCAGGAAAGTTCTTGAAGCCTTCTAGAACTTCGAGGGTGTTGGGACTGTCGTTACTTTAAAAATGATGGAGGCTGAAGTAAACGCCTTACTTAGCTCTGTGGACGAGGCTTTTTGGACACAAGCGGGTCTGCTAACTGAGGCTTCAGAACATCTTCCACCTCTTACAAGGCCCCACCTATCTGCCGTTTTACCTACCAATCCCTTGTCTGATCACGAGTATCATTAGCCTCCCCTAAAAACTTGGCTTAATGGATACATTGAAAAGCTCCCTACGCCTCATGTTTCTGATCAGAAGAGGAACATCTCTCACACTCCTCTGCCCCCAGGCCTCTTTGCACCCTAACCACGACCTCAGACCAGGCCCCCGTTCTTTCAAACCTTGGAAGCCTAATAAAACAAAGCGTCGTTTCATTTTAGGCTCAGACGTTGGGCTTGAGGAAGCCTGTTCGATGGCTTGTTCTACTCTTGTAGGCAGATTCTCTTATCGGAAGCTCGTAAAGGTTTCATTAGCCCATTGGGTTGATGAAACTTGGAAGCCCCTTTTGGGTTACTCTCCGGAGATTATTTATCTCACTCAGGGATGGTTTGGCTTTCAGTTTCACACTTCGGAGGAAGCTTCTCTTTCTTTGGATTCCAGGGAGTTGGTGGATGGAGGCAGTATCATGCTGAAACGATGGCGAGTCTCTTTTGACCCAACCAAGGAATATTTTCAATGTCGTCATCTTTGGGTCTTATTGTCGGGGTTACTGCTATAATGGTGGAACAAGAAGGCACTAACACAGATTGCCAATGGATTGGGACATTTTCTAGCAGTGGATGAAAAGGCCTTACAAGCTAGAGATAAACATTTATGCAGGGTTCTTGTGGAAATAGACATTCATGTGGGACTTCTGGAAACGGTCGAACTGGAATGGCGGGGGATGATTCGATCACAGACCCTTGATTATCTGGGGGTGTCGTTCAGATGCACTGTATGCTGACAGACGGGTCATCTCAGACGAGATTGTCCTAGTATTTTCCAAATGACTCCTCATCTTCGGATTCCTCTCTGATGCGGGAACCTGCTAGCATTGATCCCCTAGAAGTTACATCGAGTGCTTGGAATGCTCGTTTAAAAGGTTCTGATTCAGACGAGCTTGATAGGTTTGATAACAGCGTTACTGGTAAGCTCAAATCACTGTGTCCTTCCCTTTTTTTCTCCCTAACTTCGTGGGAACGCGCAACTCTGGACCACTCTCCCAGTTGGAACACCCTTCCTCTACCTACTGTTGACAAAAGAGTTACTTGTGCCAACTCCTTGGAGATGGGATCTTTCCAGAATAGCCCACAGGGTACACCATTTATTCCGGGGGGAGACCTTTCTTTGCCTCTTGCAACTCCATCTTCTTCTGAGACTCTCCCTCCAACAACCCAGGCTACGGTGCCTTTGGGATCTCCTGTTGTTATGAGACCTAACCTTTTTTCTTTTGAGATGGCTCGGGTGATGGACCCCTCAACTCTTGTTTCCTCAGAGAAGGATCCTAGCCAGCATCCTCGACCGGAGGATTCACATGTTTTTCATCGTATTGTGACTGATGAGTCTCCTTCTCCCTCTCTACAAAACATCATTCACCCAACCAGTTTTTGTGAGACTGCAAGGGACGATGGGAGAATCAACAAGGTCATGGAAACATTGATTCCATATTTACACGAGATCCCAGAACCTCAAGTTTTGCATACTTTCAAAGGAAAAGAAGTCATAAAGTCTAATCATCCAGATACCTCTTGTTCTCTTCCTTGTACAAAGACAAACCACCATACTGGAGGCATTAAGAGTTTTGTTTGGTCCAAAGGTTTGGGCTGCGAACTATCACCGATTAAAACGTGAAGTGCTCRAAAACGGRCGGAGGTATGTATTAAGGAGTATGTACCTAACACTTCTTTTGATTCTGAACATGGGGCGCTTAGAGRCATTAAAKCCCTGGCATGTCTTAAGTAATGATTTTGTTGTCCCTGAACATTAGAGGAGTGGGCGGCTCCCAAAAACTTGCCTCGATTCGTCGTCTATTTTTTCTTCATCAACCAGAGATTATTTTTCTACAAGAGACACTTGTAGATGAGGTTAAAGCTTGCTCCTTATCAAAGCTAAAGCCTGATTGGCATTTAGCGACTGCCAATTCTTTAGGTAGATCGGGAGGCCTTCTAGTTTCCTAGGATCCTGATAAATTTGTTTTGAACCCTTTTATTAGTTGCGGCGGGATCCTGTTAATAGGCATCAACCACGAATTAAAAAGACGTCTTACTTTTCTAAACGTCTATGGGTCGCGCACAAACCGGAGGAATTTTTGGCAAAAGATAAAAGAAAGGGATCTTTTATCTCAGGAAAATCTAATTATGGCTGGTGACTTCAACTTTACCTTGGTGGAAGGTGATATTTGGGGTTCTTCTAGGACTATAGATCCTTTGGTGACCTTCTTAAAGTCTTTGTTCACAAAGGCGGGTTTAATGGATATCAGGCCGAAGATCCTTGTTCCAACATGGCGAAATGGTAGAAAATGGTCGAATTGCATTTTCAAATTATTAGAAAGACATTTCACCTCTGCGGGACTGCTGGGAAATATGACAAGGTATCGTGCTTGGGTGGCTATGCCTTATCTGTTGGATCATGCTCCCATCCTCCTTCAACTTGAAGGTGATTCTCAGAGGAAAAATTATCCTTTCAAACTCAATCTGGGTTGGCTAAAGGAGGCTGAATTTTCTCAAATCATTGGGGATATTTGGAAGGATACAAAGTTTCTACAAGAGTTAGGCCTTCAAAGACACTTAGTCTGGAAACTTAAATGTCTAAAATTAGAAATCAAGAAATGGAACAGAAAAATTAAAAAATTGTTATCTCATAAACTAGATGTCTTAGAGGAGGAGCTGCAGTCTTTGTATTTCACTATTACATCGGATTGGCAGAACACAAAGATTTCAGACTTGATAAAAACAAAGGAAAAGGAAAGGAAGGATCTTCTAAAGGAGGAGGAAGATACTTGGCGTCAAAAAAGTCGAGCAATCTGGCTAAAATCAGGGGACCGAAACACCAAGTTTTTTCATCATTATGCAAATGATCAGAAAAACCATAAACAGATATGGAATTTGCATTTAGTGTCGGGTTTAAAACTATCTAGTCAACAAGCTTTAAAGGAGGGAGCAGTGGAATATTTCAAACAACTAGGCACAACAACAAGCATCCTAAACGAAGATCAGACCTCAGTCGCAAATCTTTATCCATGATGGTTACGGAGGCAGAAGCATAATCGATGGATCAACCTTGCAAGCTGGAAGACCTCAAGAAGATCTTAAAGGCCTTTGCTTGTGATAAAAGCCCAGGCCTAGATGGTTGGATAGTAGAATTTTTCCTCCATTTTTTGACTTGGTGGGCAAGGATCTTCTTGGCATGGTGGAGGTATCGAGAAAAACTAGTGAGACGATTAAAGCCTTAAACACTACTTTCTTAGTTCTTATTCCAAAATCAAGTAAGCCCTCAATTTTCGGTGACTTTTGCTCAATCTCCCTTTGTAACCTTTGCTATAAAATCATAGCTAAATTGTTGGCAATTAGATTGAGACCCATTTTATCAAAAGGATTGGCGGAAGAACAGTTAGGATTTCTCCATGGCAGGCAGATCCTAGACACAATGGGGACTACACAGGAAAGCCTCCACAATATCAAACAAAAGAAACAACAACCTTTGATTCTAAAGTTTGATTTAATGAAAGCCTATGATCTCATAAATTGGGATTTTCTGACTTTGATTCTTCACAAGGCGGGTTTCATCCTGGCAACTATCAGATGGATTATGAGTTGTGTCTCATCGGTTACCTATGCAGTTAAAATTAATGGTGAACCGTCTGCTTTCTTCCAAAGGGTTAAGGGCCTCCGACAGGGTTGCCCTCTGTCACCCCTCCTATTTATCATGGTAATGGAAATTCTAAGTCTTCTTATCAACAGGGACAAATCTATTGGTACCTTGACAGGGATAATTGTATCGAGAATCATCAAGATCCTCCATCTACTCTTTGTAGATGACATATTGATTATGTCAAGAGAAAATATCGATGAATGGGCTGTGATAGTGTGCATTCTTAACATTTTTCAAACTGCAACAAGTCTCCAGATTAATGCAGGAAAATCTTTATTCCTTATGGCGGGTTTGGTTGAATCAGACTTAATACCTTTTAAAGCCTTGTTTCCTTATCACTTTGAACCCTTTGAGACAGGGTTCAAGTACCTGGGATTTTTCTTAAAACCGAATCGCTACTTAGCCGAGGACTGGTCATGGTTAATTTGTAAGTTTGAAAAAAGAGTGGACCACTGGTGCAATCGGTGGCTTACCCTCGGAGGCTGACTTGTCTTGATTAAAGTTGTTTTGATGGGTCTATCAGTCTATTGGATGTCATTGTCAGCTATATTGATTTTAGTTCTGGGGAAACTTAGGCAAATCATCTTTTCCTTTCTCTGGTCGGGATGTAAAGGAAATAACTGTCCACATCTTATCAACTGGGAAAGTTTAGCAAAGCCCAAATCTGCAGGCGGCTGGGGGATAAAACATCTAGCAAGTTTCAATAAAGCGTTGTTGGTAGAAACACTTTGGAGGGGTCTAACAACGGATGGGATTTGGCAAAAAATCGTCAAAGCTAAATACCTACCATTCTTACCTGTTTCAAATTGGTTTAGATTGGAGAATAGCAATACGGAGGTTTCGTCTTCTGTTTGGAAAAATCTGCAAAAATCCAAGCCACTTCTGGACCATTGGCTTTGTTGGAAGGTGGGCAACGGGACCTCTATACAGGTAGGTAAAGATCATTCAATGGGACTTGGAAAGCGATCAATTTTAACACCGGGCCTTATGTCTGTCCTAAAGCACAGGGGGATCATTTTCTTATCTCAAGTGAGGAATTCTCCCATGACCTCTTCTCTAAACAACTATTGGAAAGATGCGAGGGAGTTGGCTCTAAGAGGCGATCAAGCCACTGAATGGGAGTTGTACAGACAAGCTCTAGCTAGCGCGGGTATTCGCATTACTTCAATTGAAGATGAATTATGTTGGGAGGGTGGTGACAGTACGAGTTCTCCAACAACAAAAAACCTCAATAAGGCACTGGTAGATATTCTTTGGGCACCAACAATTTGGGATTGGACAATCAAGCTATGGTCATGGCAATTGGCACTAAAAGTCAAGCATTTCTTCTGGTTGTTGCTAAAAAATAAATTGTTGACCTGGGACGTTTTGTCAGGGCATGGATGAGAAGGTCCAAACTTATGCATCTTATGTAGATGCAATCAAGAAACCAACCAAGATTTACTTATTACATTCCCTTTTACTCGAGAAATATGGACACATTTGGAAGGAACGTTGCAGACAAAGCTGACTTGGGAAGGTCAATCAGTCGATGAATGCCTTTCATTATTCGATGAACATCATCATTCCTCCATCAACTTGCCAGCAGTGGTTTGTTGGTGTACATGGCTTGAACGGAACAGACTCTTATTTGATTTATATGGATCGACTTTTCCTTTAGTAGTAGCATCAAAGGTGATGTGGTTTTACAATGCTGAAAAGAAGCTTCAGGTGCCACCTTCTATGAAAAAGAACAGAACCCCGCCTCCACTACAAAACCATATGTGCTGGTTTGACGGCGCAGTGGCAGGGGACGGAAAAAACAGTGGGGTAGGTGGAATTCTTTCAATTGCACATAATCATTTTATCAAATGGACTTTTAATTCAGGTGGTGGCACTAACAATAGGGCGAAGTTATTGGGTGTTTGGATCACACTTCATTTGGAAAAGCTTCTAAATCTTCAGACTCTTGTTATTTTTGGGAATTAAAAGTTGATGATTAACTGGTGTAATGGCAAGGGTAGTCTTCGTTCTGTAGCACTGGAGGGATGGAAGGCTAGGATTCAGGAGCTTCAATCTCATTTTAATAGCTTATATTTCCACCATACATACAGGGACTCTAACAAGGCTGCAGACACACTCTCAAAAAAGGCTCTCCAGGACCGCCTTCATGTCGGATCGATACTTTATACACCGTGGGTGGACAACAATCCCAGCTTAACAAAAACCATTAATGTTTTTTGATCCTCCTGGTCTTAGCCCTCCTTTTCGATCTACAGGTAATTTGAACAGTTTTTCATTGGACCATTTGCTGAGATATTCAATGGCTTTTCTTTTTTAAGCATCCCCGTAAACTCGCTAGTGGGCATTTCTTTTTGTTGTTATCAAGCGATTGAGGATCAGTTACTGTAATGAACATAAATGTTTATTTTATATATCTATTATAAAGGGAAATTTCATTGACTGGAAAAATATAACAGGTCATTTAACCTTTTCATTTTCGAAAAAAACTGAACCTTTTTCTTAGTGATAATTATACTGATATACGATTTATTTTATTTAAAATCATTTTTTTAATTGGAAATAAAATGTTTATTTTTAATTCTAATTTTTATGCATTTTCCAAAAAACTGAACCTTTTTCTGGGTGATCAAGTAGATTTATACTAATATAATAATTTTTTATTTAAAATCATTTTTTTAATTGAAAGTAAAATGTTTATTTTAATTTTATTTTTTATGGATAAGAAGTTAAATTGTAATCACAATAGTATATTGTTTCAAGGGATTAAAGTTAGATGCTATTAAAAAAATATATGATTTTATTGAAGGTAGTCTTAATGATGACCATTTGACAAGAGAAGGTTTTTTTTTATCTTAAAGTAAGATCTAAAATTGTTTTTATTTACCACTAAATTATGATAAGTTTTATCACTTTAAAAAAAAAAAAAGTTTCCAACCAACATTTTATTTTCAATAAAAACTGATTTTTTTAGGAACTGCCAATATGCAGGTTTAATATTTTTTGGCTGATGGCAACAACCTTTAATGTTTGGCTTATAGGCACCCCGATTTTTATTGTCTTTGGCTATGGGTCATTTTTCATGGTGAAGTTTGAAAATATCGAGACAAAGGGGCTTTAGAGGACTGGTTTTGGGTTAGGGAAACGTTATTTATAAAATAGTGGTTTCCAGGGGTTCAAACTATCAACGTTGGATTTATTCCCTACTTAATCCAACTAGGGCGTCCAAACCTCCCCATTAATTTCTCGATATACGAGGCTTTAGAATATATCAAGAATAAGATTCGATAGTTTATTTCCATAAAGATTTATATCGTATAATATGTTTGTTACCTATGCTAGAATACACTTGGAAACAAATCCCAAGAAAGGGCTTTCTGAGGAAATACTCTTGTAGTTTGGAAGAAAACTTTAGATTGCAGAAGTATCACCCTAAAAAACAAATATTGTTACAAGCTTGACCAACTGGCATCATACTGTCAGAGAAGGATATTCCCATCTGGAATAATTAAGATAAACATAATGGTTTCAGAAGGTTAAAAAGAGATGGAAAGGTGAGATTTGTTGCAGGCAATCGAGTAAAAATCGGAATGTAGAATGTGCCTCCCAGTGAGACATAAATTGAGGACCAAAAATGTTAGGAAAGGATCATGGAGAATGTGACCCCAGGTGGGAGCAAGATGTTGAACATAGAGGACTAGGTAACACATAAATGAATGAATAGCTATAGAAACTTGCTCAAAAAAGGTGAAGGGAGTGACTGTCAAATAACAAAAAAAACAGAATGCTCGTGGATTGAAGTGTAGAAGATGTCTGGCCTCTCCAATCGGCTAGTAACTAGAAAAATCACAGAGAGACCCCATCTTGAAAAGTGCAGGGATGGTTAGTGGGTTTGCAATGGAGCCAGAGGATCACAAATGGAAATAAAGAAGAAAATGTCAAGCATGAAGTCATGATCATGTGAAAATCACAATTAACCAGAGGAGGAAACCATAACACAGTTTCTATATGGTTCCTACAGTTAAATATAACTTCGACGTTGTCTACTTAGTGTTCCTTTAAGTTCAAGGTGTGGCCTCATTCTATCTTGGTTGGATTAACAACCCACAATCATGAAACTATAGGAGTATTTTTGGAGTACTTAAGTCTTACCAAGTCTCATTTCTATATAAAATGTCTTAGTCTCAACCTAGTAAATATGAGGCTCTTAGATAGGATGTAAGGTCCTAAAAGGTCCCTCGTAGCTGAGGTCAAGTCATCCCCTGACCAACAGTTTCGAATTCTTCATCGATAGGAGAAGTTGGTCGTAATCAAAAGGTAGATGAAGCTAGGTAACAAGCATCATCTCAAGCTCAGGGTGTTAAACTTAGAAGCAAAAAGCAGGTTTCAAAGATCATAGAAATGCCCTTTGCAAAAGAAAAGAAGAATAAACTAAAACCCAACATTGTCAAAAGAGAAAAACAAACTGAAAGGAGATTTTAAAAATAAATCCAAATTAACCACAATATGAAACTTAGAATAAAAGTTATAAAAATACAAAGCAAACACACCTGTTGAAGCATATCGGCAATATCAAGACTGGAGAGGGAAAATTTCAACACAAATCTGAAATACAAAAGAAAAATAACACGAACGGACACATATTTTTGAAAATTAATTAAATATAAGAAAACATAAATGTCTGTAACATAATTCAATTTAAATTTAACGAAAAACATCTGTAACATGAAACCCGAGAAAAACCCAAAAGCCACAAATTCGAGCCACAAGGAAAGCCCATTAAAAATCAAATCTAATCACGCCGAATCACAAACTATTTATCTCACAACGTCTATCTGTAAGATGTAATGAAAACCAAAAGCAACGCAAAAGCCAGGGTGTTGAAAAATTAAAAGACTTGAAATCAACAGACAAATTGTAGTGGAAAACAACATATACATCATGCAAATTTGAAGTGTGAGATATATAAAGTGTAATAACTTACGATGCCTCTTCTGCATTCAACATCTAGAGTGAACCCAAATGCAATGAGATTCAATGCTACAAGAATCATTATCTGCCACCAGAGCACGTGTTCCCTGTGTCTTCGCCGCCAAAGCGCCCCTGGGCAGAGCAACAAAAAAAAATTGGTGGGTCATGCATCTCGGTGTAAATTGATTTTTTCAACCTCATGTTTATTGTGTAATTCATACATGCTTATGCATCTGAATATTTCTCATGGATGAGCATTGATTAAGCATAATAATTATTTTAACTATTTCAAGTACATGCATACTCACTCACCAGCGCACATTTATATCCATCTTCGAGTGATGATGGATATGTGATGTGGTATCTACAAAATCTCCCTCCCACATCATACCACACGTAGGGACATCATGTGGACACTCAACCTGATTCATGAACCAGTTCACCTCGGCATGGGATTTAACCCCTGTTCTTTCGGTAGGATTTGTGAATTCTATATGTGCACTTGTGCCATGGACTTCTGGATTTGTGAATTCTCGTTGTGCGCTTGTGCCTTGGATTTCCTTCACAGGGTGGAAGAAATTGCAATCAATAAGGTTGTCAAAATGTCTCGGAGTGCAGTGTGGCGTCGTGGTCCAGACCAATGTCGTTGCTCTGCCTGTGTGCTTCTGGAATTGAAGGTACACCTGGGAGATCAAATAGGTGAGATATAATTTCAAAGAGAAAAAATTGCTCTACTTGAAACCAAGTTGGAGGAGAAGAACCAGAAACATGACAAGGAGACTTGCATCATTCTCATTCCCAGGGCCGTGAACAAGCATAACAGATAAATTCAAACCCTTCACCAGGAAAATCAGGAAATCCATCAGCAATGGATGTAGAATCAGGAAAATGTGCAATCACCAATCTCTTCTCATGGATCCAGGGCTCAAGAAGTGGACCAACAACTTCAAGTCTACCCAGAACAGCCAATGGAGACATACCAAGGATGGATACTGGACACTACACTCAAATTAAAATAATCATGATTTTTATATGTAAAGTCATCTTTTTGTTGCACTCATATGTAAGAATTTACACCTGGCAAAGAGACACTCTATCATATGTTGATGTAGAAATTTTTGTATGGCCAGAAAATGAAAACTTTGTTGTTAGACGACTAGTTTTTTCTTTTTGAATTCCTTGTATCTCTTTGTTGATTCAACTTCTGCTGCAACACTCTTTTTTAATATAAACTAGTCATTTTTGTTAAAATAAAAAAGAGAAACGTCATACTAGCTATAACATAAAACACATATCACTTGGATTACATTCCATGGAAGAATATACATAACCCTTACAATTATGTTTAGCTGCAATTCTACAAGCACACAAAAAATGCTAAAATAGATCCATTTAAACCTTCAATAGATTCATAGTAGCTTTATCAATTTGCATGATGCAACCTAAGGGTCCACAAAAAAACAAGTTAAATTTTGGAAGAAAAATAATGCAAGAACCAAGATGTGACTTGGTCATGATTTCTATTCTGTTATGATACCATTGTCAGGCCATTGCTCTAAATTTAGCTGATATGATTACAAGGTTAAACTTTTTTTTTACGACAACACCTCTTGTTTTTTGGCCGAGGTCGAAGACTTATTTCCCCCAACCCATTACCAAAATCTATTCATATCAAAACTGCACTCATGGACATGTCACTTTGAGGATTCCCTTATTTTTGCTGGGAACCAAACCTGAGCCAAGAACTGCACTCTTGGACATGTCACTTTGAGGATTCCCTTATTTTTGTTGGGAATCAAACCTGATCCAACAACGGTAAACTTTTACATGTTTACCACTAGACCACAACTCAATTGACATGGAACTATACTTGTTACCAACTTATTATCAGATGCATCTCACGGAAAGTAAATAATTGGAAAATAAATATGGTGCATATGACCATAGCCGCGTATAGAGGAATGCCCTTTGTCCATCCTACTAATAAATACACGCTTAAACAATTAAAAGATAAGCTCTTCTATTTGAATATGGAAAAATGATATCTAAATCAAAGTTCTATGCATCATATCGTTGCTATAGCTAAGCAACAAAATGAAAAATTCTCTTATTTGTCACAGATCATGACCATTGTTCACCATACAATACATGGACATTGGGCTATTTATATGTTTCAACTAAACTAACAATGTAAGCCAACAAACCTTCCACGATAAGCAAGATTTTGCATCCTTGATCTAGAAGGTAAGTTCATAGCTCAGGTCCAGTTGTTTCTCGTATCTTAGAGAATTATATTTTTTCAATTCAATACATACAGAGACTTATATATTTTTTCGTACATAGATGAACAACAAAAGTCAAGGACTCCCTCTATAATCCATTTACATTACGAATACCCAAAACATAATGGTTCTACATTGTAAAACTGCAAAATAAACAACACCTAAAGCTTCAAGGTAAATCTTAAATTGAATTTGTATACAAGAATAAACAACACCTAAAGCTTCATGGTAAATCTTAAATTGAATTTGTATGCAAAATCTTGTATTGAACTTATAAAGAAAAATCAAACTTGAATGGACGAGGCCTTCTTTTGTGAATCCTTGAGAAAAAATTAACTAATAGATTTATGTTAAACCCAAATTTATTAAGGATAAAAAACTTGAGTCCTTCTTTTGTGAATCCTTGAGAAAAAATTAACTAATAGATCTATGTTAAACCCAAATTTATTAAGGATAAAAAACTTGAGGCCTTCTTTTGTGAATCCTTGAGAAAAAATTAACTAATAGATATATGTTAAACAAAATATATCCTGCGAGGTTAACATTGACCTATGCGCCTGAGCCACACCAACCCTTATCCGCAGGTTTCGAACAGGTGACTTTAACATCATGGAGTGCCTTAAGAGCACACTCTATCACCTACTATCCTACACCTCGGGGACTGGATCTATGTTGATTGTTATTTATATATACACTCCCATTTAACACAGATTTATGTTAATTTATTTATAACTATTATTTAACTATGACGACAAATAAAATAAATATTCCATGCCTACAAAAATATGGGGGCTTTATTTTTCATTTTATTAAATTAGCATTACATTATCCCCACGCGGGCCTAGAGCACTTCCCTCGTCTGTGTGCAATAACAAATTTAATAAGAAAATATACCCCAATACAAGTTCCAAATATTTAAAAAAAAAAACAATTAAAAAACCATTATAGTAATAAAATGTATTTAAAAAAAAAAAACATTAAAAAACCATTATAGTAATAAACGAATTATTCTCCATAATCTTTTAGAAAACCTATTAGAAAACCATTACAATAATAAACGAATTATTCTCCATAATCTTCTCTTAATGGAAGCATACCGAAACCTATCTAATATGTAATTTATAGAAATCTCCCAACTATTCATGGATTACGGCAGCATAGCTACCAGGTTTGGTAGAGTGGATAAATATTATACCATCGAGACCTTCAACCATAAAATTTCAAAAATAAAATAGTCAAATTTTATCAAAATACCTGGATTCCAGAAATAAGTCCTTCACAACGAAGACCAATTATTACAGGATTGGACGAAATTTCTGTGTCCAATATGCATTTAATTTACCAGGGTGAGTATTGGAATTTCAACATTTTACATAAATATTAAATCTTCAACATTTATGGGACCAGTCAAAAAAATAAATGGTTTATACAGATGTTTACTTTTTTAAATAATATATTTATATTTAATTTTAAATATTAAATTATTTTAATGTTTTATTTATGTTGAAAGGCGTATACTTATTGTATACTTATTGGAGATGGGCATAATTAATCAACGTTTAATTTAAAATTCTAATCTGATGGCTAACAATTGAAGATGCTGGCATATTCTTAGTCGTCCTCCCAAATCAATGAATGTGATTTACTCTTCATAACTTCCTTGTATTTTTGAATGCATCAATTAACCTATTTACTTTTTAACATTTACCTAATCATATTAAGAAATTATTGTACACCATATGATTGCCATGTTTAACTGATTAACCTTTTGAATTACCACTTAACTTTTGGATTTCCTCAACTCTATTTGAGCTTTCAGCGTTCACCAACCCACCAACCCTATATGCTTTCAGCGTTCACCAGCCGCCAGCCACTTTGCGGCTGTGCTAATTATATTATACAAATGAAACACCATTTCAATGTGCGTTCACCAGCCGCCAGCCACTTTGCGGCTGTGCTAATTATATTATACAAATGAAACACCATTTCAATGTGTTTGGTAATGGAACTCCAGGATTTTGTCACCAAACAAAAAGATCCAGCGCTCATATTTCTGCACAGAATCCTAGCGTTGATCTGGTGGATGGTATCAATAAACCCTCCTAAGCCCACACTTCAGCCGGACCCCTCGTTCTCCTGGGGTTTAGCCGGTCTGCGCTTGATCTTAGTTGCCTTCTTGAAGAAATTCACGTATATATACTCGATCGTGTAGCCCTTCTCCTCATCGTAGAGCATGATGTGACCGTGCCATTCCCACACGCAGTAGCCAGGCTCCGAGTCCTCATGGAACCCCACGCAAACCTGGTGGTCTCCAATGGTGACGGCCTGCCCAGAGTTGGACTTCAGTGTCTCAGTGTCCCCACAAGTTTCATGGTCTGCGTGCAGTGCCTAGCCACGTGGTCAGCATGCCTTAAGCTGTGACCGTGGTTGTCTGGGGCTTATGTGACTGTTGAAAATATCAAAGCAATTTCACTTGACAATTGTTTGTTGAAGGATATGACTGTGCCAGGTTTCATGGTCCGAGTACAGTGCCAAACCACTTGGTCAGAGTGCCTTAAGCTGCGACCATGGCGTTCTGGGGCTATGTGCTATGGCAAGCCTTAAGAAATTCACATTGCATTACAGCTACAAGAAGTAAAGGCATTAGTAGTGAATTGGTGCAAACTGTTATAGAAGAATACTTGAACAGAGGGCGTCTGAATGAGGTGTGGCAACTCGTTAAGATATTGCATGGAGATTTTTTTATTGCAGAGGTGTGTCAAGAGAATCAGATTTTTGAGGGGGCAGGAATTGTAATACTAATATAGAAAGTCCGTACCAACTCGCTCATGAATTAAATGTATTTACAAAATAGCTTGGTTCAATATAACTGATTTGAATTGAAGCTGTGGTCGACCATGGAAGGGAAAAATGCCAAGGAAATCTAAACAAAAATCATGGAATTCATCAAAACCATGAACGCCACTATAAACTCTGCAACTCATGTTAATCAAGTTATATTTGCTCTCCAACCCTTAGCATCCATGCTATTTGATGTTCAAAAATATTTTGCACTAGGTATGCTTTTCTTCTTGTTAATTCTTATTGATGCAGTTCGAGCCCTGTATTTTTATCGACCAAAACTGGAAGCTGAATTGATTGTTTTCAATTATTGTGGACTAGTGCGCTAGTTATTAGAGAGAACCGTGGTCAGGTTTAATTGACTGGTGTGCCATACCATCAAGAAAATTTCCATTAATCTGTGTTTTAATTGATGCTTCAAGAAGGATGCCCTGAGAGCCAAGGGACTGCACTGCAAAGTGCGAGATTCCTTCAGGTTAGGTGTCATCTCTAATGGGTGTCTGTCAGTGTTGCAAAACTAAGACTGGGTAATAACCCTGCAAGGGTATTTCTTCAAAAAGCTAGTCGGCCATACCCATAACCAGGATACAACTTGAAGCAGGCATTTTTTTTAAACACGTGGTTTAACAGTTTGGTAGAGCCAAAACTAGGATTAGTTTTCACGGTTCTTTCCATCTTACTGCATACATCCAAAACCAAAAACCAAAATATAATCCAAACAACTAAACCAAAGCATACCAATATGTCACTGTCTATCTGATTAGATTTTAAAAACCAAAAGAAAAAAATGGTCAGAGCAGCAGCAAATGATAAATATAATAATAACAAGAGAAAAGAGAAGAAAAAATATCATGGGCATATCCTTAGTATAACTTACAAAAACTGTCAACAGCTTAAGTGTTGGGGGAGCAGTGAAGTAGATGGTTTCCAGGTTATTGAGAAGGTAAACAAACGAGTCATCCCACCAAAGGGATTCATCTACATGTTTGGGACCGACCGCTTCATCTATTGTTGCTGCTAGAACAAACGTTGATTATATGGTATATGTGGTGTATCCACTTCTGATTTCTCTCATAGCACCACCAGTGATCCAAGAAACTCCCTGGAAAGAGGTGTGAACAGGAAGAGTTGATTACTCCACCTCTACATGCTGTGAACACGTCGTACACGTCGTACCAATAGGACTTGTCGAATCTAAGACATATTACGCATATTTAAACAATTTACAATACACAATTAAAATTACAGATATCATGTTCATTTCCAGCGCACAACAATACAAAATGACACACTTCAGACAAGGGTTTTAGAAAAACTCTTCTTCAATTTTAAGAAAAAAGAAACTTCAGATGAGGGTATCAAGAAAACTGTTCTTCGATTTGTAGAAAAAAAACCAAAAGAACTGCATCCTATTAATAAAATTAATATTGTAAATTATTTGATGTATCCTTTCAGAGTCTTACTCCCTGTTATCTACAGAAATCCACATCTGAAAATAATCGAATCCATCTGAAAGCAAAAATAAAAAAATCAAGCCATGGACATTCGAAGAAAAACCTTCAGGGTTTGAAGGACCAATCTGAGTCTAGTCTATCAAATAAATTCTCCCTCCAAAACCAAAGAACTGCCTCTGGCACAATGCACGTACATTAAAGGCGACAAGGGCAGGCAATAATGATAGATTTATTTTACTGAATATCATTAAGATTTATT
This sequence comes from Picea engelmannii, assembly GCA_009831015.1. Classification (NCBI taxonomy): domain Eukaryota; kingdom Viridiplantae; phylum Streptophyta; class Pinopsida; order Pinales; family Pinaceae; genus Picea; species Picea engelmannii. The sequence goes on along the minus strand of ML778536.1, from coordinate 722,053 downwards.
TACTTGCCATTTCTATTGAGCAGGAAGGTGATCAATGGCAAGTATGCCCTCACAACTATACCCTTATTCCAGTGGATACGCTTATGCTATATGCTATCTTCAGCACCTTCAGGTAATTTACTTAGAATAGGGCAACGATTTCAGCTTCAGTTCCCCGTCAGTATATTTGTTTGCTAAAGGTTCTGGCAAAAGAAACTGGTGTTTTCTTTTATGCCCTCCTATTATCTAAGTGTATTGTTAGTAATGAATGAAAGTGAGCTGGTAAGAGTAATCTCCAGATCCGGGTTATTACCTTCGGAGATTCGAATCGCATATTTGTATATATATTATATTTTCTTGTTCGCACAGGCTTGATGTGGATCGGATCAATTGCTTGAGCGCAGTGAGTGTTGGGTTTGCAGATGCTACAAATGTTGTCGTTAAAGGGTGTTATAGATATACTGTTAGAGGTCGGAGGTTAGTCATAGTCTAGGCCTTTTTCGGATGAAGGTGTGGCTCTTGGCGGCTTACCTTCTGGGTTGGGCTGGAAACAGTGAGTCATGAATAAAGCTCTGATGGGAGTACGGGAGTAGCAGCTGGTAGCGGCAGGTCAAGAAGCTTGTTTGTTACATGAGAATATTCATGTGCCCTATTCAACATACTCGCAATTGTTGGCCCATCTTTCTTATGGATGACATCGATACTGGTATTGGCGAAAGGGGAGATACATCTGCTTTGACTGAAATATCCAAAGAATATCACATCAAATGGATATGAACATAGAAGAGATTAGTCAACAAAATGGTATTTCTTAATAAAACTATTTCTAACTGGGCACTTTCTGGTTTGCTCACGTCTTCCCTTTCTTTAACAAGAGCATTAAAAGTCAATTCAGGCAAAGGTTTCAAGATGTGCAACTCAGGTTTTGGTCTTTCCCACTGCAAAGTTGATGCTACTTAAATTGATTTCAAAATTTGTATTCTTTACTAAATTAGGAGACAAACTGTAACAGCAACTACCAAACTTATTTTGAAATAGTAAAAACTTACTGGTATTTCAACCTTGCAACTTATTTTGAAATAGTAGAAACTTACTGGTATTTCAACCTTGCAAAAACAGTTATAACCTTGTTGTTATTTCAACCTTGCAGAAAGAGTAACTACGAAATTTATTTTGAAATAGTAGAAACTTACTGGTATTTCAACCTTGCAGAAACAGTTATAACTTTGTTGTTATTTCAACCTTGCAGAAAGAGTAACTACGAAACTTATTTTGAAATAGGAAAAACTTACTGGTATTTCAACCTTGCAGAAACAGTTATAACCTTGTTGTTATTTCAACCTTGCAGAAACAGCTATATCCAAGGAACCTCTGAAGCACAGAGAGGAATCTATGTGCACTTTGTTGTTCATACGATGAATATACAAGGAGCAAGGAGCATTGATGACAAGGAGCATTGGGGGTGGGTGGTCAATAGTGTCAAAATTCACCGCAGACAAAGAATGTCTGGCTTACCTTTTCGAGACCTTTTATAATTGTTTAGCAACCCAATGGATAGAAGATATGCATAAATCTTAATGATAGCAATAAATAAATCTTAATGATATTCAATAAAGTTTGGTTTATAGAATATTTGCATAATGCATTCTGTCATGGACTATTAATTGACCTCAAAAAGAGTGTCAATGAAAATTTAACATATTCAACACCCGGAAAACTTAAGCTATGTAACAGTGAAGATAATGAGCATATAATTGCTCCAAACTTATGATATGTATTTACAAACTTATGATAGGTAAAATTATATTTAAATGCATAAAGAAAGTGGGCATAAAGAAAGTGGGCAATACGAGGTGAAGATTATTAACCAATAGGAAGTTAAATAAAAGTAAATAAAATATTTAAAAAAATGATTATTTTCTTTATCCTATGCAGAATTTTGAATAGCATACAAAATATATCTGTTAACCACAAACTAATTGAAAGTCAACGCTAAAACAAACTTTAAAGTCCTGGCCTTTGGCAAGGACTAATAAATGATCCATTTATAAAGGTAAAGGTTATAGGGGTGAAAACTAGCTATAACCATGGGAATAGAAATGTAATACTCATGTTAGTTAAATATTTTTTTTTTTAGATTTACATATTAATTGCATTGTTTATTATAATGATATAATGTATAGGTATTAAGTATTTGTATTGATTTCAATAATGAAAAATAATAGGTTGCATTGATTTTTAATGATGAAATATTGAAAAATGGTTTAGAGCAATTAAGTACTTGTATTGATTTCGGTAATGACATAATATAAAATATATGGTGTATTGATTTCAATGATGATACAATGAAAATGATTTAGAGCACAATCAAGTAGTTGCATTGATTTTAGACATAACACAAAACAATAAGATGCATTGATTTCAATGATCATATAATTGCATTGATTTTAGACATAACACAAAACAATAAGATGCATTGATTTCAATGATCATATAATGAAAATGATTTAGAGCAATCAAGTAGTTGCATTGATTTCAATAATGATATAATGCAAAACAATAGGGTGCATTGATTTTAGGGATGACAAAATGAAAAATGATTTAATGCATTAATTGAATAAAAAATATGAAGAAAATTGATCTCGTGCATTGATTTCAATTTCAACACCTAGTGCAAACTAACAAGTGAAATAACTTCAACAATAACACAATGCAAACCAATTTCAATATATATTATGATGTTATGAAAGAGATTATCTATTAGTATTTGCACATTAAGAATGTTGCACATTAAGAATGTTGCACATTAAGAATATTATAATATTAAGATATATAAAATGCATTGATATATATGATGCATTAAAACAAAAAACATACAATAAAATATAATCAGAATTATGATAAACATATAAGGTTGAAGAAATATTATAATATTAAGATATATAAAATGCATTGATATATATGATGCATTAAAACAAAAAAATACAATAAAATATAATCAGAATTATGATAAACATATAAGGTTGAAGAAAGATCGTATTAATATTGGAAAGCAAAAAAGATACGATAGAATCTTACCAAATGCAAACCTTTCATCAAATCTTGTATTTTATAAAAGGTTTACATCTTAAAAGCTTTGATCCTTCTAAATTCGAAGTTAAGATAAATCTAGGTTAATTAAAAATCCAAATAACCAAATTTAAAACTAAACC
>ML778536.1:666881-717856 GCA_009831015.1 Picea engelmannii | reverse complement strand
ATCTACGCTCTTTAGTAGTTTGGTTTAGATTCTTTAGTCTACGTCTCTGTTTCTTTGCTCTGTTATCTGTTGTTAGTATAAACCTCGTCTACTAGATCAGGAAAGTCCTTGAAGCCTTCTAGAACTTGGAGGGTGTTGGGACTACTTTAAAAATGATGGAGGCTGAAGTAAACGCCTTACTTAGCTCTGTGGACGAGGCTTTTTGGACACAAGCGGGTCTGCTAACTGAGGCTTCCGAACATCTTCCACCTCCTACAAGGCCCCACCTATCTGCCGTTTTACCTACCAATCCCTTGTCTGATCACGAGTATCATTAGCCTCCTCTAAAAACTCGGGTTAATGGATACATTGAAAAGCTCCCTACGCCTCATGTTTTTTATCAGAAGAGGAAAATCTCTCACACTGCCTCTGCCCCAGGCCTATTTGCACCCTAACCACGACCTCAGACCAGGCCCCCGTTCTTTCAAACCTTGGAAGCCTAATAAAACAAAGCGTCGTTTCATTTTAGGCTCAGACGTTGGGCTTGAGGAAGCCTGTTTGATGGCATGTTCTACTCTTGGAGGCAGATTCTCTTATCGGAAGCTCGTAAAGGTTTCATTAGCCCATTGGGTTGATGAAACTTGGAAGCCCCTTTTGGGTTACTCTCCGGAGATTATTTATCTCACTTAGGGATGGTTTGGCTTTCAGTTTCACACTTCGGAGGAAGCTTCTCTTACTCTGGATTCTAGGTGGTTGGTGGATGGAGATAGTATCATGCTGAAACGATGGCGAGTCTCTTTTGACCCAACCAAGGAATATTTTCAGTGTCGTCATCTTTGGGTCTTATTGTCGGGGTTACCGCTATAATGGTGGAACAAGAAGGCACTAACACAGATTGCCAATGGATTGGGACATTTTCTAGCGGTGGATGAAAAAGCCTTACAAGCTAGAGATAAACATTTATGCAGGGTTCTTGTGGAAATAGACATTCATGCGGGACTTTTGGAAACGGTCGAACTGGAATGGCGGGGGATGATTTGATCACAGACCCTTGATTATCTGGGGGTGTCATTCAGATGCACTGTATGCTGATAGACGACTCATCTAAGACGAGACTGTCCCAGTATTTTTCCCAATGACTCCTCATCTTCGGATTCCTCTCTGATGCGGGAACCTGCTAGCACTAATCCCCTGGAAGTTACATCGAGTGCTTGGAATGCTCGTTTACAAGGTTTTGATTCAGACGAGGCTGATAGGTTTGATAACAACCTTACCGGTAAGCTCAAATCATGGTGTCCTTCCCTTATTTTCTCCCTAACTTCGAGGGAACGTGCAACTCTGGACCACTCTCCCAGTTGGAACACCCTTCCTCTACCTACTGTTGACAAAGGAGTTACCTGTGTCAACTCCTTGGAGATGGGATCTTTCCAGAACAGTCTGTAGGGTACAACATTTATTCCGGGGGGAGCCCTTTCTTTGCCTCTTGCAGCTCCATCTTCTTCTGAGCCTATCCCTCCAACAACCCAGGCTACGATGCCTTTGGGCTCTCCTATTGTTATGAGACCTAACATTTTTTCTTTTGAGATGGCTCAGGCAACAAACCCCTCTACTCTTGTTTCCTTAGAGAAGGATCATGGTCAGGGTTCTCGACCGAAGGATTCACATGTTTTTCATCGTATTGTGATTGATGAGCCTCCTTCTCCCTCTCTACAAAACATCATTCACCCAACCGGTTTTTGTGAGACTGCAAGGGACGATGGGAGAATCAACGAGGTCATGGAAACATTGATTCCATCTTTACACGAGATCCCAGAACCTCAAGTTTTGCATACTTTCAAAGGAAAAGAAGTCATAAATTCTGATCATCCAGAGACCTCTTGTTCTCTTCCTTGTACAAAGACAAACCACCATACTGGAGGCGATAAGAGTTTTGTTTGGTCCAAAGGTTTGGGCTGCAAACTATCACCGATTAAAATGCAAAGTGCTCGAAAATGGGCGGAGGTATGTATTAAGGAGCAGGTACCTAACACTTCTTCTGATTTTGAACATGGGGCGCTTAGAGGCATTAAATCCCTAACACGTCTTAAGTAATGATTTTGTTGTCCCTGAACATCAGGGGAGTGGGCATTTTTCTACCAGAGATTATTTTTCTACAAGAGACACTTGTAGATGAGGTTAAAGCTTGCTCCTTATCAAAGCTAAAGCCCGATTGGCATTCGGCAACTGTCAGTTCTTTAGGTAGATCGAGAGGCCTTCTAGTTTCCTGGGATCCAAATAAATTTGTTTTGAACCCTTTTATTAGCTACGGTGGGATCCTGTTAATAGGCATCAACCACGAATTGAAAAGACGTCTAACTTTTCTAAACGTCTATGGGTTGTGCACAAACCGGAGGAATTTTTGGCAAAAGATAAAAGAAAGGGATCTTTTATCTCAGGAAAATCTAATTATGGCTGGTGACTTCAACTTTACCTTGGCGGAAGGTGAGATTTGGGGTTCTTTTAGGACTATAGATCCTTTGGCGCCCTTCTTAAAGTCTTTGTTCATAGAGGCAGGTTTAATGGATATCAAGCCAAAGATCCTTGTTCCAACATGGCGAAACAGTAGAAAAGGGTCGGATTGCATTTTCAAATGATTAGAAAGACATTTCACCTCTACGGGACTGTTGAGAAATATGACAAGGTATTGTGCTTGGGTGGCTATGCCTTATCTGTTGGATCATGCTCCCATCCTCCTTCAACTTGAAGGCGATTTTCAGAGGAAAAATTATCCTTTCAAACTCAATCCTGGTTGGCTAAAGGAGGCTGAATTTTCTCGAATCGTTGGGGATATTTGGAAGGATACAAAGTTTCTACAAGAGCCAGGCCTTCAAAGACGCCTAGTCTGGAAACTTAAATGTCTAAAATTAGAAATCAAGAAATGGAACAGAAAAATTAAAAAACTGTTATCTCATAAACTAGATGTCTTAGAGGAGGAGCTGCAGTTTTTGTATTTCACTATTACATCGGATTGGCAGAACACGAAGATTTCAGACTTGATAAAAGCAAAGGAAAAGGAAAGGACAGATCTTCTAAAGGAGGAGGAAGATACTTGGTGTCAAAAAAGTTGAGCGATCTAGCTAAAATCAGGGGACCGAAACACCAAGTTTTTTCATCATTATGAAAATGATCGAAAAAACCGTAAACGTATATGGAATTTGCATTCAGTGTTAGGTTTAAAACTATCTGGTCAACAAGCTTTAAAGGACGGAGCAGTGGAATATTTCAAACAATTGGGCACAACATCAGGCATCCTAAACGAAGATCAGACCTCAGTCGCAAATCTTTATCCATCGATGGTTACAGAGGCAGAAGCACAATCGATGGATCAGCCTTGCAAGTTGGAAGACCTCAAGATCTTAAAGGCCTTTGCTTGTGATAAAAGCCCAGGCCCGGACGGCTGGATAGTAGAATTTTTCCTCCATTTTTTTGACTTGGTGGGCGAGGATATTCTTGGCATGGTGGAGGAATTGAGAAAAACTGGTGAGGTGATTAAAGCCTTAAACACTACTTTCTTAGTTCTTATTCCAAAATCAACTAAGCCCTCAATTTTCGACGACTTTCACTCAATCTCCCTTTGTAACCTTTGCTATAAAATCATAGCTAAATTGTTGGCAATTAGATTGAGACCCATTTTATCAAAAGGATTGGTGGAAGAACAGTTAGGATTTCTGCATGGCAGGCAGATCCTAGACGCAGTGGGGACTACACATGAAAGCCACCATAGTATCAAACAAAAGAAACAACGGCCTTTGATTCCAAAGTTTGATTTAATGAAAGCCTATGATGTCATAAATTGGGATTTTCTAACTTTGATTCTTCACAAGGTGGGTTTCATCCTCGCAACTATCAGATGGATTATGAGTTGTGTCTCATCGGTTACCTATGTAGTTATAATTAATGGTGAACCATATGCTTTCTTCCAAAGGGATAAGGGCCTCCGACAGGGTTGTCTTCTATCACCCCTCCTATTTATCATGGTAATGGAAATTCTAAGTCTTCTCATCAACAGGGAGAAATCTGTTGGTACCTTGACAGGGATAATTGTATCGAGAATCATCAAGATCCTCCATCTACTCTTTGTAGATGACATATTGATTATGTCAAGAGAAAATATCGATGAATGGGCTGTGATAGTGTGCATTCTTAACATTTTTCAAAGTGCAACAGGTCTCCAGATTAATGCAGGGAAATCTTTATTCCTTATGGCGGGTTTGGTTGAATCAGACTTAATACCTTTTAAAGCATTGTTTCCTTATCACTTTGAACCCTTTGAGACAGGGTTCAAGTGCCTGGGATTTTTCTTAAAACCGAATCGCTACTTAGCCGAGGACTGGTCATGGTTAATTTGTAAGTTTGAAAAAAGAGTGGACCACTGGTGCAATCGGTGGCTTACCCTCGGAGGCCGACTTGTCTTGATTAAAGTCGTTTTGATGGGTCTATTGGATGTCGCTGTCAGCTATACTGATTTCAGTTCTGGGGAAACTTAGGCAAATCATCTTTTCCTTTCTCTGGTCGGGATGTAAAGGAAATAACCGTCCACATCTTACAACTGGGAAAGTTTAGCAAAGCCCAAATCTGCAGGCAGTTGGGGGCTAAAACATCTAGCAAGTTTCAATAAAGCGTTGTTGGTAAATACACTTTGGAGGGGTCTAACGATGGATGGGATCTAACAATAAATCGTTAAAGCTAAATACCTGCCATTCTTACCTGTTTCAAATTGGTTTAGAGTAGAGAATAACAATACAGAGGTTTCGTCCTCAGTTTGGAAAAATCTGCAAAAAGCCAAGCCACTTTTGGACCATTGGCTTTGTTGGAAGGTGGGCAGTGGGACCTCTATACAGGTAGGCAAAGATCTACAGGTCTCAGCCCTCCTTTTCGATCTACAGGTAATTTGAACAGTTTTTCATTGGACCATTGGACCATTTGTTTTTTAAGCATCCCCGTAAGCTCGCTGGTGGGCCTTTTTTTTTTGTTGTTATCAAGCGATTGAGGATCAGTTATTGTAATGAACATAAATGGTTATTTTATATATCTAATATAAAGGGAAATTTCATTGACTGGAAAAATATAATAAGTTGTTTAACTTTTTCATTTTATAAAAAAACTGAACCTTTTTCTTAGTGATAAAGTAGAATTATACTGATATACGATTTATTTTATTTAAAATCATTTTTTAAATTGAAAACAAAATGTTTATTTTTAATTCTAATTTTTATGCATTTTCCCCAAAAAACTGAAACTTTTTCTGGGTGATCAAGTAGATTTATACTAATATAAGAATTTTTTTTATTTAAAATCATTTTTTTAATTGAAAGTAAAATGTTTATTTTAATTTTATTTTTTATGGATAAGAAGTTAAATTGTAATCACAATAGTATATTGTTTCAAGGGATTAAAGTTAGATGCTATTAAAAAAATATATGATCTTATTAAGGTAGTCTTAATGATGACCATTTGAGAAGAGAAGGCTTTTTTATCCTAAAGTAAAACCTAAAATTGTTTTTATTTACCACTAAATTATGATAAGTTTTATCACTTAAAAAAAATAAAAGTTTCCAACTTAAATTGTACCACAACATTTTATTTTCAAAAAAAACTGTTTTTATTTTACATAAAATTAATTTATAATAATTTATGAATTTTTTATATTTAAAATTTTGTTAAAATTGTAATTTTACATTATTTAAATTATATTTTTAAATTTATAATGGATTCAAGTTTCTAAAGCCCCTATTATATAGTAGTATTATATAGTAGGATTATGCAATCTCAACAAATAAAATACTTTTAAATAAAACTAATAGAAAAAAACATACCATTGAAAAAACTAATTAAAAAATTTACATAAAAATTATGTTTACAGTTTTTTTTGAATTAGTTTGCATTTAAAAACTAGATTTTTATGAGATGTAAATTTGTTGGAATACCTAAATTTTTGTGTAATAATGAACCTTTTAGCATACAATTTATTACATATTTCAATACTAAACGATTCCCTTTTTAGAAGACAAGTACTCTTTCTTTAATCATTGTATGTTGCGAATTTTGGATTTTACTCGTTATTAGTGAAATAACTTTTTGTTAGTTATTTTGGATTTTTGTGTTTCAACAATTGCATTCTCCATTGGGATGATATGAATGGCATTAAAGTTATTGTTTTTTGTTTAAATTGTATTTTTGAATTTATAAATGGATTAACGTCCCCAAATTCTTATTACACTAGGATTATGTAATCTTAACAATTAATATTTGCAATTTTAAAAATTCTTTCAAATTTTTGATTAAAAAATTTAACAAAACTAAACACAAAAACATGACTAATCAAAAAAACATGATAAAAAAAATCCAAAAAATAAAATGTTTAGATCACTCTTCCAACATATATATTAAAAGCAATGCAAAAAAAGCATCCTAAATTTGATGCTTAAATTTTTTTACATAAAATTTCTATCTCCAATTTACATTTCTTAGCATGAAGATGTACCATATCCAATGCACAAACACATTCCTTTTGTTTATCATTTTTTATTTTTAAAATGACGGACAATGAACTTATTGAATTTGTTTGCATTTAACTAGTTTTTTATGAGATATGAATTTGTTGGAATACCTAAATTTTTCTATAATAATTAACCTTTCAACCTACAATTTATTACATATTTTAATAGTGAAACCTTTCAACCTACAATTTATTACATATTTAAATAGTGAAACCTTTCAACCTACAATTTATTACATATTTCAATAGTGAAGGAGATGTGGTTAACGAGTTACCTTTCTAGACGATGAGCATTCTTCTTCTTCTACCAATATCTTGAATTTCACTTGTTGCATGTGAAAAAATGTCTTATGCCTCTCACTCCCCATTGGGATGACATGAATGGCTTCAAAGTCTTTGTTCTTTTTCATATGGATTTGTTTAGAGGTTTATGAAGCATTTTACATTTTTTCCCATATGTTTTAACATTTTTAGATTGGTTTACATTCCTTGGCCTTTTCTAAGTGTACAATTTGCAACCATTTGGAAGGTTCATTATAGTGATAATCTTCACTTAATTGGAGGTTTCATTATAGTGATAATTTTAACCCAATTTGAAACTCTTCACTACTACCTTACCTTGAGGTAGGACACACTAGTGTACACCACACTCATTGTAATGGTTTGAACTAGCAACTTCTGGAGGCCTAAAATCCCAAGGACATTGGAATGTGACACAAGCCAAATACTTTAACCTGCAAAAACTCCTTTGATGGTTGGTTGATTTGAATCCATTCCATCAATCGAACATTATAACTCCAAGCCCATATGACCAAGGGATTCTTTATACCAAAATATATGCATACATGGAGTCAGATCTAACGCCTAATCCTTTCTTCTTAAACCTCTACTTAACCTCATCGCTTAACCAACTTAAAAACCTTTGTAACTGGGTTGAATTCTTTCTGGTTAAACTGCTCTAACCAGCCAACCAAAATCACCAGCCACCAAAATAACCTATGCAAATGCCTATGCTCTGTGTCCCGATCATTGGGACACTAGACCACCGGAACACCGGGTCACCGGGATACCCAACTATGTGTCTTTAAAGAATTACTCCATTATGGTTTAACCGAACCACCGAGCATCGAGGTATTTTCTCCCAACTCATTCACAATTGATCGCAAACCCATTCCAGTTGATGAACTTTACTCGACTGTCTATTACTTAACACGTTCATCAACTGGAACTTTAAAATTACTAGGTTAATTTACATTGATCCTTCTTGTGGATTCAGGCTCGGTTCAACTCCTTCGCTCTCGGTCGTTGATCTATTTGCAATCAACGATTAGATCTCCTTCATCTTCCAAAATTATTTTGATCATTGATCTCTGTATGCCACCTTCTCACATGATTCCAATTGACTTTCTATGGGGTTGGCCTCTGGCCTTAAAGAGGATAACTCGTTCCTCTGCAACCAAACTTCATCACTCTCGTCTTCTCTCTTACATTGAGACTCATGCTTTAGTTGTTAACCGTATACATAGAAACTCAACCTCATCCTTTTTATTCTCTATTGGTCTTGTTCTCCTCATACATTTGAACCCAACTAAGCTTGGTTGTCCCACTCACAAATCTAATCCAAGTTCATCAATTGCAAGTGGTTCATGCAAAACCTCAACCTCTCATTCATGATCTAACATTATTGGTTATACATAGAATCTATCTATCCATTCACAGATTCATTAGACATTAAAACACATCAACAGAGAGAGGTACACACACTTTGGATATGTAATACAACATTTCTATTAAAACCATGTGTACATGAATTATATAATACTCATGAATACCTCGTATCCTTCTTCTGGCCTGATTCCACTATTTGGGCACTTCTCTAGATTTGAGCCCCTCCTTGGCCTAATTTCACTCTATTTGGCCACACTGCCAATCCATTCATGAAGGCTTACACTTATACTTGGAAGGTAAAAACCTTCCAATCTAGAAAACCCCTAACAATAGCTCTTTGTCTTGACTCATACATATGAGGACCAATAGGATCGAATTCTCCATATTTAGGAAAATCCACACTTCCCAACCAATTTCTCTAATAATCCATTTACATGATAATCAGGGAAAACAAATCCATTTATTCATAACAACCCTATCCTTCTAGAATCTATTTACAAAATTACGAAAATACAATTAATTTCATTAGGGAACCCACTTCATTTGGTAAATTCTAAGACCCCCTTAGAATTTACCAAAGAAATATGATTTTGAGAAAATATGCTCCTGCATCAGACTACCAGGGTACAAAAATTCATGAACTCATGTTCATGAGTCTTCTATTGGTTGAAGTTCTCCTGGATCCCATACTTTGCTCTATTGTTTTCCACTTGCCTTGCTACCACAAGTACCTTCAACTAACTTTGTTTTGTTGAATGTCTTCTCTATCCCATGGTGTCTCCACTTAGGCACCTATCTTAGGCATGCTAATAATTCTTCCATCTCAGTATCGAGCTCTGTATTTTGTTGGTATATATCACTATTGATTCTCATATGTTGTTGTGCTCCTGCACACATAATCTCCATGTTTGTTGTTATTTCTTCAATCATTGAATCCATCTTTAACATCTTCAACTTATACATATTTTTTTCCAATGTCTCGAAACTATGTTCTATGTTCCTTTCACTGAGTTTATGTTTCCCATCGTCCCTTAATGCTATGGAAATTTTTCTTTCTTCTTGATGCATGTAACTCTATAAGGCATTCATCTCCTCATCAATCCTGGAATTATACATTATGCTCCATATTTTTGCATATAAAACTTTCATGGAAATTATCTCTCTCAACACCCTTTGCTTATAAAAGTATCATGTCAATATCTCAATGGTTATGGAATTATGTTCCATATACATTGCACTAGTTCCAAATAAAATCTATATGACCTTTTCTTCCATTTCTTTGTCTTAAACTCCTTGAGGATTCTCTCTATTTCTCATAACATATTCTTGCTCATGCATTCCAGGCTCCCATTCATTGAACACTTTTTCAGCAATGTCATGATGTGGAAAAATTATAGAAATTATTCCTCCTCTTTCATTCTCTCCTTTATAAATCTGTAAGGCATCGAGCTTCCTTCTCCATTCCTCTTGATTTTCTATGAAAGTTTATTTGCTTCTAACTCTAGAGACTATACTTCTGTCTATCCCTACACATAAACAAATTTATGATAGAAAACAAATTTCACATTAATCTCTAAAGTCCCTTTTACAGTCATAAAAATGACCGCCAACATCATGAGAATAACTACTATCATCCTTTATTGAACTTCCTTATTGTTTGTTGCAGATGTTTAGTTTGTTTCCCCATTTGTACATTCATCTTTTGAAACTGTTTGTTCATTTTCAACCTGTTGATTACACTTATCACCACTTTCTTTGTTTCTTTCATAGATAACCTCCTTCTCTTCATCTTTTTGTTGTGCATACTTCTTGTCATTCTCAACAAAATCATCTATGGCTTCTTGGTTGTCTCCTTGTTTTCCATACCTCATGATCTCCTATGGACCTGTTGTAATACCTTGGACATAGTTCTCCATACCAGTCTCTTCTTTACCATCCTCCTCTATGAAACCTTCACTCTCTTTAGGAGTATTTTCTCTCAACAATTCATTATTTTCTCCCAAGATAATTTTATGCTCATCAACTGTCAACACATGCCCATATTTATTAAACAAAATCTGAAGAGATAAATTTGTTACCTCATCCTCTGCTTTTGTTAGTCCTATTTCACAATCTTCTGAAAATATTATGATTCCTTCCTTTGATCCTGTCACAAAGCTATCTTTTTTTCTACCTTTCATTCCAGTTCATAGAATATTTGTCTTCCATTTCCTCTTTTGGAGTTTGTAATTCCTTCTTGTCTTCTACCTTTTCTCCTGGTTGTCTAGAATCTCTTTGTTGGTCCTTTCCCTCTTTCCTGGTGGCAACTTCTTGGCCAATTCCATCATCTTCAATACCTGCACCAAAATTTTGTTCTTCAATTTCTTTGTCCTCCTCGTGGTTGTCTTCATAAGCCAATATTGTCTTGTTCATTTTTATAACAAGTTATTTTCCTTCAACATTTGCATTCTTTGGTTGTGCATAGTCTCCTCTTTGACTGCTTTTATGAGACAAGAGTGTATCTTCCTCTATTATGACAAATTTTTGGGTATGTTTATCTTCACATCCTTCAATACCTGCAAACACACACAATTCATTAGTTATAAAAATATGAGACTCTTGAGTCTCTGTTGATGCTTCTAGCATCATCTTTTGGTATGAGCTCTCCATGCACCTCATGAGGTATTGATTTTGAATCTCATATTCTCCACTTCCATCATCTTCTTCGAGCATTTCTCCCTGCTCTGGTTCACAAATGTGAACTATTTATCTTGCTCAAACGGACTACATTCCATACTTAGCTTATCTGAGTTTCTTCTTTGTCTTTATCCAAACATGCATCTCGTGTCTCAACTTTTGTCTTTAAAGCTTTCTTACAAATAATTGCACTATAGGCCATTTGACCTTCTTCCTCAACTTCCATCCAAATGTTTGATCTTCTTCACTTTATTCCTATAGCAACTTTATAATCACATTGAGTTGTTCTTTTAACTCAACAATCTCTCTATCAAATTACTCATCATTCATCTTGCTTTCACCAATTTCTTTGGCATCTACTCTCMCTMTCWTRTGGCTTCCTTTTGAACCCTTCCTTTRAGTATCTCTAGTCATCTTCATTTCTTYCTTTKTGAGCTTCTCYATGCTCAWYAATGAGYTGCAAATAGCCTCTACARTAACAAGTCTATTTCACCTTGCTACAATAYCTCACCAAGYTTCTCATGAACCTRGCCTTTTGGTATCATTGGTTCTCTCCTCTAGAACCTTYTRAGYTTTCTCTACTCCTCTAGGYTTCTACACTTCYACTCACTTTMTTTCAAGAGCTTCACCTKCTCTTCTTCTTCTAGACAACTCTACCTACGATCACAACTTTGGAGTTGCATCAATAACTTCTAGYCAATCGYAGYTGAAAGTTCKTATTCTTTCAWTCTCTGTTATTGTTTCCTCTACTGTAAGGGTTTGTTGCCACACTTGTACTTTTTTCTGCCTATTAAGGATATACAAAAATACCCTATCCAAATTTAATTCAAAACATAGAGACTATTTTACTTACTAATCTCATTAAATATGCTTCAGGAACTATTGTCCTCCTCAATTTACTCTTTATGTTGTCTGCAAACAAATATTCTTACGAGAGTTAAAATATCAAAACATGATTTAACTTGAAGGACTCATCAAACCTACCTTTGCAACCTCTATCAGTTCCACAATTCTACCTAGATTTCTCTTGCTAGAATCATCCTTTTCCCAAACTCCTTGAGCTTTGATTTATTTTTCCCAAAGATCATTGTTGCATTCTGATACCAATTGACACAAGCCAAATACCTTAACTTGCAGAAACTCCTCTGATGGTTGGTCGACTTTGAATCCATTCCAACAATCGAGCATTATAACTCCAAGCCCATACAATCAAGGGCTTATTTATACCAAAATTTATGCATACATGGAGTCAACTCTAACTGCTTATCCTCCCTTATTAAACCTGTGTTTAACCTCGTCGCTTAACTAGCTTAAAAACCTTTGTAACTAGGTCTAATTATTTCTAGTTAAACTACTCTAACCAGCCAACTAGAATCACCACCCACCAGAATACCCTCTGCAAATGCCTCTGCTCTGTGTCTCGATCACCGAGGCATCAGACATCCAGAACACGATTCACCAATTCACCAGAACATCAGGTCATGGGAGTACTCGACTATAATGGGCATCGAGGTATTTTCTCCCAACTTGTTCACAACTAATCACAAACTCGGTCTGGTGGATGGATTTTACTCGACGGTCTGTTACTTAACACTTTCATCAATTGGAAATTTAAAGCCATCGAGTTGCTTTATGTTGGTCCTTCTTGTGGATTCAGGCCCGGTCTGATCCTTCACTCTATTTCATTGATCTATCTGCAATCAACAGTTATATCTCCTTCATCTTCCAAAACTCTTTCAATCATTGATCTCTATATGGATCCTTCCCCATTGCTTCCAATCGACTTTCTATGGGGTTGGCCTCTGGCCTTAAAGAGGATAACTCGTTTCTCTACAACCAAAATTCATCACTCTCATTTTCTCTCTTACATTGAGACTCGTGCTTAAATTGCTAACCATATACACAGAAACTTGACCTCGCACTCTTTATTTTTCTATTGGTCTCATTCTCCTCATATAGTCGAACCCAACTAATCTTGGTTGTCCCACTCACAAATCTAATATTATTGGTCTCATTCTCCTCATATAGTCGAATCCAACTAATCTTGGTTGTCCCACTCACAAATCTAATATGATTTCGTCAATTGCAGGTGGTTCACGCAAAACCTCAACCTCTCATTCATGATCTAACATTATCATTTATACATAGTGTTAGCATTAGATGTTACCCTTAGACTGCTATAAGGATAATTAATTAAATTGAGTTTGGTAGGTGGATCAACAAGACTCTACGAGAAAAGAGAGGGAAACAAATTAATTGCAAATCAAAGATCTACAACATTGGGCATGGATTCATAACCTCTCTGCAGATTGAAGGAAATCAAGCTGTATATTGAAAAAAAAGTTTATATAATGATAGATAGAAGAGTGAAGAAGATAACAAAAAGGAGAACATCCATCAAGAAGGAATCCTTTATGCAAAAAGAATACAAGATACTTGAAATAAAACAATGATTAACAAGAAGGATGCAACAAATCATCTGCTGCTCTTGGATATATTAATCACAGGCATCCTTTAATCTTCAAAATATATACCATTTTCAAGCAAGAAGTTGAGAGAAGAAATGGAAAACAAATAAATATGATAAAAACAACTTTCATGAATCGTCCATGGCAGAAAAATTTACATCACAGACCGTTAGGTTTACAAATAAGCAGATAAATTGCTCCTCCAACTCTCTCGAGCCTAGAGACCGAACCCTTTTAACCTTGAAAACTTCAAATATATAAATTCACATTCATAATACGTCTAGAGGCTCGAGATCTTCATTTTTTCCCAAATAGAAAACAGTTACAACAAATAATAACAAACTAGAACTGATTCCTAGATTCTTGGGTTTTGTTACTTGACTAATTAATACATACAAATCATAATAAAATATATGAGTTCTGTGGAAAAATGAGTGTTTCTTCTATTCACCATAATAATTTGGCATGATCCATCCAATTGGTAGTCGAATTAACTCTGATCTGAGCTGACTGTGTAATTTCACAGCGTCCTGGAACTCACTGCAAAAACTCAGCTACGACACAATATCTGTTTCGAATGTATGTTGAAAATTCGTTGTGAAATCTATGTTTCCAACACTTTCGCAACGTTCTTTATTTGACACCTGGGCATACAAAGACTTGATGAGCTTGATGCTCGAGTTGCTTGAATGTCGAAGATGTCATTCAATATGTTAGCGATGATTCGGCAACCTGAGCTCAATATCCATGTTTTCGATCGGCCATATCCGAACTGTCAATGCCCTTGATGGAAATATAGAATATTCTCTTGAAGAGCTTTTTGTCCTGATTCTCTTTAACAAGGCCCCTCACAATTACTAAGAATAGTGTCATAAAAGCCAAAAATAATCAAATCGGTCTGAGATATGCATTATTCAGCTCCTTGAGAGCAATAAGTCCATCTTTTTTTTTTTTTCCATAGACTTAGTTGCCAAGCCCGTTAGATCAACCAACCCTTCAGATATCCATGGTTCAAATATTTTTACATTTATTTGAATCTCTCTAGTTGAGAAATCTTCATAACCATGACTGTTTATTGCATGACCAGCGAGATGAGATTACAGCACGGTCGGCGTTCCAGGCGTTGAAATTAATGGCAAAATGATTTTAAAGCATATAGACCATTCCATTGTCACGGAAGAAATGGATTAAACGGGCATAAACAACGTTGTGACCTCTGTTATACATTAATAACCTGCAACAGAAGGTTCGTTGAAGAACACCAACCCGAAACCTCATGCGTGTCCGCTAATTCTCCATTTGTCGCGCTTCAACATTGGCGATGAAAAACTGTGGATAGCATTAACACCTGCAACAATCTCTTTGAGGTTTTGGCGATTGAACTGGAGAGACAGGGTGTTTTCCTCGAACATTTGATCTCTCGAACATCTGCATCCACAGGGCTTTGACACCTGCGCATACTTCGAAAACTGAATTCTCTAACCACCAGTGGCAGATTTAAATCAATGACTTGTGTTTTGTCCTCTTGCTTGACGTTTTGACAGTTGTCTTTCTGCAGGCACATAATTTGGCGCTAGGGTTTTGATTCATTCAACGTTGCATTTTTATTTTTTATTATTTCTTGCAGGGGATTTGTACCACATGCATGGGGAAAATGTTTACAAGCAATTTATAATAAAAAGGAGTTTCAAGACTTACAATGCTTAGTGTAACCCAATGCCATCGTGGGCTCCTCCCTTCTGCTTGGCGCTTGTTCCTGGGCATTGGGCTCGAAACTTGTGTTGTGTTGGAACTTAGCTCGTGCTCTTGGAGATTGGGCCTCCAGCCCTATTTGTTTTATAAAAATTTATTAAAACCTTGTATAAAAACCCAGCCGAATTTGTTTTATAAAATTTTATTAAAACCTTGTATAAAAACCCGAGAGCATAAAATGGCCCTATCAAGACTCAAATTTGTGTTTGAGGATCCAATTTTTTTTCCAAAATATCACAAAAATTTACATGTGCTAACATATAGAATCTAGCTATCCATTCACAGATTCATTAGATATTAAAACACATCAATGGAGAGAGTTACACACTTTGGATACKTAATGCAACATTTCTATTAAAACCCTATGTACATGAGTTCTATAAAACTTAGGAATACCTTGCATCCTTTTTCTGGCCCGATTTCACCATTTGGGAACTTTTSTAGCCATGCCYCCTTTTTGGCTTGATTCTACTCTATTTGGCCATTYTTTCAATTCATGCTCGAAGGCTTACACTTATATTTGGAAGGTATAAACCTCCATACCTAACAAACCCTTAATAAAAGCTCTTTGTCTTGACTCAATCTGGGGATCAATAGGATAGAATCCTCCATACTTAGGAAAATCCACTCTTCCCAACTAATTTAGCTAATAATCTATTTACATGATAATTAGGGAAAACAATTCCCTTTCTTCATAACAACCCTATCCTTCTAGAATATACTTACAAACTTAGGAAATTACAATTAATTTCATTACGAAACCCACTCCCTTTGGTAAATTCTAAGAGCCCCTTAGGTCTACTCAATAAAATTAATTTTGAGAGAATATGCTCCTGCCTTAGAATGACCTACCCAGAAGCTCCAAGTGGAACCCTTATCGAACTAAATCCCAATTTAGAACTAAATCCAAAGAAACAGATTATCAACTCCACAAATTTACATTTAATATAATCATAGTGTTTTTACATCAGCTTCAAGATATTCGGAATTTAAATCATTAACTCTGCAAATTGACATTTAATATGACAAGATATTAGGAATTTAAATCATTAACTCCGCAAATTGACATTTAATATAGTCATAGTGTTTTTCATCAGCTTTCAAGATATGTGGAATTTAAATTATATGTGTGAATAAGATCAGAAAACATTGTATGATATCTTTATCTTTATCTTGGAATATTCTGATCTTCTAAAACATGGCCACGAAACTTCGATAAATGAGAAGGGAGCCATCTTCTGCTTCTTGATAAGTTGCTCTCCAACATTTGTATTGAAAGATGAAGATACTGAAACCAAGGATAGTCGTTGGGATATTCGGTTATTAACTGGTGCTGTGGTGTAGTCGGTTATCACGTCAGTCTTACACACTGAAGGTCCCCAGTTCGAACCTGGGCAGCACCATAAAGTTGCAAGTTTGCTATGGACATAGTGTTTAACTGTTTTATTTTCGACAAAAACTGAACTTTGCTTTTGGCCATTAAATATACTAAATTTAAACTGAACTTTTCTTTTGGCCTTTGGCTATTAAGTATACTAATTTATGATTTGTATTTGTTAATATTCAAAGTCAAAATGGTTAATATCTTTTTTCCCTCTTCCTCTTTTTAAATGGTTGGCATTTCATTTTTTTTTAAGTTCCATTCTTGGTGGTCAAGTAGATTTATTTCAATATATGAGTTTTTAATTTAAAATCGTTTTTTATACCATTTTTTTATTTAAACTGATTTTTGATAAGCTTCATCACCTTAAAAAAGATTTACAATTTAAATGATAACAAAACATTTTATTTTCAACAAAATCTGAACTCTCTTTTGAACATAAAATTGATTTATAATAATTAATGACTTTTTATATTTAAAATTGTGTTGAAATTATAATTGTGCTACTCTTTACTTAATGACCTTGATGTCGATTAAGACTATTTTACATGCGAGTTTAATGGCAACATTTTGAAGTAGCCCTTAGGGCTGTGAGGGATGACCATTGTAAGCTCGAAGAGTGTTGGTAGAAGGGGTGAGCTCGGGGGAGCCTAGATTTTTCCAAACTTGTTTGGACATGATGTAGGTGGATGCACCTTTGTCTACAATACATCAATGAACAATGTTATTTCAAATTGTGACAGGTATTTGGAAGGCCACCAATGAAGGGAGACAAGGCTCTAAGTTGTCCAAGTCGAAAGTGATGAGATGAGAGTCATAAGGGTTGACTTCCCCCAATGTAGATAGCAAGGATTTTTATTGTGAAGGACAGGTTTATAAAACCTCTAGGACATACATGGTTGTAGGATTGGGCCAAGTCATTGATGAGGTTATAATTGTGTGTTGTTGTTGCATATGGGTTATGAGCAGTGCATCGAAGAGGTGTATGTGGTATCGTGGGGGTGGGGTTACTACTAGGGTGCAGGATCATCAACGGGGGACTTGCTGGTAATGGAAGTATATAATATGTGGTCGGGGTAGAGGTGGAGAAGGATCTCCTCCTCTGATGTGAGAAGAATATTGTGGGTTGCAATATTGCTCATTTGTCCTTGTCCTGCGTTAGCATTGACGTAGATTTTGTGGGGGAGGACCAAGATCTTGTTGTGTTGTTACCATTCCTTGATGGGGGAATGGGTTATGCAACATTGTGGGTTGTGGGGCCTGAGGGAAGTTTGGAGTAATAAACAGAACACCCAATGGGATAGGGTTCCAGGGGTTCGAGACTCCTTCATGAGTTTGTAATCGACAATCTAGGTGGTAGTAGTGAGTATAATGACCATACTCACCACACAATGCACAAGGGAAATTGGTGTGAAGGTTATTATTCATTCCTTGTCGTGGTTGGCATTGAAAGTGCAAGGATTCGAGCTTCTATTATCGGTGTTGGGATTACCCCATGATGTGGGACGTGGTTGTTGAGGGTTTGTTGGTTGTGGAACCTGATTATATTCCTGATTCAGAGGTCTTATTTTAGCCGTGTTTGGACCCCATTACCTGGCGGGGTGTGGGGGAGCTTGCCCCCGCCCCCCCCCCCGATTCGGGGGCAGCGTCCTTGAAGTGAAATTTTGGAAAAATCTGCCTTGTAAAATATTGTAATTTCGTAGTCAATATGGACCGTTCATTATAAGCTCGCAGATCTGACTGTAGAAGTTATGTTAGGGTTTTTTCCCTTATAAAGAAACCATCTTTTATGAGGGAATTGTATTGCGGCTAAACGTGAGAGTGAATATTGTATTCTGAGAGAGGAGACTATGAGAGAAAGAAGAGGAAGTTACAACATGTGTGTTGTAGGTTATATCCCTTCATTTGCTAGATAATAATAAAGGAAGGACCTGACAATTTATCTGGTGGACATATCCCACATCGGGTAAACTACGCATATCTGTGTCTTTTTTTTGTTGTGTATCTTGTGTGTTTTATTTCTGCATTTGTTTTATTTTATTGCTCTGTAATCCTGTTTTTATAACAATTGGTATTAGAGTGAAAAGTAACTTGTAGGAAAAGAGGGTTCCTGGTTCGAGTGGGAGTAATGGCGGAAGATGGAAAGTTTAAGGTAGAGAAATTTAACGATCAAAACTACTTGTTATGGAAGATGTAAATGGAAGACTATCTATATCAAAAGGATCTTTTCTTACCATTGGGCAGAAAAGAAAAGCATTTGGAGAGTATGAAGGATGAAGAATGGGAGATTCTTGACAGAAAGGAACTGGGAAAAATATAGTTGTTCCTAGCAACATTGGTGGCTTTCAATATTTCAAAAGAAATGACAACAAAGGATATGATGAAGGCATTAGATAAACTATATGAAAAATCCTCAGCCTCCAATAAGGTATTTCTAATGAAGCGATTATTTAATATGAAGATGTCAGAAGATGGGTTTGTTGCCGACCATTTAAATCAATTTAATATGGTTACTAATCAGCTAAGTTCTATCAAAGTGGACTTTGATGATGAGGTTAGGTCTCTTCTAATATTTTCCTCATTTCCAGAAAGATGGAATGGCTTGGTCATGGTTGTAAGTAACTTTGTCTCTGGTTTAAAACACTCTGAACTTTGATGATGTTGTTGGTGTTATCCTTAGCGAGGAAATGTGACGGAAAAGCACAAGTGAGACATCAGGTAATGCATTGACCATGGAGAATAGGGGAAGAAAAAGGACAGAGGAAAGAGATTAGGGAACCGCGGGAATTCTAGGAAGGGCAGATCCAAATCTAGACTAGGAAAGATAAAGTGTTGGAATTGTGGAAAGAAAGGACATCTGAAGAAAAGTTGCATAGCTCCAAAGAAACAAAGAGATGACCAACATAAGAAAAACTAAGAAGCAAATGTAACAGGTGATATGTTACAAGATGCTTTGATTATTTCTTTAGATAATATTACTGAATCTTGGGTAGTAGATTTAGGGGCTTCATTTCATGCCACACCCCATAGGAAATATTTCCAAGATTATGTTCAAGGTGATTTTGGACAGGTTTATTTGGGTGATGATGAACCATGTCAAATTGTTGGAATGGGTAATGTTCAAATAAAGCAAAAGAATGGAAACCAATGGTTATTGAAAGAGGTGAAACATATACCAGATCTGAGAAGAAATCTAACTTCAATAGGAAAGTTGGAAAGTGAAGGTTGTATATCTACATTTACAGATCATGCGTGGAAGGTCACTAAATGATCATTGGTAATGGAAAAGGGAGAGAAGGTAGGTACATTGTATCTATGTATTGGTAATATTGAGTCTTAATCTCTTTAGCTTCTACAAGTGTGGATACAACACAGTGGCATCATAGGCTTGGACACATGAGTGAGAAGGGGATGCAAATACTTCACAAAATAATTTTTTTGCCATATCTTAAACAAGTTGATTTGGATTTTTGTGAACACCGTGTTTATGGAAAACAAAAGAGAGTCAGATTTCTCAAGGTTGGAAAGGAAAAGAAGATTGAAAAGTTAGATCTTTTGCATACATAAGTATGGGGACCATCTCAAGTTTCATCTCTTAGTGGCTCTCTCTATTATGTTACTTTTATTGATGATGCAACTAGAAAAAGTTGGGTTTGTTGCATTTGACAAAAAATAGATGTTTTTGACACTTTTAAGAAATGGAAAGCTTTGGTTGAGAATGAGGTATGAAAAAGGTTGAAGTGTTTCATATCAGAAAATGGAGGTGAATACTACAGCAAGGAGTTTTATGATTACTATTCATACCATGGGATTCATAGAGAGAAGACAGTTCTAGAAACACCACAATAAAATGGTGTGTCAGAAAGGATGAACATGACAAACATGGAACATGCAAGGAGTATGAGATTGTATGTTGGGGTGCCCTTACAATTTTGGGCAGATAATATAGATATTTTTGTTTACTTAATAAACAAAGGGCCTTCAAGCTCCTTGGATGGTGGCATTCCAGAGGAGGCATGGATAGGCAAAAAAGTAAACTAACCATTCTGAAGACTTTCGATTGTGAATCATTTTTCCATATTGATAAATAAATTAGAACAAAGCTTGAGGAAAAATCCAAGAAGTTTACCTTTATTGGATACGGTGTTAATGATTTTGGTTATCACTTATGGGATTATGAAAATCATAATATCTGTAGGAGTGGAGATGTGGTATTCAATGAAAATGTCATGTACATAGATCAATGGTAGTGAAATAAACAGAGAAAGGAAAACATAGAATACACAGTGCTTGATGAAACCAAAGAAAATGAAATTCCAAAGGTACCAGAAAATCAAAATGTTTAACAACGGGAGTAGTAGGTACCTCAAAATCAAGCAAGTGTTGTTAGAATATCTAACAGGTTGAGTAGAACCCCTAAACAATACTCTCCTTCATTGTATTATTTATTTTTTACTGATTATGGTGAACTAGAAAGTTATGAAGAGGCAATGCAAGTAGACACTAAAAAGAAGTGGGAGCAAGGCATGAAAGAGAAAATGGATTCCTTGGTAAATAACTAGACTTGGGACTTGGTTCAGTTGCCTGCAGAAAAAAAAAACATTGCAAAATAAATGGGTTTACAGGTTGAAGGAAGAAGATGGGGGAAAAAAGTGATGAAAGGCTAGGCTTGTTGTAAAGGGGTTTGCACAAAAGAAAGGTATCGATTTTGATGAAATATTTTTTGTTGTTGTTAAAATGACTTCAATTGGGACTATTTTAAGTATTGTGGTAGTAGAAGTTTTGCATCTTGAACAGTTAGATGTAAAACAACTTTTATCCATGGGGATTTGGAGGAAGCGATTTGTATGCAACAACCATAGGGGTATGAGGTCAAGGGGAAGAAAAATTTGGTATGCAAGTTGAAGAAGAGCTTGTATGGCCTAAAGCAAGCTCCAAGGAAGTGGTATTTGAAGTTTGACGGGTTTATGACAGAACAAGGTTATAGTAGATGTCGTTCTGATCATTGTGTTTATTTTAAGAGGCTAGCAAATGGAAGCTACATTATCTTGTTATTGTATGTAGATGACATGCTTGTTGCAGGATCCAACATGCAAGATATAAATGTGCTCAAAAATAAATTAGTTAATTCATTTGCGATGAAGTATTTGGGTATTGCAAAGAAAATCCTTGGCATGAAAATAAAAAGAGACAAAAAAAATCACAAATTGATATTGTTTCATGGTGAGTACATAGAGAAGGTGTTGGAGAGGTTTAAAATGCAGAATGAAAAACCTGTTAGTACACCTTTGGCCATCCATTTCAAATTAACCAAGGAAATGTGTCTCGAGACACATGAGCAAATAGAATACATGTCCATGGTCCCTTATTCATCAGCAATTGCCAGCTTGATGTATGTTATGGTGTGCACAAGACCAGATATTGCACATGTAGGTTGTAACATCCCAAGGCCGAGCCCCTGCTAAATTGTAATGATGTTTATAGGATGGTAAGCCAAGTGTTTATAAGCTGAGACTTACATTTTTATTAGGTCGGAGAGACTAGATTCTTAAGGCCATGAGCCTGATTTTTGTATATGTAAATGCAAATATCATTAATTAAATTACGTTGTTGCGTGTAGACCGACCATGAAGAAAGAGTTATGGGGGACGAAGATCCACTAGGTAGGGTAAGGGAGGGGGCTAAGTGTCTAGGCCTAAGGGCTAATCTAGAGGGCTTACCTATAAGGGAATACTATTTTATTATTACTTCCCAAAGGCTATGGTTGCCATAAGCGGTGTTGTCCTAAGTACCTGGGAAAAAGGGGAACAAGTGCTAAGTGGAACTCATGCGGCTTCAGGAAGACATGTGTCAACCTAGGTGCATGAAGTTTATAGCTGGGAAAGACAACTCGTTGAGGGTTCTCTTCCCATTCTGGCACTGCTCCCCATCCTTGTTTCTGGAACTATTTCGAGTTTCCTCACGACCCTTACGATTCTATGGAAGTATGTCAGCCTTCCCAATTCATCCAAGGATTCATGCTCGCACTTGTACCTTGCTTGAGTCGTGTTATGCCTTAACGATTTTTGTTGCTTCCATCACCTGAGCTATACCGAGCCTTGTTGTTTCCATCACCCTTACTGGAGTTGACTTAGAAGTTGGGCTGAAGAAGCAGGTTGTCTGGCATGTGGTTTGAAGAGGTGGGTTGTGAGGCCCATGGACTGAAGAAGCAGGTTGTCAGACCTACAGGCAACTCTCTCCAGGTAAGAGAGGTTGTTAGGGAAGTGTTTTCCCAGAGGGAGACCAACTGCAAATATAGTGCTCGGAGAATTCTTGTTTGTCCTATTGTTGAAGCCTTGGAAGGGAAGTGGGGCAGCTGAAGGATTGTTGAGCAAAGAAGGGGCACACTTCCTGGGGTGGGACATTCATGTGGGGAATGAGAGGTTGTAGGTTGTTAGTGTGAGATGGCCCTGGGAGAAAATCCTTCATGTTGATCTATGAAACCGTCTTTTTGTCCTTTCCTAGCCTAGGAATCCCTTGCACGGTGGAGTTTAGTCCCATCTCGGGGGTGACCCACTGCTGAGCGTGGTGAGAAACGTGTTCTAAGGCTAGGAGGTTCGTGGAAGGTATGCATGCAGTTGGTGGTCATCTATTGAAAGATAAGTACCAAATATTTGTTAATTGTATGTTGTGTAAGTGTACATGTGTTATAACTTGATGAGTAAGGCTTGGATATATCAGCTATGTTGTGTGTGTAGGCTACTGTTATTTCTGCATTAATTTGTGTATGGTTATAATATGTCATGTGTATGAATATATTGTTAGTATGTTTTAATGATTATCTATGCATGAATAAGTGGCATGAACAGAACACTGTAACTATTAATTGTGTTAGATATGCATACATATAATGTTACAAAATAGTATCAGAGCTAAGTGAAACACCCAAGAAGTGGCGTTGCCTAGCCTGTTCGTGGTTGGGGATGTTACAAAATGGTATCAGAGCCATGGTTTCAACATTGAGCCTGGAAGGGCCATGTTAGTGGAAGCTGAAGCAAAAGTTTCAAAAAATAATTGTTGTCGAAATGGACAAAATTGAAGTTGAGAGCCCAATTTTCGACACTAAGTCTGAATTAGGCCGTATAAGTGGTTATGGAATAAAAATCTCAGAGAAAATTGTTGTTGAGAAGGAAAAAAATTGAATTCAGAGCATTCCAGAGTGCTAAGAGAACACCTTGGTCGTGTTTGGAAGCTCAGGAGGTATAGCGGTTCAAGAAAGATAGCAAAGAAAAGAGACTACAGTAATCGGGGGTTTGGAACCACAAGGTTTGAAGTTGAGCCGTCAGATCGAGCGAATATTAAGTCACGACCATTAGATCTCATTGAGGAGAGATCGACGGTGGGGAGGCATTGCAGAGATCGAAGTTGTGTGGTAGATAATTCTGCAAGGCGGTCCCACAATCCAAACCACGGTTTTCCAGGTGGGGTGCGTGTCAGCGTGGGGACAATTGTGGAAAGATCGAAAGGTTACTCCAAAACCGCCAACCCATGTCCCCGTAATTTGAAAAGTGATAAATTTGATGTGACATTTTCGACATTTATTAGTTTAAGCATGAAAATCGTGGGCCCCAGTAGACGCATGGCACCATATCGTGCAGTCCGGAGACTTGACACTCCAGAAGAAATGGTGCATGAAGGAATGTGGACCGTAGATCTATCTTTCTTCACGCGTTCTACAGTTCGTTGTTCTGTGATGTTGGGACATGCGGAAAAGGGAAACCTCTGAAGCTCGGAGCCCGAAGTTTCAAGGCTTTGGATAAGTTCCAAAATCATAAGCGTTGGGTTACAACCATTGTCCCATGCGAACCAAGGGCTGAAGAAAAGGGGCTAGTGCCCGAATTTTGTTGCAAAACAGAGCAAGGCTTAGAGATAAAAGCGAAAGAGGTTCTTGATCGACCAAGACCCACTGAAAATGGAATCTGATATTTCTTTTATTGAATCAGATTGGTTTATTATGGAAAATTATTAACGTCTATTAGCCTGAAAAAGTTTCGGTTGACTGCACATTTTGCATAATTAACAATTGTCGGAACCGAACAAAATTGTTGCTTAGTGCAAAGAATGGGGAAGGCACAGGGTGCTTACAGTTCAGAAAATGAAGTTAGAGGAATGGATGTTCATTTAGGAGTTGAAGGATCAAACTCCAATGGGCATGGAGAAGAGATAGATAAAGAAGGAAACATGATGAAAAACCTCGAAAAGTTGCAGAAAGATGTCAAGACTCACCGGGCAGATAACAAAAATCTCATTAAAGTTGAGGAGAAACAAAGAGAATTCAACATAAAGTTGATGCAGAGCCTGGAAAGAATAGAAAATAAATTGCATAAGGAGAGTGGCTCAAGCAAATCAGGAAGTCACAGAAGAACAAAAAAGTGATAACAGACATCACCAACACTCCCCGAGGCATTCCAATAAAAGAGTACACATCAACTCAAGTCTATCCCCTATTAGGAAGCATAAGAGGTCTGGGGAGGATGAGCTACGGGGAGAAATGAACAAAATCAAACCTCCTATGTTTGATGGGGAGAACAAGAAGCATGAAGATGTAGAGACATGGTTGGTGGGCATGAGAAAGTATTTTCAATTGCATAATTATTCTTCTGATGCAGAGGGAAGAATTTCCATCTATCAACTCAAAGGAAATGCATCCATGTGGTGGGATCAGTTGGTGCAGGTGCAACACGTTGATGAGAAAAATGTTACTTGGAGGGAATTCAATAAGTATTTTCAAAATAAATACTTGACTAAGAGGTATTATGATAAGAAAATGAAAGAGTTCTTTGAACTCAAGATGGGAAGTATGTCCATTGATGAGTATGAAAGAAGGTTTTTAGAATTGTTCAAGTATGTCTCTTTCATCAAAGATGAGACAGTCAAAATTCATAGGTATTTAATTGGTTTGCCACCATCCATCAGTGACAAAATACAATATTATTATCCTAAAACATTGGAGGAGACCATAAGGTGAGATAAGTGCATATATGATCAACAAAAAGAAAGGCCAACTTTCCAAAAAGATTGGGAAGACAAGAAGAAATTCAATATGGATCAGAGGAAGAAGGGAATTAAGCCACCATTCTTTAGAAATAATCCTCAGGGACAACCAACTTCTAGAGAACCCAGAACGATTGAGATAGGTGGTCAAAGGCCAAGGCAACCACCTATTCAATTTTGGGGTTGTAAAGGTGATCATGTGTTTAGAGATTGTCCTCACAGAAGTGACAAAGAGAGAGTTGTTCACATGAGCTGAAACAGCGGGGAACATGGGCAGAAATGTACCAAGGATCTATGTAGCCTTGGACAACAAGAAAGTAGAGTATCAATCACATATGATTGAAGTGGAAGGTATG
This sequence comes from Picea engelmannii, assembly GCA_009831015.1. NCBI lineage: Eukaryota > Viridiplantae > Streptophyta > Pinopsida > Pinales > Pinaceae > Picea > Picea engelmannii. Next base: position 692,005 of record ML778536.1, on the reverse strand, counting down.
ATCAACAATCAAACCATCACTATTTTAATTGATTCAGGAGCTAGTCATAGTTATATAGATCCTAGGATGGTGGAAAGTTTGCAATTGCCAAGAAACAAGCATGGAAAATCTTGTTTGGTGCGGCTAGCTACTGGAGCCAAAATAAAAGTCAATGAGATGGTTAAGTCATGTCTTATGGACATGAATGGACTGAACACAAGGGAAGATTTGAACATCTTGCCTTTAGGATCTTATAACTGCCTAATTAGTATGGATTGGTTAGATAAACACCATGCCATCTTAGATTGTCATAAAAAGGAATTCACTTTCCTAGATGAGGAAGGAAATCAGAGAACAGCCCAAGGAATTCCCAGGGAAGTTACTGTCCAGGAAATCTCAGCAATACAATTGAAGAAGTGTTACATGAAGGGTTGTCAAATATTTGCCACCCGTATAGCATCTAAGGATAAGGTGACAGATTTGGAGGATCATGCAGTCCTGGAAGATTTTGATGATGTGTTCAAGGAGGTACCAAGACTACCTCCAAAGAGAGATATTGATTTCTCTATTAATTTTATGCATGGAGTAGCTCCAGTATCAAAGACTCCTTACATGATGAGTACACCAGAGCTGAAGGAGTTGAAAATGCAGCTTGAAGAACTTCTAAAGCACGGGTATATATGCCCAAGTGTGTCACCTTGGGGTGCCCCAGTCTTGTTTGTGAAGAAGAAAGACAGGTCATTAATATTGTACATTGATTTTAGACAGATGAATAAAGTGACTGTAAAGAACAAGTATCCTCTGCCAAGGATTGATGATCTCTTTGATCAATTGAGGGATGCAAAGATATTTTCCAAGATAGATCTCAGGTCAGGATACCATCAGGTAAGGATTAAAGAGGAAGATATCAACAAGACCTCCTTTAGGACAAGGTATGGTCATTATGAGTTCACAGTGGTGCCATTTGGGTTGTCAAATGCACCAGCTGTTTTTATATTCTTAATGAATGGTGTTTTCTGGGAATATTTAGACAAGTTTGTCATTGTCTTTTTGGATGGCATCCTTGTATATTCCAAGTCATAGGAAGAGCATGAGCATCATTTGAGGATGGTGTTGCAAGTGATAAGAGAGCATCAACTATATGCCAAATTGAGCAAGTGCTCGTTTTATCAAAACATAATTCACTATTTGGGGCATATCATATCTGAAGAAGGCACAGGGTTCTTACAGTTCAGAAAATGAAGTTAGAGGAATGGATGTTCATTTAGGATTTGAAGGATCAAACTCCAATGGGCATGGAGAAGAGATAGATAAAGAAGGAAACATGATGAAAATCCTCGAAAAGTTGCAGAAAGATGTCCAGACTCACCGGGCAGATAACAAAAATCTCATGAAAGTTGAGGAGAAACAGAGAGAATTCAACATAAAGTTGATGCAGAGCCTGGAAAGAATAGAAAATAAATTGCATAAGGAGAGTGGCTCAAGCAAATCAGGAAGTCACAGAAGAACAAAAAAGTGATAACAGACATCACCAACACTCCCCGAGGCATTCCAGTAAGAGAGTACACATCAACTCAAGTCTATCCCCTGTTAGGAAGCATAAGAGGTCTGGGGAGGATGAGCTACGGGGAGAAATGAAAAAAATCAAGCCTCCTATGTTTGATGGGGAGCACAAGAAGCATGAAGATGTAGAGACATGGTTGGTGGGCATGAGAAAGTATTTTCAATTGCATAATTATTCTTCTGATGCAGAGGGAAGAATTTCCATCTATCAACTCAAAGGAAATGCATCCATGTGGTGGGATCAGTTGGTGCAGGTGCAACACGTTGATGAGAAAAATGTTACTTGGAGGGAATTCAATAAGTATTTTCAAAATAAATACTTGACTAAGAGGTATTATGATAAGAAAATGAAAGAGTTCTTTGAACTCAAGATGGGAAGTATGTCCATTGATGAGTATGAAAGAAGGTTTTTAGAATTGTTCAAGTATGTCTCTTTCATCAAAGATGAGACAGTCAAAATTCATAGGTATTTAATTGGTTTGCCACCATCCATCAGTGACAAAATACAATATTATTATCCTAAAACATTGGAGGAGACCATAAGGTGAGATAAGTGCATATATGATCAACAAAAAGAAAGGCCAACTTTCCAAAAAGATTGGGAAGACAAGAAGAAATTCAATATGGATCAGAGGAAGAAGGGAATTAAGCCACCATTCTTTAGAAATAATCCTCAGGGACAACCAACTTCTAGAGAACCCAGAACGATTGAGATAGGTGGTCAAAGGCCAAGGCAACCACCTATTCAATTTTGGGGTTGTAAAGGTGATCATGTGTTTAGAGATTGTCCTCACAGAAGTGACAAAGAGAGAGTTGTTCACATGAGCTGAAACAGCGGGGAACATGGGCAGAAATGTACCAAGGATCTATGTAGCCTTGGACAACAAGAAAGTAGAGTATCAATCACATATGATTGAAGTGGAAGGTATGATCAACAATCAAACCATCACTATTTTAATTGATTCAGGAGCTAGTCATAGTTATATAGATCCTAGGATGGTGGAAAGTTTTCAATTGCCAAGAAACAAGCATGGAAAATCTTGTTTGGTGCGGCTGGCTACTGGAGCCAAAATAAAAGTCAATGAGATGGTTAAGTCATGTCTTATGGACATGAATGGACTGAACACAAGGGAAGATTTGAACATCTTGCCTTTAGGATCTTATGACTGCCTAATTGGTATGGATTGGTTAGATAAACACCATGCCATCTTAGACTGTCATAAAAAGGAATTCACTTTCCTAGATGAGGAAGGAAATCAGAGAACAGCCCAAGGAATTCCCAGGGAAGTTACTGTCCAGGAAATCTCAGCAATACAATTGAAGAAGTGTTACAGGAAGGGTTGTCAAATATTTGCAACCCGTATAGCATCTAAGGATAAGGTGACAGATTTGGAGGATCATGTAGTCCTGGAAGATTTTGATGATGTGTTCAAGGAGGTACCAAGACTACCTCCAAAGAGAGATATTGATTTCTCTATTAATTTTATGCATGGAGTAGCTCCAGTATCAAAGACTCCTTACATGATGAGTACACCAGAGATGAAGGAGTTGAAAATGCAGCTTGAATAACTTCTAAAGCATGGGTATATATGCCCAAGTGTGTCACCTTGGGGTGCCCCAGTCTTGTTTGTGAAGAAGAAAGACGGGTCATTAAGATTGTACATTGATTTTAGACAGATGAATAAAGTGACTGTAAAGAACAAGTATCCTCTGCCAAGGATTGATGATCTCTTTGATCAATTGAGGGATGCAAAGATATTTTCCAAGATAGATCTCAGGTCAGGATACCATTAGGTAAGGATTAAAGAGGAAGATATCAAAAAGACCTCCTTCAGGACAAGGTATGGTCATTATGAGTTCACAGTGGTGCCATTTGGGTTGTCAAATGCACCAGTTGTTTTTATATTCTTAATGAATGGTGTTTTCTGGGAATATTTAGACAAGTTTGTCATTGTCTTTTTGGATGGAATCCTTGTATATTCCAAGTCATAGGAAGAGCATGAGAATCATTTGAGGATGGTGTTGCAAGTGATAAGAGAGCATCAACTATATGCCAAATTGAGCAAGTGCTCGTTTTATCAAAACATAATTCACTATTTGGGGCATATCATATCTGAAGAAGGGATAGCAGTGGACCCTCAAAATATTGAGGCCATTAAAGGGTGGAAAACACCTAAGAATGTGACGGAAGTCATATCCTTCATGGGTCTAGCTGGTTACTACAGAAGGTTCATTGCAGGGTTTTCGAGAATATCTCACCCCATCACTTCCTTGCAAAGGAAGGGGAAGAAATTTCAATGGACAAAAGAATGTGAAAAGAGTTTCCAGCAATTGAAGCAAATGTTAACCAATGCTCCAATTCTGAAGATCGTAGATCCTAATGAAGACTTCATTGTATGCACAGATGCATGTAAAGAAGGACTGGGTGGAGTCCTCAGTCAAAATGGGTTTGTTATATGTTATGAATCAAGGAAGTTGAAAGAGCATGAAAGGCTCTATGCCACTCATGATTTGGAATTGGCAGCCATAGTGCACGATTTGAAGAAGTGGAGGCACTACTTCATGGGAAGAATTTTGAGCTAAGGACAGACCATAACAATCTGAAATACTTGTTTGATCGGCCTAATTTGAATGCTAGGCAGAGTAGATGGTTGGAATTCCTCTGTGAGTATGACTTTGATATCAAACATATCAAAGGAAAGGAGAACAAAGTGGTTGATGCACTCAACAGGAGAGTGCATGAACTGCATACTACAACCATTAGCATGTATGAGACGGATCTTAAAGGCATAATTTCTGGAGCTACAAAAGTAGATTTGCAGTACATGGAATTGGTAACAAAATTGCAACAAGGTAAAATGTAACAAAAAACTGAAGATTATGAATTGAGAATTGATGGAATCCTTATGTACAGAAACAGAGTCTATGTGCCCAACTCTTCTGAATTAAGAGTGCTATTTTAAAATAAATGCATAATGTTCCTTATGCAGGACACCCAGGATATCAGAAAACAATCTCGGCAGTCAAAAGCCAATATTATTGGCAAGGCATGAAGATGGAGATTGTTGATTTTATAGACAAATACTTGGAATGTCAAAAAGTAAAGGCTGAGCATAGACAACCCGCTGGTTTACTACAACCATTACCCATTCCTAAGTGGAAATGGGAAGTGGTAACAATGGATTTCATCACGAGATTTCCCAGAACGAGCAAGCAACATGATGCAATCATGGTAGTGGTGGACAAGCTTACTAAAGCTACCCATTTCATTCCTATGAAGACTACTCATAAAGAAACTTATGTTGTTGATATTTATATGAAGGACGTAGCATACGTGCATGGCGTACCCAAGACAATTATGTCTGACAGAGACCCGGAGTTTACATCAAAGTTCTGGAAGGGTGTATTCAAAGGGTTCGGAACAAATCTGAACTTCAACACAACATATCATCCTGAGTCGGATGGGAAAATAGAAAGGGTGAACCAAGTGATAGAGGGCATGCTGAGGATGTATGTGATGGACAAACCATCTAAATGGGAAGATTATCTACACTTGGTAGAATTTGCCTACAACAATGGGTATCAAACATCCCTAAAGATGAGACCATTTGAAGCACTTTATGGCCGAAAGTGCAACACCCCAGTAAGTTGGGACAACCCAACTGATAGGGTAGTTGTTGGGCCAGAGTTTCTCAAGGAAATGGAAGAACAAATGCTGAAGATTAAGCAGAATTTGAAGGCTGCCCAAGATAGGAAGAAAAGTTATGTTGATAAGAACATAACTCACAAGGAATTTAAAGTAGGGGATCATGTATTCCTGAGAGTGAAGGCCAACAAAAGTTCCCTGAAGTTGGGAAATTGTTCAAAGTTGGCAACTCAGTATTGTGGGTCGTTTGAAATCCTAGAGAGGATTGGTCCAGTAGCATATATGCTTGCATTTCCTGCATGCATGTCTATACATAATGTATTTCATGCGACATTGCTTAAGAAATGTCTACCTGATGTTAATCATGTTATTGATTGGAATGTGATTCAGGTGGAGAAGGAAATCACTTTTCAAGTGCATCTGGTGCGTATACTGGATCATAAAAGCAAGCAGCTTTGGAATTGAGCCACAGGGCCTGTAAAAGTTCAGTGGACCTAGTACGGTCCTGGGGATGCAACATGGGAGCATGAAGATGTTATGCGGGCATAGTACCCACATTTGAATATTTTGGAAATCATGCTATTGTTGTGTAAATAAGTTGCACTGAGGACAGTGAAAAAATAAGGGGAGGGGATTGTAACACCCCAAGGCCGAGCCCCTGCTGAATTGTAATGATTTTTATAGGTTGGTGAGCCAAGTGTTTATAAGTTGAGACTTACATGTTTATTAGGTCGGAGAGCCTAGATGCTTAAGGCCATGAGCCTCATTTTTGTATATGTAAATGCACATATCATTAATAAAATTACATTGTTGCGCGTAGACCGACCACAAAAAAATATTTATGGGGGACTAAGCTCCACTAGGTAGGGTAAGGGAGGGGGATAAGTGTCTAAGCCTAGGGGATAAGATAGAGGGCTTACCTCTAAGGGAATGATATTTTATTATTATTTCCCAAAGGCTATGGTTGACATAAGCGGTGTTGTCCTAAGTTCCTGGGAAAAAGGAGAATGAGTGCTAAGTGGAACTCATGCGGATTCAGGAAGACATGTTTCAACCTGGGTGCATGCAGTTTATAGCTGGGAAAGCTAGATCATTGGGGGTTCGCTTCCCATTTTGGTGTTGCTCCCCATCCTTGCGTCTGGACCATTTTTGAGTTTCTCATGACCCTTACGATTCTATGGAAGTTTGTCACCCTTTCTGATTCATCCAGGGATTCATGCTTGCACGTGTACCTTACCTGAGTTGTGTTGTGCCTTAACGGTTGTTGTTGTTGCCATCACCTGAGATATACTGAGCCTTGTTGTTTCCATCACCCTTACTGGATTTGACTTAGAAGTTGGACTAAAGAAGCAGGTTATCTGGCCTGTGGTTTGAAGAGGCGGGTTGTCAGGCCCATGGACTGAAGAAGCAGGTTGCCAGGCCTGCAAGCAAATCTCTCCATGTGATAAAGGTTGTTGGGGAAGTGTTTTCCTAGAGGGAGCCCAACTGCAGCTATAATGCTCGGAGAATTCTTTTCTGACCTGTTATTGAAGCTCTGGAAAGGAAGTGGGGCAGTCGAAGGATTTTTGAGCAGAGAAGGGACACACTTCTTGGGGTGGGACATGAATGTGGGGAATGATAGGCTATAGGTTGTTAGTGTTAGTTGGCCCTGGGAGAAAATCCTTACTGTTGATCTGTACGAACTTCTTGTTGTCCTTTCCTAGCCTAGGAATCCCTTGCCCGATGGATTTTAGTCCCAGCTTGGGGGTGACCCACTGTTGAGCGTGATGAGTAGCATGGTCTAAGGCTAGGAGGTTAGTGGAATGTTTGCACGCAGTTGGTCGTCATCTATTGAAATATAAGTACCAAATCTATGTTAATTGTATGTTGTGTAATTGTACATGTGTTATAACTTGATGAGTAAAGCTTGGATATATCATCTATGATGTGTGTGTAGGCTTACTATTATTTCCGCATTAATTTGTGTATGGTTAGAATATATCATGTGTATGCATATATTGTCGGTATGTTTTAATGATTATTTCCACATGAATAAGTGGCATGAACAGAACGTTGTAATTGTTAATTGTGTTAGATATGCATGCATATAATGTTACAAAATGGTATCAGAGCTAAGTAAAACTTCCAACAAGTGGCGTTGCCTGACCTGTTGGTAGTTGGGGATGTTACATAGGTTCCCCGTAAGTTAGGTAGGTGCCTTTGTATATTTCACATGCAGGTATAGAGGAACCTAAATATGAAGGACCTTCCCAAGGAGGAAGGAGAGAGACTGATTATGTTTTTCCTACCTCTGCGGTGTTATCAATTGAATGCCTTATCCATTGGTAATGAGTCCCTGATTTTTTAATTCCTTGTCATGTTTACAACTTATGCATTTTTTCATGCGCTCATTCTCATTTATTTACGTATGTTTATTATGCATGTGCAACTGTTAAGAAAACTATGACGTCACTAACGATATACACTAACATTTCGACTGAAATTTTGCACACATGTGCTCTATTTAGACCATTACATATGGTGAATCCACCGGGGTTCTTAACTTCAATTATTCCTTTGTAAGAGGCTAGAACCTCCTTTCTTACTTCTATGGTTATGCAGGTCACCCAACCGGTCTTTTTGGACGTCCAATTTGGGCATTTAGGCCCTCAACACTCTAGAAACCATCAAGTTCTATTTTTTATGTCGTTTTGCAGATTATGCATGACTTTCGAAGAGACAGACGCGTTGCGGTGCACGATTAGTGCATATATTTATTTAAAGTTTTGTGTTGTTGGTGTTGTTCAACGCATATATTGTTCATAAACCTACGTTGTTCAAGTTTTCTCCTAGGTTAAGGGTGGCCCACATTCTCCTTCCCTTGTTGGGATTTATTTTTTTCACTATGTAAAGTTGAAAGCCTCTTCTTTCAAGTTTTATTCTTGCTAGGTTAATTAGGGCAGATAAAATGACCCAAAATTTTGATTATCATACCACATGTATGGCTAGTTAAGAATTTGAATTCTTAGTTAGATTTATTTTAGCAATCAGATTTTATTTATTTTCTTTTGGGACCAAGAAAACCTCTTACTCATGTCCTATTATTCTCCTCACCTCGCACTCTCTCGAGTGATCTTGGTGAATTAGAATTGTATAAGTCATATTTTCATCTCCCTTGCATCTAACAAACATAGGACATAAATTAGAATACAAAGTAAGCACTTGTATATGTGCACATATTGTCTTTTGGTTCCCATGCTTGTTCGTTTTGCAAATCACATCAATCATTAGGTGAGGCCACAACCATCTTGACACTTCATAGTTTTATTTACAAGATAGGAGCTAAGCTATTGTAAGGACCCCAAATGTCCACATCATCATGCATTCTAAGATAGTTTCAGTTTCACAAGAAAACACTTAGGAAGTTTAAAGGATTTGTAAGGACCCCACATGCCCAAATATTTTACAACCTAGGGATCAATTTACCAATTTTGCAAGGATTGTACAAATTCAATGGTTGCAATAAATAGTAAAGGACTCCATGATATCCAAATTTTGCAATTACAAACGAGGTAACTTAGTGGAAAAAAACTAGGATTATCTATAGAGGAAGAAATTGTGGCCTGTAACTGCACCTAAATTAGATTTTGTGTGGCTATTGGGAAATATTGCCAACGCTTTTGAAATATTCCCCCTTTACCCCTCTTTATAATTGTTTTTTCATACCTTCACTATTTCTCGGTTGGTGGCTTTAGACCCCACCATCGATCTCTCTTGGAAGGCCCAATGACATTTGATAGGAAGGATGATAAGTCGATAGGAAACATTCATTTTTGTTTATTATCCCCCCCCCCTCCCCCACATGGAGATAACCTCAACCTACCTAACCTACGGGGAACCTGCATGTGCAATATACAGAGGCACTTATATCCATAGTCCATTCCATAGAAGAAGAGGAGTTACTTGATTGAACATAATAGGTGTTGAGAGTTACTTTTTGTTCCTTGGAGGATTTTTTTTTTTTCTTTTTCTAGTTCATTCTGCCTCTTAAAGCAATTATTTTCAACATGATTTGTTTTTCCACAATGCTTGCAAGGTTTCCATACTTTCTTGTTTGAAGCATCTGCAGGAGCATCATTAGAAGTTTGATGGGAAGTATGAGCAACATGAGTTTTGGTGTTCTCATGAGAACTTGTGTATGGATTTTTCTTACTGTGTGCCAAATGAGCATTCTCGATGACCAATTGACTTGATGAGATCAACCTGTCTTGCTCACAAATAAACCCTTTTCAAAAATCTTCAAAAATAGGTTTCGCAGATCTGTTAGACATTTCAATATCCCTATTCCTAGTTTGTATAAACATATCAAAAGTTGAAGGAAATTCATGTTCTACTAAAATAATGAGGGTAGTATCGTTTTTCTTTCAATCTTTACAACAATTCTTAAGCTTCTCATTATAATTTTTTAATTCAGCAAGAAATGACTCAATTCTTTCAAAGTATTTAGGATCAAGCTCATGAATTTTCTTCTCAAGATAATAGACAGAAACATCATTGGTATTTTCATACAGAGAGGTTAAATTTTTCCAAACCTCGATAAGGTTATATTCAACTTCTATATGTACTTGTAGACTCTCTGATACAGTTTTCCCAATGAGACCTCTTTCATGTTCACAACACTCCTCCTATACAACCAATTCTTTGCCATCGATTGTTTTCTTTTTGGCACCATTGATGATGCACCAAAGATTTTTCCCCTAAGAGTCTCAATCATATGTCTCTTCCAATCGAGATAGTTAGTGTCAATTAACTCAGGAACTAAAACAATTATTTCCCCTAAGAGTGTCAATCGTCTCTTCCAATCAAGAAAATTAGTGTCAATTAAATCAGGAACTAAAACGACCTCTGAATTCATGATTATTAAATATGAGAAACTAAGAAACTAATGCAAATAAATTGCTCAAACTAAGTAAAGATGAGTGAGTTATGATATGAGCCTTCACTGATAAACTCTCGCCCTTCGCCGCTTCTTACACCGTTGCCACCACTAATGAATAGAATCTCATATCCATCTTGAAATCTACCACAACCCCTATCGCCTTTAAAACCTTGACCTCTCTACGAGTACCCACCACCAATCTCAATCTCACATACAAGGCCACTAAAAAGTATCAATAGGTAAAACCCAATAGCCACCGTCCATTTTCAAACAATAACCATGCTGCCAAAGTGGATGCATGGATTTGGAAAAAATTAAAAAAGGCATGTCCGAAGCACGCAGAGGCTCAACATCTAAAATCCAATGCAGAAAATGATAGTCAATGGAATATTTGAAGGAAAATGGTGCAGACCAAACTAGGGTTTCATCGAAAAACCCGAGAGAAAGAAAATGTGCTAGTATGGTTTTGTACGCGGCATGAAGGGGAGATGGAAGCCACCATACAACCCAAGGAGAGAAATCATCCCCCCAAAAAATCATTGCCAAAGAACCCTCCAATTAAAAAAAATAGGTTTGGTAAAAAAAATGGGTCTCGTAAAAAAAATAGGCTTGGAAATCACCAAACCCAAAATATTTCAAAAAACTTTAGGTTTCTAAAAATTAAATTTCCTAGGCTAGGCTAGGAAAATTAATTCAATTTTGGGCAAACAAAAGCCAAATTTAATGAGTGAATAGTCAATTCTGACTAATTTCTCTGTTCTGGAAACGATGGTGAGGTCAAATTTCTTGAACAATGCACATAAATGGTGTGAATTACTCAGATTCGGTGAAAACCTAAAAAGTTGTCTAGATATGATTGCAGATCCACGGGAGAATGGGGGCCCACATAATAAATCTACTAAAGTCTACTGAAAAAGGAAATTCAATGTAGAATTTACTCAAGGAGATAGAGCTCACTAACTATCTTTGATACCATATTAGATCAAGGAAATAATCTAACCAGTCTAATCTCCTATGCAAAGCATCAAATAAATTAGCAAATAAAAAATACAAGAAATAAAAGAGACAAGAGAGGACATAATTTACGTGGTAAAACCCCAAAATGGGTAAGCATCCATGGAAGTTGGTCTTCTATTATTCATGAGGTAAACTCTCCAATTTTTCAATGCTTGAGCATACCCACATATGCATGACATCACATATCATCTATATCTCCAATAGGGCCTCCTTCACCTTGATTATATATGGGAGAGGGGAAGGAGAACAATTCTCATGATGCATGTGGGATAAACCCTTTTTATAAGATAGTTAATTATTGAAGAATAACTTGGCCTAATAATATAAGTTTACAAAATGCCTTAGGCATGCACATGAGACCACTAGGAAATCATTAACACATTCTAAAAAAAAAATCCTACAAAATATAGTTTACTTGGAAAAAAACTCACAAATATAAGAAGGGTTTTGAAGAAATAACTTACTTTTCAATGGATCTCCTTTACGTGGTGACTGTTTTGGGTCAACAAATTTGAAATTATCGTAACTCCCTTAATGTCGATCAAAATTTATATTATGAAACCAATTCTGAAATTATATGCACACTCTCTTACTATTGGCACTAGTATACTTGCAATCCAGGTGCTTTGTCAAAATATATCTACTCTACAATTAGCAAGAATCACCAAAATAAACTTAGAATAGTTGAGTTTAAATTAGAGATATTTTCACTTCCTGAACTCCGATTTGAACGGATATTTTTTGAAATGGGTTATTTTTTCTAGAGGAACTCATGCCTACAATTTTTTATGTATATTATGCACATAACTCTTTAGAAATTGACCTGAGTGTCATGTCCCTATTTTTCCTCAAAAAATATGCAAAAAAAGAAAGAGAAATATCCTTCCTTTTGGCCCAAGAAAGAGATTTGATACCACTTGTAGTGAACCTCGGTAGATAAGGTACCTCCCTAGGTAAATTACACTCTTCTCGCAAAATTCATATCCAACATATCTAAATGACTTTGACTAGAAACTTAGGTTTCTTCTTGACTTCATCTACCTTAGTTGATTTAGAACAATATGCTCCACAAATCACCTCTTGAATCTTCCCTAGTTCAATTTGAACATGTTCTAGTTGGTAAATTCCATGTTCATCAAACATATCTGATTATTATGATTTGTTTTAATTTGGGATCGAATAACTTTTAACTTCTAGTTTTGGCATTGTACAAAATAAAAATACACTTAATACTCTTATCATCCAATGTTTCCATGTTTTCTTTAGGGACCTGTGCATATGTGATGTATCCAAATATCCACATGTGTGAAACAATAGGTTTGTATCATGAACATTCTTCATCTAGAGCCAAATCCAAAATTGTTCAAAGTGTACATTGTTACGTGAACTACCTCAACTGAAATCTCATTACTAAGCTACTTTGTTCCCAACATACTTTGGCCATTTCAACGATTGTCATGTTCTTCCTTTTTGGGACATCATTAGGTTGAGGATTTTATAAATTCTTTAGATTTATATTCTCCCCTATTATGTGATATGAGGGTGAGTACATTAAAACCCCTTTGTAATTTTTCAACAATTTCCTTAAATTGAACAAAATGGTAAAGACCTTTGATTTTTATGGAAAAAGACATACTCATTTTTTCCTAGAGTAATCATCAATGAAAGTTATAAGTACCCCTCCCTTCCCAATGAAAAAGTTTCTAGAGGACCACATAAATATGAATGTATTAAGGCAAGGCAATCTCTACCTTTACAAGTTATATTCAGGAAGCTCTCCTAATGTTTCCTCCCTAGAATGCATCCTTCATAAATTTCACCGTCAAGTTAAAGGTAGGAAGGACCATTGACTATGTCATGATATTTCCTCATTAATACCAATTAATTCTTAAAATTCAAATGTCCCAGTCAAAAAATCTTAAATTGTGTGACTCACTTGAGGAAAAAGTGAGCTTGAAAAATTTATTTGTGGTCTTTTCTTCTCTCACCACCACTACATTCATGTTAAGCTTGTCCATTATCCAACATTATTTAATATCGAACAATAACTTGTAATTTTTCTCCATTATTTTTCCTACTAAAAGTATGTTCTTCTTAAGTGTCATTGTTAACAATGTGTCATCAATAAACATTTTTTCTTACCATTCATTGCTAGAACAACCATTGCACATCTTCGTTTTTACATTTGATGCACTATCATATCCAATATAACACTTTACCAAAAGAATTGTTGTCTATACTTGTGAATAACTCTTCTTGATATGCCATATGAGTTGAACATCCCAATCAATGTACCATGCCTCATATTCTTCATTGTGAATCATTAAACTTGCTATAATTAAATTTTCATTTCTAGTAAATTATTCAACAATAGTACTAAGACCTTTATTTGTCAAATCATACATTTTTTTTCTACAATCTCTCTCAAGATTACCAAAATAATCATAATAATGACACTATATGTCAGGGCTTTCTCTTAAGCCATCTATTCCTCTTCCATGCGATCCTTATCTTCCTCTTTCAATGATCTGAAATGGATCCGACCAAAAATGAATGGGTGTGAGATTCAATACCCACAAAAAATTAAACAATTAATGAAGGTTAAAAGAAAAGAAAAGAAAATGCAACAATAAATAAATTAAATGAGAAAAAATGAAATAGGAGAGAAAGTTGGGGAACGGGAAATGAAAGAAAAATGATGCTTCGCCCTCCCATTAACCTCATCTTTTCATATATCTTGTAGATCAACCCATAAAGGGCATTTTGGCCAAGAGGTGAGAATGCACAAGAGGATTGGATATGACAAATGTTGAATGTCCTATGAGCCTACAACCTGCATTGTAACCTAAGATTGTCGAAATGAAGACTAAGCAACCATTCAAAGTTGGTTTTCCCATTTGGGTTTCCAGGTTAAAATCCATGTACCAATTATGAGATTTATTGTGATTTTTGTGTGATTTCTAATTACATCCCTTCAAACTAGCAATGTGTATTTATTGAGATTGGTTGTCATTGATGTCAACTCTTGAACAAGTTCCATGTCAAAGTAAAGTAGTTTAAAACATAAGATAACAAGTTGCATGCCAGTTGCACGTCAAAGTAATTGTAAACATAGGTTAACAAGTTGCATGTGAGTTGCATGTAATCATGAGATCCTCATTAAAACACATAGAAGAGTCAATTGGAAAATCACTTCTATGTATCACTTCTGAGAATACAGGTTGGAGATCGGAGACAATGAGTCGAAGGCAGAGAAGTCCAGTGAAGTAAGAAGTTTGCAGAAGCTGAGAGTATAGAAAAGAGGTTTCAGATAGGGATTCATTGAGTATATCTGCAAGTTTCAGGAGGAAAAGCACAGACATCCGTAGGCTGCAGTGAGGAAAAGCGCGGGAGCAGACAATGCATAAATTTGTGGACCTGTGACGAAAATTTGTTGAAGATCAAGGATATAAAACTCAAGTTAGCCATAAGATTGAAGGTATGTCTTCCTGTGTATGTTAGGGTGAATATTCTAAAAATCAGGAAAATGTATGTCTTAGTGATTCATAAGCATTTTATTTGGTGAACGCTCTTGTGAATCCTAGTATGAGGTATGTGTGGTTGCAGTCTTGATGAGATATTGATATTAATAGCAGCAACAAAAATATCAGAAACAACAGTATCAATAGGTTATCATTGATAGAGGTAGTGACATATTGTTCTACATTTATATTTCAGGGTGGTTGGACGGGGCAAGGAAAGGGGGTTGTAGCCTCCTTCCGGTTGTAGCCGGTTAAATTAGTGAGATGGAGCTTCCTTCGGTTTAGAGCCTGTAAATAGGGGGTTGGGGCCTCCTTACAGTTGTATATGGAGAAATAGGAAGTTGGTGCTTCCAATGAATGTACTCTTTCATAAATAAGAAAAGCATTCCATGGTTTTTTTTCCCTCTTTGGGTTTCCACGTAAAATTATGGTGTATTGTGTTAATGTGATGTTTATGGTGTTGGTGATATTTTGTATGCTCATAATATTTATTGGAAGTTTTATATTGTGATTAAAAGTACTAATTGTGCTCATACTAATTCAGCCCCTCCCTCTCAGTATTCCAAACAAGTGCCTCAAAAAATTTGTATTGCATTCCCCCAGTATGCACCATTTTGATTGGGCTATATAGTATAGAAGTAGAAGCATTTGTCGAGTGGCTAGAATGTTTTCCTTAGTCCTATAGTAATATCTTTATAATGAATTAAATAACAAAGGAGACGCCTGGAAATTGGTCATTGTATCATTGGGAGAATAAAGCTTGAAGCTTGCATGACTTGTGGGATAAATTTATGTGAATGTAATTCTTCCAGTTCTCATGTCTATTTGATGGTAAAATAAAAACCAGGCTTGTGGTGAGGGATATTGTTCAATTGAGATTTAAATACAACTGTTCATTATTTTATTATTGATAATTATATTGTTGGTCCTCATTTGGAGATATATCGATGTCATTGTTGGGTAACATTTCCATTAAGCCAAGTTTTCCTTCTCTTGGGTATTGTTGGAACATTTTTTCCTTTTCTTGGAAAACTGATATTATATACATATATATAATCTCAGTTTTCCAAGAAAAGGATTATTGTGAGAGATTTTTGGATAGCATTAGCATCTATGTCCTTGAACCATATTGGACCATATATGTGTTCATTGATTTTGGAGTATTGTGAAATAAAGGGTTGTATAAAACTGATTGTGTGTAGTAGGGATATGACAACTTCGATTCAAAAGAAATTGCATCTTCAGATCGTTGCTAACTTGTTTTCAATTAACATTCAATTGAAGACAACATTGACAGTTCTTGGGATCAACCATATACCTCATATTTGTGAGTAATTGGATGTGCTTCCTATTCAAAAGAAGAAGTATGAATGAAGGAATTAACAATTGGATTTTAATTCTTGATAGGGTTTTGCACAAACAAATTTCTTGTTTGACACGAGACATAGTGGGTTGGCCTTTTTCAGGAACTCATTTGGATTTGCACATGTAGATGGAAGCTTAACCATTTCATGTAATCTTTTTTGGTGATAAAAAATAGAGAAGCTAAAACTTGGAGAGTCGATTGTCAATATGTTTTCAATCAGTTGCTTGTGTGTAGGTTACATTGAAGATAGGATATGATCCTTATAATCAATCCTAAGAAGATATTGTACATAATGAATTTCATTTCCACAAAGGATATGTGTTGGTGAAGTGAGTGGGATATAAATCATGCGTTTATGAATATTGGTATCATAGTAGTTGAAACTTTAACCATGACTTAGCTAGAATAACTTTGAAGAGAATAAGACCCAACATGGGTAAAGTAGTGAGAGAGAGAAAGGATGGAAGAATAAAGGAATAGTAATGTGTATCTCCGAGAGGAGAATTGATTCATGAAAAAACACGTACAAATTTTAGATAGAAGGATAACATATATCAAAAAAGATGTTGAGACCTATACAAAACTATGTGCATTAATGTTAAAGAAGAACTTTGTTGAATGCCAAGACCCACTGACATTTATTATGGAAGATTAGAATATGATCAAGGTTCATCATGTGCAATTTTGGAGAGAATTTTATTCAGTTGGACAATTGACAAGAGGATGGGTTCACTTAGATGATGGCTCAGTTGCAACAAGAGTTGGTACAAAGGAGGAAGCATTGGAAAAGATACAATCAATTGTCCAGGAGACCAAGGAAACAAAGTAACCTTCCATCACTATTGTAGAAGTCAAAATCATGACCAAGACAAGCACGGTTAAATCACCATCCTTAGACATTTCTTAAGGGAATTTTGGTGATTTTATAAAGCATACTAGAGGCCTTGGTTCCAAGATACTAAGGAAGATGGGATACAATAGTCAAGGGATACGAAAGAGAAGTAAAGGTATCATAAATTCATTGTAGTTGCACCGAGGGCCAAGCATGAAGAACTAGGTTTTAGTGGCACAAAGGAAAAATCCATGACCACCATGATCACATTTGTGAAGGAAAGAGATGTTGCATATTTGGCCTTCTCATTAGAAAGAAAAGAAACAATGAATGAATATGGTATCCCACTACCACTCCATCTTCTTGTGGAGGATTGTAGAAGAGAAGGTAGAAGAAAAGTTCAAAGACCCAGTCTGCACCAACACTTAGAAGAATTAACAAGCCAATCAATCAAAACAACAAGAAGAAGAAGCCCAAGAGGTATGCATCATAGAAGACATACTTTGTTTGTCACTATTGAAAGAAGACATTCCATAACATTTCTAGCTATTGTTATTCTAAGGCATGTTCATTCTATGGGAAGAAATGCCATGTTGAGGCATCTGGTTGGGAGAAGCAAGCTACATGCCACAATCCTAAATGTTTTTAGAGGAAGAATGGTAAGAATATTTCCCCAAGACAACTAAAAAATCAAAGGCATGTGGAGAAGAAGAGCATGTCAAATAGTCCATGCAATGTTCTATTATGTTTTCCATCATTGCAAGTTGAGTGGACATTAGGAAGCCAAATGTTGGAGGCTTCATCCTAAGAACCGCACAATCAAGAGAAGAGTATGGAGAGTGAAGACTAAAGGGAATGAAGATCTACCTACATCTCTATCACAAGGAGTAGAGATTGTCTAGGGAGTTACAACAACAAAGGAGGTCAACATCACCAATGAAGTGGAGAATAGATCGATGCCAACATCAAAGGAACCCCCAATCCAATTGTTTCCTTCAATATTCTAGCATAACATTCAAAGTCTTGGATTTGTGTTGGATATTGGTTCATGGAGTTCAATGACCTCGGGGTTTCCTTGGGGGGTCCTTGGAACTCTAGGACAACCACCAATGCAAACGTAATGTTTGCTACTAACCTTGTTTTTATCATCTTGGTGAGTCGTTCCAAAAAATGAGATTCCCTATCAAAATGAGCACAAACTGCTTTGGTGAGCATGGTCCAATTTGGTTGTCCTAGATAACATTTCTTATGCCATTTCCACCATTTCCATCGTTCCTGATCCAAGTACAGAATCCCCACATGGATTTTGGTCTCATCATCCCAAATATCATAGAGGGAGAAGTAGTGTTTCATTTGGGATACCCCCTCGGCCGGGTCTAATCCATCAAATTTATGCATCTCAACTTTGGACACCTTACTACGGGAATTTGAAAACCCCAAGGGTAGTGGGAAAGATGAGTATTCTCATAATGGGAAGAATGATTAGCCTCGGAGCGGTACTCATGGTGCTTACCCTTGTTTTGTGTCACAAAGTCTTGCAGATGTTGGGTGAGGGAGATCAAGCTCTTAGTTATCTGATCCATGTCCTTGGACATTTTAGTTACCTTAGTATCCATGTCTTTAGGTTCTGAGCGCGGGTGGTAGGGGCCATTGTGGAGACTTATGTAGAATGATACCTCAATGATCAACACAAGATAAGGGGTTTGTTGGGCTAGGTGGAAAATAAGGGTGTCAGGAAGAGGGGTTGGGTCCACGAAAAAATAGGCTTAAAAATGATAGGTACCATGACAATCATGACAAAGAGATGAATCCAATGGGAGAGGTCCCAAATGAGGGTGTTGGGAAGGGGGGTCAGGTCCACATAAAAAATAGGCTTCAAAATTATAGGTACCACTACAATCAGGACAAACAAAGGAATCCAATGGTAGAGGTCCCAAATAAGGGTGCATGTGGAACCGCTATACTCTCTTTTTTCTTTTCTTTTTTTAATTTTTTTTAACTCTTGTGGAGTTATACTATGATCTGAATAATATTGCATTGTCAAAATGCCCAAATTCTTAATAGGAAAAAATGTGTAGTAATTTTGCAGCCCGAAAGAAGGAAGCAAGGTTGCACGAAAATAGATTTTGGTTGTTCATGTTTTGTTTCTTTCCCAAGGGGAAGGGTTTTTAGGGTTCCTACAGAAAAGGGTTTTTCCCGTGTTATATCTCTCTGATATATGTGCGGGGTTGAACAATAGTACTCGACCCAATATATCAGAGCACCAACTAAGGAGGCTTGAATGTACCCTTAGTTGTACTACCGGATTACCAAAGTAATAGAGAGTATCTTGCCGAGTGTTTTTCTCAATGGAACTATAGCAGTCAGGGGGGTGGTTGTTTGATCTAGGGATGGTTTCAAGATATCCTCGAGGTCTTTCGATATACCATAGGTACAAGGAAGATAAAATTTGCATACAGGTGTTTCCTAGTGTGCTACCACTCGAAGGGGTACCAACAAGGGTTACAAGGGTGTCCAACAATGTGAGCTTAAAAGTCTCATGTATTTCCTACATGTATGCTTCCACGACCATAGATTTATGCTTTGAACAACATATCTTTGTAGTTTAACAAATTTCTAAAAACAATTGGGTGTGTGTTGGCTCGAGAAAGAGCTATGATACCGCTTGTAATATGCTTAACCTAAAATAGATAATATAATAAGAAAATATACCCCAAGAATAACATGAACATTCAATAGAGAGCATAAATATAATATTGATAGGACCAAGAAAGCTTTGTTCACTTGCCTTCTCAGGAGGAAACCTCCAAAATAAGAATAACTCTCTTACAAGAATACTCAAGATAAGATTCCTCATACCTCCTACTATTATTTATACTAATTATATCTTCTAAATAACATTCTAGAGGAAAATATTTCTAGAAGCGGAAGCTTCTATTAGGTATTCTTACATTGACTTGTTCACATTTATTTAATAGGCCTTATTAACTAATATTGGTCTTTATTACATGAAAAATATATCGTACTAACTAATGACCTCCTGGCATCCTTTAAGCCACTAAGGAAACATTCAAGATAGAACTCATCAGATAATCCCTCGGTTCTGATAGCCAACTGTTCATATGTGGCGATCAAGTATATTAGTGACCTTGTTTGTCCTGGCTTGGTGAGCCATCCCAAAAAATGAGATTCCCTATCAAAACGAGCACAAACCTTTTTGGTGAACATGGTCCAATTTGGTTGTCATTGATAGCATTTATTATTTCGTTGCCACCATTGTCATCGTTCTCGATCCAAGTACAATACCCCCACATGGATTTTGGTCTCATTATCCTGAATATCATGGAGGGAGAATTTGTGTTCCATTTGGGATACCCACCCGACCAGATTTGATCCATCAAATTTATGCATCTCAACTTTGGGCACCTTATTCCAGGAATTTGGAGAACCCCAAGGGTAGTGGGAAAGATGAGTATTCTCATAATGGGAAGAATGAGGATCCTCATAGTGGTACTCAAGGTGCTTACCCTTGTTTTGCATCACAAAGTCTTGCAACTGTTGGGTGAGAGAGATCAGGATCTTAGTTATCTAGTCCATGTCCTCAAACATTTTGGTTACCTTAGTGTCCAAATATTCTAGGTTCTGAGCACAAGTGGTAGGGGCCATTGTGGAGGGTTAGTTCGAATGATACCTTAGCAATCAACACAAGATAAGGCGTTTGTTAGGCTAGGTGGAAAATAAGGGTGTTGTGTCCATGGAAACAAATAAGATTAAAAATGATAGGTACCACAAAAATTAGGAAAAAGAAAGGAATCAAATGGGAGAGGTCCCAAATGAGGGTGTCCGGAAGGGGGGTTAGGTCCACAGAAAAACTAGGCTTAAAAATGATAGGTACCACTACAATCAGGACAAAGAGAGGAGTCCAATGGTAGAGGTCCCAAATAAGGGTGTTGATGGGACCAATTTACTCTTTTTCTTATTACTTCTATAGAGTTATACTATGATCTAAGTAATATTGCAGTGTCAAAATGCCCAAATTCTTAACAAAAAAATTTGTAGAAATTCCACACCCCGAAAACAGGAAGCAAGGTTGCATGACAATAGAGATCGGTTGTTCTTATTTTGTTTCTTTCGCAAGGGGAAGGGTTTTTTGGGTTCTTACAGACAAGGGTTTTCCCTGTGCTATAACTCTTTGATATACATGTGGGGTCGAATAGTAGTACGTGGTCCAATATCTCAGGGAACCAACTAAGGAGGCTCGCCAATACCCTTAGCCGTACTACCCAATTACCCAGGTACTAGAGATTATTTTCCCGAGTGTTGTTCTCGGTGAAAATTTAGCAGTCAGGGGGCTGATCATTTCATCTAGTGATGGTTTCAAGATATCCTCAGGGTATTCCATTATACCAGAGGTACGAGAAAGAGAAAATTAGTTTACAAGTGTTTTTTGATGTGCTACCACTCGAAGGGGCACCAACAAGGGTTACAAGGGTGTCCAACAATGTGATCTTAAAAACCTCTTGCATTTCCTGCGTGCATGCTTCCCCGACCGTGGATTTATGCATTGAATGACAAATCTCAGTAGTTTAAAGACATTGGAACACGTCTCTAGCCTACAAATTTCTAAAAATAATTGGGTGTGTGTTGGCCCAGGAAAGAGCTATGATACCACTTGTAATATGCTTAACCTAAAACAGATAACACAACAGGCAAATATACCCCAAGAATAACAAGAATATTCAATACAGAGAAAAAATATAATATTGATAGCACCAAGAAATCTATGTTCACTTGCCTCTTCGAGGGGGAAACCATCAAAATGAGGAGAGCTCTCTTAAAATAATACTCAAGACAAGATTTATCATACCTCCTACTCTTATTTATACTAATTCTATCTTCTAAATAACATTCTAGAGGAAGATCTTTCTAGAAGAGAAAACTTCTATTAGGTCTTCTTACATTGACTTGTTCACATTTATTTAATAAGCCTTATTAATTAATGTCGGTCATTATTGCATGGAAAATATATCATGCTAATTAATTACCAACTAAGAGGGGTTGGGTTTGGATCCTAACATCCTTCTTCACATTATGAGACCACTCGTCTAAAAATACGTTTCCATATTATACATCTGGAAGCCCTATCATATTGCCAAAGTTAAGCGATTTCCACCATATGGAAATATCTTTCCTTAAATAAAGGTATAGAATGATTTTCAATTCATTTTAGTTCTTGAAGATAGTAATTTGTTGCATAATTTATGTAGTCTTCAATACTAGGACCATTAAATTTGTTAGATCGGAAAAAGAATCTAACCAGTCTAATATCATATGCAAAGTATCAAATAAATCAATAAATTAAAAATACAAGAAATAAAAGATACAAGAGAGGATAGAGTTTGTGTGGTAAAACCCTAGATTGGGGAAACATCCACAGAAGCTTGTCTTCTATTCTTCAAGCAAACTCTCCAATATTACAATGCTTGAGCATCCCCACATATGCATAGCATCACATATCATCTACATCTCCAATAGAGCTTCCTTCACCTCGATTATATATGGGAGAGGGAAAGGATAAAAATTCCCATGATGCATGTGGGATAAACCCTTTTTATAAGATAGTTAGTTATTGAAGAATAACTTGGCCTCATAATCTAAGTTTAAAAAAATCCTTAGGCATGTACATGAAACCACTAGGCAATCATTAACACATTCTAACATTCCGCCTTAATGATGACTAGAGGGATAGAATCATGATTGAAGGACGGTGTTATTATACTAACATTCCCCCTTGATGACAACTTCCCACATCCCCAATAATTACGGAGAAGGAGAAACTCTACCTCTGTCATGGATTTGGTGAAGATATTTGCAGTTTGTTGTTCAATGGGACAATACTCCGAACAAATGACACCATCATCTATCGAATATCGAATGTAATGGGTATCAAGATCAATGTGTTTTGTCTTGGAGTGATAGACTAGATTGTAAGCAAGCTAGATAGAACTTTGATTTCCACATCTTAGCTTAGTAGGAGCATTCTAAATCATTATGAGCTTATTAAGAACATTTTAGAGCACATTGCTTATTTAGTTGCTTCCTTAGCTACTGTGTACTATGTTTCACAAGAAGAAAGAGAAATTGTTTTCAACTTCTTACTAGACCATGAAATTGGACCTGAACCAAGCTGAAAGATATATATTATAGTAGACTTTTTTTCAGTAGTATCTCCTACCCAATCCAAATCGATGTAACCAAAAAAGTGAAACATAATCTGTGCTTGAATAGAAGATACCATAATGTAGAGTTCCTTGAAGATATATAACAATCCTCTTAGTTTATTTCCAGTGGTTGGCATGCAGATTTTGTATAAACCTGGAGACTAGGATAACAACAAAAGAGAGACAGGCCTGCTATCTGTCAGATATATCAAACTATTAACCAGTTGACAATAGAGTGTTGCATCAACAAGAGGAGTGTCACAAACAATAATTAAATTTACTCCAGACTAAAATAATGTTGGTAAAGGCTTACAATCACTCATATGATACTGAGCTCACAAATCCAAATCATACTTAGGCTGAGAAAGGAAGATCCCATAAACCAAGTGTCGAACTTGAATATCAAGAAATTAATACAATAGGCCTAAGTCTATCATTTTAAAGAAACGCTTAAGAACATTCTTCAATTCTTGGATTAAGGAAAGTTGGCTCCCCGTAAGGATTAGATCATCCACATATATAACAACAATGAGAACATCATCTCCAAAGAATATAATATACATATTTGGATCAGATCAACACCTCTTGAAACCACTTTGTAAGAAATGAGTATCAATTTTCTCATACCAAGCCCTAGGCACCTCTTTAAGACCATACAAAGACTTGTTCAATTTGCATACCAAATTTGAATTTTCAGAGGAGATGAAACCAAGTGGTTGTTGTATATAAATTTATTCACGAAGATCACCATTTAAAAAGGAACTCTTTACATCCATTTAGTGAATTTCCCATTGAAAAAATGCAACAAGAGAAATGATGGTTTTGATGGTGTTCATTTTAGCAACAAGAGAAAGAGTTTCAGTGTAATTGATACCTTCTTTTTGAAAACTCCTTTAGCAAGTAATCGTTCCTTATGCTTTTCAATATGTCCATTTGCACTGAAATTTGTTTTATAAATCCATTTGCATCCAACAAGATTCTTACACGGAGGATGTGGAACAAGGTTCCAAGTATTGTTCTTCATTAAAGAGTCATATTCAACATCCATAACTTTCTCCCATTCTAGTTTGCCTTTAGCTTCTACATATGTGGAGGGATCATCTGTGGATAACACTTTTTCCATGAGAGAAAAACAAAATCTAGTCTTTCGAGTGTCGGATGGAATAGCAATCTCAGAACCTACATATTTAAGTGTCTTCTGAGCCCAAACTGGAAGGGGAAGAGTAGTTGTGGGAACTACTCTAGTATCTTCAGGAAATTTCGGTGGATCACTCGAACCAGTAGGTAATATATGATCTAGGTATTTCACAACACTTGAGGAAGGAGTAGCAAACACGCGCTCAATTGAAGTTGGAGGCAATCATAAGGCAACATGTGTTCAACAACACAGGTATTCCAACAGAGGACGAACACCTTCAGTAACCACTCACATAACAAGATAAAATATCAACACACCGATGTTTTCACGTGGTAAAACCCCTAAGGGGAAACATCCACGGCCCCAACCAACGCGGCCACTTGGAGCAGTTTATTAATGCAAAGAAAAGGATTACAAAGAGATTTTACAAGAGAGTTTCTCACAGTCGATCATCCGCAAATGACCCTCCATGCTCTTTAAATAGAGATCATGGACCAATCGGGTGTTAAGCCACGGATCAATGGTCGTTAATATCGAGGATAGTATGAACCGTCGGATCATTCTATGTCAGGAACATATCGTGACCATCGGATTTCCTAACTACAAATGCATACTAATGCATACTAAAGAAACACACTAGAAAACACACTTTTACCTAACGACACAATAGACCAAGTAGATATTACTAACTCCTAAGTGTCTAAATATCCTAACATCCCCCCTTAAGAACAACTTGGGATGGGATTGAAGGATTTACAATAGTGACACAATAGGAGAAGCAAGGAGGCATTAGAGCCTATCCCCCCTTAATGACAACTTTCTGAACTCCTAACATAGATCGAAGTTTGGAAAACTTCGCTTCTGTAAGAGACTTTGTGAAAATGTCTGCAACTTGATCTTCTGTAGGGAAAAAGAGCACTTCA
>ML778536.1:642354-664605 GCA_009831015.1 Picea engelmannii | reverse complement strand
ACGGTTTTACCTTCACCTGAATGAGTGATTTGATATACTGATAGAAGGTTACAAGAAAGACTTGGAACACATAATACATCATTGAAATGACCATTATCTACTTGAACTGTTCCAGATCCTATAACACTAAGAGATCTATCATCTCCAACAAATATTTTCTTGGTGTTACATTCATTTAGAGAAAAAAATATGGCTTTATCCTTAGCCATATGATAAGATGCTCCTAAATCAATAAGCCACTCATCAGAAGAAGAAGTACTAGAAGTAGAATTTGCATTGAAGGAGAAACCAGAAGCAGAAAGTGCATGTCCGTGAGAAGAAGAAGTAGAATCAATACTGATGTTGTGCTTCTTCATCACTGCTTCTAAAGTTGCCATCTTCTTGAAACATTTGGACTCATCATGACCATCGTTATCACAAAAGTTGCAATGTCTATTAGTATTCTTACTTTTATATTTTGCTCATTTTTCACCAGAGGAGTTGAAGTTGTCTAAGCAGGTTTGGGACCCTTATGTTGTTTGTTGTTGTAGCGAGGATGTTGCTTCTTGGGATACTTGGGTTTATCTTTCTGTTGGGAAACTAAGGCTTTGTTGGAGGAACCTGCAGTGTTGATCACTCCAAATTGTACAAGCTTATCTTCCTCTCGAATCAAAGAAGCACAAAAGGACTCAAGAGTGGGTTTTTCATAAGCTTACTCCCCTATAGCCTCTCTCATGGTATAAAAGGTAGATACAAACACAGAATATGCACTACCTAGCTTAGAAATAATAAGATAGATGCAACGCTCTTCCTCCATCTTTATCTTACATTCTTCACATAAAATTCTGAGTGTTTTAAACCTAGATAGATAGTCTCCAAGGCAAGAAAAATCACTTGGACTCAAGGTCAGTATTTGATTTTCTAATTGTTGTGCTTGAATAATATTGAGTTTACCAAACACAGATTCAATCTTTTACCAAGCTTCTTCGGGGTCATCAATGTCTTGAATGTGGTACCTTAAATTAGGAGAGATGGAAATTCTGATTAGTCCACGTGCTTCGTCATTCATATTATCCCACTTGGCTTTCTTATCAGCATCAGTGGGTGCTTTTTCCTTTCCCAAGGTAATCCGGTACAAGCCTTTACTTCTTAATAAATCTTCCATATGAGATTTCCATTGGAAGTAGTTGTTGCTGGTAAGCAAGATAGTACTTGTAGAAGCCATATTAAATATGCAGATAATGTGGATTTAAAAATTGAAACTGGTGATCTGGATGGAAAGAGATCGAAAAGTTATGCGCTTTTAAAAACAACGGCACTGAAAACGGACTTCCGATGTGAGAGTTATGCCCTTTTTAAAAAAGGCATAAATGGTAACCAAATGACCACGTGATAGTGTAAGTTGCTTTATGAAGTGACCCACTTTTATAAAGAGAAGTGGGGATCACTTTTACAATGAAGTTACCTTATAAAAAAAAGGCCGCATGCAAAATAACTCTAAAATAAAATATTAAAGCTACTTATAGTGATTCACTTTTATACTTGAAGTGAAATAGACTTTACAATTTTTGCATAACTTTTTCAAAAAAGGTAACAAAAGAGAGACTTGAACTCAAGACCTCTTACTTAATAAGGCAACTTTTAACCAAATGGTCTAGAAAAACATATTGTAATGTTCAGAAGGAGGATTGTTGTTGTTGTTGTGGAAGACGGCCTTGGAGAGTGTGCTAAAAAAAAACTATTTTCCCACAAGAAAACAATTTGGCTTCTCGATGACAACAAGGGTTAGATCTCGGTTAGCTTACTCGGAAGATGCATCTTTTCCTATCTGTTTCTGATTTGCCGAGATCGTACAGGGCACATGGAAAAGAGGATACGCAGATCTAAAAGAGTAGCAACCCGTAAATAAAAAAATACAAAACCGAAATAAAACCCAAAAAACTTCTCTGCAAAAAAATTTAAAAATGCGTATTCAAACTTTATACCTCTGGATCTGACTGTAATGGCCATATCTTGGGAAAACGAAAATATTTTCGAGTGAAACGAAAAGTGTTACTAAATGAAACGAGTGCTCCGGACGCAATGGAACAGTCCCCTCAACCCATAAATTTATGGAAGAGAGAGAAAATGGATATGAGTCAACTCGGCTTCACGATCTCGATCTACAACATGAGTGAATCTTCAAACAGACTCTAATACTATGTTTGACAACACAGGTATTCCAACAGAGGATGAAAACCTTCAGTAACCACTCACATAACCAGAGCAAAGATCAACACACCGATGTTTTCACGTGGTAAAACCCCTACGGGGAAACATCCACGACCCCAGCCAACGCGGCCACTTGGAGCAGTTTATTAATGCAAAAAAAAGATTACAGAGAGATTTTACAAGAGAGTTTCTCACAATCGATCATCGACAGATGACCCTCCATGCTCTTTAAAAAGAGATCATGGACCAATCAGATGTTAAGCCACGGATCAATGGTCGTTAAGATCGAGGAAAGTATGAACCGTCAAATCACTCTATGTCCGGAACATATCGTGACCATAATATTTCCTAACTACAAATGCATACTAATGCATACTAAAGAAACACACTAGAAAACACACTTTTACCTAACAACACAATAGACCAAGTAGATCTTACTAACTCCTAAATGTATAAATATCCTAACATCATGAGGTTTGACAAACTTAGGTGGTGGAGATCCTTCATTGAACGGTACATCTTGTTGAATGATGACGTATTGTTTGGATCGATCAAACAATCTATAAGCTTTATAATCCTCACTATAACCAATAAATATGCATTTATGAGATTTGGGCTCCAACTTCTTTTGTTTGTCATCAAGGATATGTGCGCAACATTCACTGCTAAATACCTTGAAATAGCTAATGTCTAGTCGCCTTCCACTCCGCTTTTCTTAAGGATTAACCTGCAAAAATTTCTTTAATAGGCACCCTATTCAAAATATGGTTAGAAAAATAAATAACTTCAGCCCAAAATATTTTCTACAATCCTTCTAAATCTAGTATACATCTAGCCATTTCAACCAAGGTTTTATTTTTCCTTTCTACAAACCCATTATGTTGGGGTGTGTAAGGATATGTCCTCTGATGTTGGATGCCTTGCTTGGATAAATATTCTATAAATTTATTCTTAGTGTACTCCCCCACATTGTCAGTTATAAGAGTCTTGATACATTTACCATGTTCTTTTTCAACGAGGACTTTAAATTCTTGAAATACAACATAAGTTTCACTTCTATGCTTCAAGAAATAAACCCATGTATTCTCACTGTCAAGAATAAAGTAATCAAATAGACAATACCTGACAGTGTGAACCAATTGCATATGTCATTGTGAACCAACTGCAACTACTTTTGGGCACGTCGGGTTTTATCCTTATCAAAATTTTCACTGTGATGTTTACCGAGGACGCAACCTTCACAAACACCTTTAGTGGAAGAAATTATAGGCAATCCAAGTACCAATTTAGACAAAATTTGCATTTAACCATAGTTCAAATGACCCAATATTTGATGCCATGAGTTACTTTGTTCATCATCATGTGCAAAATAGGTATAAAATGGTTGTTTGTTGGGTGAAGTAAAACCAATGAACTTAAACAAAGCTACTTCATGATCAACCAGACCTAATGAAACAATTTGGAAGTTGTTTTTGATATCTTTTAAAAATATCTATTAGGTCATGTTTCAAACTTATAACATGTTTGACAAGCATGATAAACAAAAAGGAGATTGATGGGCATGTTTTAAGCATTAAAAACATCTTCTGGTATACCATTAAATATGCATTTATGAGACTGATCTAGTGCATTGATTTCAACTCTAAGATAGTACAAATTATCAAGTGAAATAACTTTAACATTAACACAATGCAAACCAATTTCAAAATATATTATGATGTTGTGAAAGAGATTCTCTATTAGTATTTGTAAATTAAGACTATTATAATATTAAGATGTATAACATGAATTGATATATATGATGCATTAAAACCAAAAGCATACAATAAAATTTAATCATAATTATGATAAACATAAAATGTTGAAGACATACACTATTAATATTGGAAAGCAAAAGAGATATGATATGACATTAAATGCATTATGTTAGCACCATGAGTCACCCTTAGACTGCTAATAGGATAATCCCAGTACCCATTTGAAAATTAATGATTAAAATTGGTTTTATGCTTGAGTGGATCAACAATACTGAGTAAGAAAGAGAGAGGGCAGTAGGATGATTGTAGATTGATAATATTACATTGGGCATGGATTCAAGCACAACAAATCCCTCACACACTATACTCTCACAAATGAGGCAACAATACCTAATACTGAATGAACTAAGATTTTGAGGTATGAAGAAATAATTGAAAACACAAATGAATATCTTGATCTCACAACAACTTGATTAAAATATTCACCAGTGGAAAATAAAATATCAGAAATCAATCCTAGTAATAAATTATAGGATCAAACACCATCATGTGAATCAAGAAATTACAAAAAATCATCTACTGCTCATGAATCCGAAACACAAGGATCATTCATGCATCATGTATAAAGACTATGCATTTGATCAGATGAAGGAATAAATGAATATGAGGAAAAACACAAGTTGAGTCTCAAGCACTGTTGGATCTCAGATTAAGAAATATAGTATACAAAACATAAGAGTTTCTCCAATATGCCTCAAGACCTCAGGAGCAAACCCCTTCTGGGATTATCTTTCCAAACTCTCAGTCTCAAACCCTCCCATCATTGAAAAATCTTCAATATATAGCTTATATTTCACCCCCACTCTTAGGAATTCGATATCAATTAGTTACATAGGATTCTCTTAACCCTCCCATCATTGAAAAATCTTCAAGATATAGCCTATCTTTCACCCCCACTCTTAGGAATTCAATATCAATTAGTTACATAGGATTCTATTAGGAATTCAATATGAATTAGTTACATAGGATTCCCCTCATATTAGGAGTTCGTTGCAAAATATTACAATAGAAAAAATAACCAACTCCTGATTCCTAGAGTCTTGTCTAGGATAATTGATGCATGCAACATGTATCAAAACCACATGATCTGATGATGAAAACAATTGTCCCTCTCGTCCACCTGAAGATTTGGGGAAGTTTGTTCCAACTAGTAGTCGGATGAACATTTATCCAAGTCGAATATGAAGATTTGGGGAAGTTTGTTCCAACTAGCATTCGGATGAACATTTATCCAATTCGACTATGTAGTTTTGCAGTGCGCCTGGTGGAAATTCGTTGCAAAAAATTTGCCTACAACACTTTCACAGTGTGGTAGATTTCACTGCGAAATTTCTATTTCCGGCATATTGGCGAGTATACGCCTATTTCCAGCGTATTGGCGAGGATACGCAGCTCTGTAAGAAGACCCATGCGTCAATGCTCCAAAATCTCGTTCCCATAAGAGAAATTAGTTCAATAAAGAAGCCCTTATTCCAATAATAATCAGTGACCTCTTCCAAATCATCCACCTGTGCAATGATGTTCAACCCACATATTTGAGCCAATCTAAACTCCTCGGCATCATTTATAGAATGGGCAGCGTCATTATATTCTAATATATGCGAAGATGTTTGACAAACTAAATCGACACCTTCCCGACAAGATTTGAACTTCCATGATCCTCTGTTTCTTGTCAAAGAACCTTCTATGGGAAAACATTCTATTGATTCAATCTTAGATTTGTTTTCCATTCTTCTCCTTGTTGTAAGATTTGATTATATTTCCTTCAAATGTGCGTAGAGTTTTGAGATCGACAGTTTGAAAAAAAGGGAAGTACACAACTGTAAAACCATATTGACATCGACAGTTTGGATAGCATTAGCATCTATGTCCTTGAACCATATTGGACCATATAGGTGTTCGTTGATTGTTGGAGTATTGTGAAATAAAGGGTTGTATAAAACTCATTGTGTGTAGTAGGGATATGACAACTTCAATTCAAAATAAATTGCATATTCAGATCTTTGCTACCTTGTTTTCAATTAACATTCCATTTAAGACAACATTGATAGTTCTTGGGATCAACCATATACCGGATATTTGTGAGTAATTGGATGTGCTTCCTATTCAAAAGAGAAGTATTAATGAACGAATTAACAATTGGATTTTAATTCTTGATAGGGTTTTGCACAAACAATTTTCTTGTTTGACGCGAGACATAGTGGGTTGGCCTTTGTTAGGAACTCATTTGGATTCGCACATATATATGGAAGCCTAACCATTTCATGTAATATTTTTTGGTGATAAAAAATAGAGAAGCTAAAACTTGGAGAGTCGATTGTCAATATGTTTTCAGTAGGTTGCTTGTGTGTAGGTTACATTGAAGATAGGATAAGATCTTTATAATCAATCCTAAGCAGATATTTTACATAATAGATTTCATTTCCACAAAGGATATGTGTTGGTGAAGTGAGTGGGATATAAATCATGTGTTTATGGATATTGGTATCATAGTAGTTGAAACTTTAACCATGACTTATCTAGAATAACTTTGAAGAGAATAAGAACCAACATGGGTAAAGTAGTGATGAGAGAAAGGATGGAAGAATTAAGGGATAGTAATGTGTATCTTCGAGAGGAGAATCGATTCATGAAAAAACATGTACAAATTTTAGATAGAAGGACAACAAAGATCGAAAAATATGTTGAGCCCTATACAAAACTACCTGCATTAATGTTAAAGAAGAACTTTGGTGAATGCCAAGACCCACTGACAATTATTATGGAAGATTAGGATATGAGCAAGGTTCATCGTGTGCAGTTTGGGAGAGAATTTTATTCAATTGGAAAATTGACAAGAGGATAGGTTCACTTAGATGACAACTCAGTTGCAACAAGAGTTGGTAAAAAGGAGGAATAATTGGACAAGCTACAATCAATTGTCCAGGAGACCAAGGAAGAAAAGCAACCTTTCATTACTATTGTATAATTCAACACCATGACCAAGACAAGCATGGTAAACTCACCATCCTTAGATGTTTCTTAAGGGAATTTTGGTGATTTTAAAAAGCACACTAGAGGCCTTGGTTCCAAGCTACTAAGGAAGATGGGATACGGTGGTCAAGGGATAAGAAAGATAAGTAAAGGCATCATAAATTCCATCGTAGATGCACCGAGGGCCAAGCATGAAGGCCTAGGTTTTAGTGGCATAGAGGAAAATACCATGACCACCAAGATCAAGTTTGTGAAGGAAAGAGATGTTGCATATTTGGCCTTCTCATTAGAAGGAAAAGAAATAGTGAATGAAGATGGAAGACCACTACCACTACATCTTCTTGTGGTGGATTGTAGAATGGAAGGTACAAGAAAAGTTCAAAGACCCAGTCTGCACCAACACTTAGAAGAAGTAATAAGCTAATCAATCAGAACAAGAAGAAGAAGACCAGGAGGTGTGCATTAGAGAAGACATACTTTGTTTGTCACTTTTGAAAGAAGAAATTCCATAGCATTTCTAGCTATTGTTATTCTAAGGTATGTTCAATCTATGGGAAGAAAGGCCATGTTGAGACATCTTGTTGGGAGAAGCAAGCTACATAACAAAATCCTAAATGTTTCTAGAGGAAGAATGGTAAGAATATTTCCTTAAGACAACTACAAACTCAAAGGCATGTGGAGAAGAAGAGCATGTCAAATAGTCCATGCAACGTTCTATTATGTTTTCCATCATTGCAATTTGAGTGGACATTGGGAAGCCAAATGTTGGAGGCTTCATCCTAAGAACCGCACAATCAAGAGAAGAGTGTGGAGAGTGAAGACTAAAGGGAATGAAGATTTTCCTACATCTCTATCACAAGGAGTAGATATTGTTTAGGGGGTTACAACAACAAAGGAAGTCAACATCACCATTGAAGTGGAGAATAGATCGATGCCAACATCAAAGGAACCTCGAATCCAATTGTTGCCTTCAATATTCTAGCATAAGATTAAAGTCTTAGATATGTGTTGGAGATTGGTGCATGGAGGTCAATGACCTTGGGGTTTCCTTGGGGGGACCTTAGAAATTCAAGACAACCACCAATGCAATCAAAATGTCTCCTACTGACCTTGTTTGTCTCAGCTTGGTGAGTCGTCCAAAAAAATGAGATTCCCTATCAAAATGAGCACAAATTGCTTTGGT
Source organism: Picea engelmannii (assembly GCA_009831015.1). Classification (NCBI taxonomy): domain Eukaryota; kingdom Viridiplantae; phylum Streptophyta; class Pinopsida; order Pinales; family Pinaceae; genus Picea; species Picea engelmannii. Next base: position 656,442 of record ML778536.1, on the reverse strand, counting down.
GAACATGGTCCAATTTGGTTGTCCTGGATAACATTTCTTATGCCATTGTCATCATTACCACCATTTCCATCATTCTTGATCCAAGTACAGAATCCCCACATGGTGTTTGGTCTCATCATCCCAATATCATGGAGGGAGAAGTAGTGTTTCATTTGGGATACCCACCAGGCCAAGTCTAATCCATCAAATGTACGCATCTCAACTTTGGGCACCTTATTCCAGGAATTTGGAAAACCCCAAGGGGAGTGGGAAAGATGAGTATTCTTATAATGGGAAGAATGATTAGCCTCAAAGTGGTACTTAGGGTGTTTACCCTTGTTTTGTGTCACAAAGTCTTGCAGATGTTGGGTGAGGGAGATCAAGCTCTTAGTTATTTGATCCATGTCCTTGGACATTTTAGTTACCTTAGTGTCGATGTCTTCCAGGTTCTGAGCACGGGTGGTAGGCGCCATTGTGGAGTCTTATGTAGAATGATACCTCAATGATCAACACAAGATAAGGGGTTTGTTGGGCTAGGTGGAAAATAAGGGTGTCATGAAGGGGGGTCAGGTCCACGGAAAAAATAGGCTTAAAAATGATAGGTACCACGACAATCATGACAAAGAGAGGAATCCAATGGGAGAGGTCTCAAATGAGGGTGTCGGGAAGGGGGGTCAATTCCACAGAAAAAATAGGCTTAAAAATGATAGATACCACTACAATCAGGACAAAGAGAGGAATCCAATGGTAGAGGTCCCAAATAAGGGTTCCTGGTGAACCACTATACTCTCTTTTTTCTTTTTTAAAATTTTTTTTAACTCTTGTGGAGTTATACTCTAATTTGAATAATATTGCACTGTCAAAATGCCCAAATTCTTAACAAGAAAAAATGTGTAGTAATTTTGCAGCCCGAAAGAAGGAAACAAGGTTGCACGACAATAGATTTTGATTGTTCATGTTGTTAGATTACTGAGAGGGGGGATGAATCAGTAATAGAGCAATCTAATCCTTTTTAACCATATAATAAAAGTGTTATATAAATGTAGCATTATCATCCAATATATGCAGAGTAAATAAACAATGAACAAATGAACAATCATACACATACACAGTACACCAGTGTTTTAATGTGGAAAACCAAAGTGGGAGAAAACCACATAATGTTTTTTTTTATATGTCTTGAAAAAATACATTCATTGGAAGCACCAAATTCCTTTGTTTTCCAATTGCAACTGGAAAGAGGCTCCAACCCCCTAGTTTCTCAGGCTACAGCCTGAGAGAAGATCGAACTCCCCAATTCTCTGGCTACAACCAGAAGGAGGCTACAACCCCCCATGTTCTCTGGCTACAACCGGAAGGTGGCTACAACCACTTGTCCTTACCCCGCCCAACCTCCCTGATGTATAATTAGAATGATGGATCCACTGTCACACTATCACTATGAGATATACTGTTGTAAACCTATACCAATAAATCTGCACCAAACAACCTGTACCAATAACTTGAACCATGTATCAACCATGCATCAACTTGTACCTCAACCTGTAATCAACCTGTACCATAAACAAGTGCATCAACCATGCACCAACCTGTACCAAACATCCTATAATAAACTTGTACCATAAATAAGTGCATCAACCATGCACCAACCTGTACCTCAACCTGCAAACCTTCCTTAACTTTAACAACAAGAGACTAGCATTTTCATCAAACGTTACTTTAGTCTCACATGACTAGTTTTGGATTAGTCAACAACCCTAACTTGAAATAATCATAACTATGTACCTGTAATGAATAAAGATCTGAAAATAGTACACAATGTTCTTCAATGTGTTTTATGCAATTCCTCCAAGTTTCACTACTTGGAACCTCTCAGAAAAGGAGTTATAGAAAAAATAGCATACCTTGTTGAATTCTGGCTTATTCTAGAGAGTGAACTTGTAGAGCGTGCCCGCACGAAATATTTTTTGTATGGATCTGAAAATTTTACACAGAATATTACAGATTGTACTCTAACCAACACATTTTTTCTTACTGAATTTGGATCTGTTATGAACAAGTTATGACGTTTTTACCCAAAACATTTGTTTTAGACTAGTTTCAAGACTAGCCACAAACCCTATTTTTCATAGAGTGTAAATCCAAAAATACAACGACCCACAAGCTAAAATTTGTACCAAAACTACTTGGATATGTTTCCTAAATGGTATCTGAATTTCACGGTCTGAATCATTCTAGAAAAATAGTTATTGCGAAAATGGTGAGATGACCTATAAATAACATACCTTAGAAAGCATCATCAAAATAATTTATCCTCCTTTGAATTTCGGCCTTATTTACTTCACCTTCCCTCTGAAATTCATCTTGGATCTCCTTTGTTTACCTCAGTCACCTATAGATATTCAATATGCTCAAGATTGATTGAAATGAAAGAGACTTGCCTCTTATTTATACTTTCATGTAGCTTCCTTAGAAGCATCTTCTAGACCACTTTATCCACATAGCCACTTTGTCCACATAGTCACCTATGTCCAACTTTCCCAATTTGTCACTTGTCCATATATCCAATAGCCACTTGACTACTTAACCCATTTTCCTCATTTTAGGGGTAACCTTCTTATAACCACTTTCCATAATTAGAAACTTCTCCATTTACTTTATTATTTAAATAATCGTCCTTGACTTTGTCACTTCACTTTATTATTTAAATAATCCTCTTTGACTTTGTCACTTCACTTTATTATTTAAATAAGCCTCTTTGACTTCGTCACTTCACTTTATTATTTAAATAGTTTCTTCTTTCCAAGCACTTTGACTTCTTTGACCTTTTGGGGCTTCAAGCCAACATATGGGGGTCCTCCAACTTCGTAAGGCCATAACTCTCAAACTGTGAGGAGTTATGTGACGTTCCACATACCACCAGAAATGGCATGACATGTACTATCCATATTGAATAGTCTTACCTGCAAATATATCAAGACTCATACCATTATACATCAAAAAAACTTGGGTCCATTACCCAAACCTTTGTGCTACCGAACTTTCTTCAAGGGTTGACATCAATGACAACTAACCCAATTAATCAACACATGTTTTGTTTCTTTCCCAAGGAGAATGGTTTTCAGGGTTCCTACAGACAAGGGTTTTCCCTGTGTTATATCTCTCTGATATACGTACAGGGTCAAACGATAGTACTCGACCTAATATCTCAAGGAACCAACTAAGGAGGCTCGATTGTACCCTTAGTTGTACTACCCGATTACCCAAGTACTAGAGAGTATCTTCCCGAGTGTTGTTCTTGGTGGAACTATAGTAGTCAGGGGGGTGATTGTTTGATCTAGGTATGGTTTCAGGATATCCTTGAGGTCTTTCGATATACCAGAGGTGCGAGGAAGAGAAAAATTGTGTACATGTGTTTCCTAGTGTTCTACCACTCGAAGGGGTACCAACAGGGGTTACGAGGGTGTCCGACAATGTAAGCTTAAAAACCTCTTGTATTTTATAGGTGTATGATCCCACAACCGCAGATTTATACTTTGAACAACACATCTTTGTAGTTTAACAAATTTCTAAAAACAATTGGGTGTGTGTTAGCTCGAGAAAGAGCTATGATACCAATTGTAATATGCTTAACTTGAAACAGATAATACAATAAGAAAATATACCCCAAGAATAACAAGAACATTCAATAGAGAGCAGAAATATAATATTGATAACACCAAGAAAGCTTTGTTCACTTGCCTCCTCGAGAGGAAACCTCCAAAATGAGCATAGCTCTCTTACAATAATACCCAAGATAAGATTTATCATACCTCCTACTATTATTTATACTAATTCTATCTTCTAAATAACATTCTAGCGGAAGATATTTCTAGAAGAGGAAGCTTCTATTAGGTTTTCTTACATTGACTTGTTCACATTTATTTAATAGGCCTTATTAACTAATGTCGGTCTTTATTACATGAAAAATATGTCATACCAACTAATGATCTCATGGAATCATTTAAGCAAGTAAGGAAACATTCAATACAGAACTCATCAGATAAGCCCTCAGTTCTAATAACCAACTGCTCAAATGCGATGATGAAGTCTACTAGTGACCTTGTTTGTCCTGGCTTGGTGATCCATCCCAAAAAATGAGATTCCCTATCAAAACGAGCACAAACCACTTTGGTGAACATGGTCCAATTTGGTTGTCCTAGATAGAATTTCTTATTCCATTTCCACCATTGTCATCGTTCTTGATCCAAGTACAAAACCCCCACATGGAGTTTGTTCTCGTTATCCCAAATATCATGGAGGGAGAAGTAGTGTTCCATTTGGGATACCCACCCGACAGGGTTTGATCCATCAAATTTATGCATCTCAACTTTGGGCACCTATTCCAGGAATTTGGACAACCCCAAGGGGAGTGGGAAAGATGAGTATTCTCATAATGGGAATAATTAGTACCCTCAGAGTGGTACTCAAGGTGCTTACCCTTGTTGTGCATCACAAAGTCTTGCAATTGTTGGGTGAGAGAGATCAGGCTCTTAGTTATCTAGTCCATGCCCTCAAACATTTTGGTTACCTTAGTGTCCAAATCTTCCAAGTTCTGAGCACAAGTGGTAGGGGCCATGGTGGAGGATTAGGTAGAATGATACCTTAGCGATCAAAACAAGATAAGGAGTTTGTTGGGCTAGGTGGAAAATAAGGGTGTTGGGTTGATGGAAAAAAAGAGGATTAAAATGATAGGTACTACGACAATAAGGAAAAAGAAAGGAATCCAATGGGAGAGGTCCCAAATGAGGGTGTCCCCAAGGGGGGTCAGGTCCACAGAAAAAATAGGCTTAAAAATTATAGGTACTACTACAATCAAGACAAAGATAGGAATCCAATGGTAGACATCCCAAATAAGGGTGTCGATGGGACCACTTTACTCTTTTTGTTTTAACTTTTGTGGAGTTATACTGTGATCTGAATAATACTGCAGTGTCAAAATACCCAAATTCTTAACAGAAAAATGTGTAGTAATTCGACATCCCGAAAACATGAAGCAAGGTTGCACGACAATAGAGCTCGGTTGTTTTTATTGTGTTTCTATCCCAAGGGGAAGGGTTTTCAGGGTTCTTACAGACAAGGGTTTTCCCTATGCTATAGCTCTCTGATATACATGTGGGGTCGAATAGTAGTACTTGGCCCAATATCTTAGGGAACCAACTAAGGAGGCTCGACTGTACGCTTAGTCGTACTACCCAATTACCCAGGTACTAGAGAGTATCTTCCCGAGTTTTTTTCTCGGTGGCATTATAGTAGTTAGGGGGTCGATCGTTTCATCTAGTGATGGTTTCAGGATATCCTCAGGGTATTCCAATATACCAGATGTATGCGGAAGAGAAAATTAGTTTACATGTGTTTTCTGAAGTGCTACCACTCGAAGGGGTACCAACAAGGGTTACAAGGGTGTCCAACAATGTGAGCTTAAAAACCTCTTTCATTTCCTGCGTGCATGCTTCCCCGACCATGGATTTATGCAGTGAATAAAAAATCTCAGTAGTTTAAAGACACTGGAACACGTCTCTATCCTACAAATTGCTAAAAATATTTGGGTGTGTGTTGGCCTGAGAAAGAGATCTGATACCACTTGTAATATTCTTAACCTAAAACAGATAACACAACAAGCAAATATACCCCAAGAATAACAAGAATATTCAATAGAGAGAAAAAATATAATATTGATAGCACTAAAAAAGCTTTGTTCACTCGCCTCTTCGAGGGGAAAACCTTCAAAATGAGCAAAGCTCTATTATAATAATACTCAAGACAAGCTTTCTCATACCTCCTACTCTTATTTATACTAATTATATCTTCTAAAGAACATTCTAGAGGAAGATATTTCTAGAAGCAAAAACTTCTATTAGGTCTTCTTAAATTGACTTGTTCACATTTATTTAATAAGCCTTATTAACTAATGTCGGTCTTTATTACATGGAAAATATATCATGCTCACTAATTACCAACTAAGAGGGGTTAGGGTCAGATCCTAACATCCTTCTTCACATTATGAAACCACTCGTCCAAAAATACTTTTCCATATTATACATCTGGAAGCCCTAACATATTGCCAAAGTTAAGCGATTTCCACCATATGAAAATATCTTTCCTTAAATAAAGGTATATAATTATTTTCCAATTCATTTTAGTTCTTGAAGATAGTAATTTGTTGCATAATTTATGTAGTCTTCAATACTAGGACCATTAAATTTGTTAGATTGGAAAAATAATCTAACTAGTCTAATATCATATGCAAAGTATCAAATAAATCAATAAATTAAAAATACAAGAAATAAAAGAGACAAGAGAGGACAGAGTTTGCGTGGTAAAACCCCAGAATGGGGAAACATCGATAGAAGCTTGTCTTCTATTCTTCAAGCAAGCTCTCCAATATTACAATGCTTGAACATCCCCAGATATGTATAACATCACATATCATATATATCTCCAATAGGGATTCCTTCACCTCGATTATATATGGGAGAGGGAAAGAATAAAAATTCCCATGATGCATGTGGGATAAACCATTTTTATAAGATAATTAGTTATTGAAGAATAGCGTGGCCTCATAAGATAATTAGTTATTGAAGAATAACGTGGACGATGTTATTATACTAACATTCCCCCTTGATGACAACTTCCCACATCCCCAATAATTACGGAGAAGGAGAAACTATGCCTCTGTCATGGATTTGGTGAAGATATTTGAAGTTTGTTGTTCAATGGGACAATACTCCAAACAAATGACACCATCAGCTACCGAATCTTGAATGTAATGAGTATCAAGATCAACGTGTTTTGTCTTGGAGTGATATACTAGATTGTAAGCAAGCTAGATAACACTCTGATTGCCACATCTTAGCTTAGTAGGATCATTCTAAATCATTATGAGCTTAGTAAGAACATGTTAGAGCACATTGCTTCTTTAGTTGCTTCCTTAGCTTCCTTATACTATGTTTCACAAGAAGAAAGATAAAGTCTTCTCAACTTCTTACTAGACCATGAAATTAGACCTGAACCAAGCTGAAAGATATATCCTATAGTAGACTTTTTTTTCAGTAGTATCTCCTACCTAATCAAAATCGGCATAACCAAAAAAGTGAAACATAATCCTTGCTTCAATAGAAGATACCATAATGTAGAGTTGCTTGAAGATATCTAAGAATCCTTTTAGTTTATTTCTAGTGGTTGGCATGAGGCTTTTGTATAAACTCAGAGACTAGGATAAAAACAAAAGAGAGACAAGCATGCTATCTGTCAAATATATCAAACTCTTAACAGGTTGACAATAGAGTGTTGCATCAACAAGAGGAGTGTCACAAACAATAATTAATTTTACTCAAGCCTGAAATAATGTTGGTGAAGGCTTACAATCACTCATATGATACTGAGCTCACAAATCCAAATCATACTTAGGTTGATCAAGGAAGATCCCATCAACCATGTGTCAAACTTGAAGATCGATAAATGAATACAATAGGCCTAAGTATATCATTTCAAAGCAATGTTTAAGATCATTCTTCAATTCCTAGGTTAAGGAAAGTTGGCTCCCTGTAAGGATTAGATCATCCGCATAAAGAACAACAATGAGAACATCATCTCCAAAGAATATAACATACAGATTTGGATTAGATTGACAGCTCCTGAAACCACTTTGTAAGAAATGAGTATCAATTTTCTCATACCAAGCCCTACACACCTCTTTAAGACCATACAAAGACTTGTTCAATTCGCATACCAAATTTGAATTTTCAGAGGAGATGAAACCAAGTGGTTGTTGTATATAAATTTATTCACGAAGATCACCATTTAAAAAGGCACTCTTTACATCCATTTAGTGAATTTCCCATTGAAAATATAAAGCAATAGAAATGATGGTTTTGATGGTGTTCATTTTAGCAACAGGAGAAAGAGTTTCAATGTAATTGATACCTTCTTTTTGGAAAAATCCTTTAGCAACTAATTGTTCCTTATACTTTTCAATATGTCCTTTTGCACTGAAACTTGTTTTATAAATCCATTTGCATCCATCAAGATTCTTACTAGGAGGATGTGGGACAAGGTTCCAAGTATTTTTCTTCATCAAAGAGTCATACTCAACAACCATCACTTTCTCCCATTCTAGTTTTCCTTTAGATTCTGCATATGTTGAGGGATCATCTGTGGATAACACTTTTCCATGAGTGAAAAAAAAAATCTAGTCTTTCAAGTGTCAGATGTACTAGCAATCTCAAAACCTACATATTTAAGTGTCTTCCAAGCCCAAACTGGAAGGGGAAGAATAGTTGTGGGAACTACTCTAGTATCTTCAAGAAAGTTTGGTGTATCACTCGAACCGATAGGTAATATATGATCTAGGTCTTTCACAACACTTGACGAAGGAGTAGCAGAAACAAGATCAATTGAAGATGGAGGCAATTGTAAGGCAACATGAGGTTTGGAAAACTTAGGTGGTGGAGAGCCTTAATTGAACGATACATCTTGTTGAATGATGACATATTGTTTGGATGGATCAAACAACCTATAAGATTTATAATCCTCACTATAACCAATAAATATGCATTGATGCAATTTGGGCTCCAACTTCTTTTGTTTGTCATCAAGGATATGTGCGCAACATTCACAACTAAATACCTTGAAATTGCTAATGTCTAGTCACCTTCTACTCCACTTTTATTTATATGGTTAGCAAAACAAATAAATTCATCCTGTTAGCACTGAAAGTCACACTTTGACTGCTAAAGTGTAAGCTCAACACCCATCAAAATGTAAAAGATAACTTTGGTTTTGAATAGGTGGATCAAAAAGATGGATAAAGAAAGAGAGAGGGATGTAAAATGTAGATCAGTAGGCTACATCAATGGGCGATGGAGTCACAAACATCCTACTCATCGAAGGCACAAAAGCTGCTCAACAAAAAACAAGATTATATGCTGATAGGTGGAAGAATGAAGAAGGAAAACATAAGATAGAATGTTCACTAAACATAGATCCTCTCAATTTAATGAATCAACAAATACTTGAACATAAACAATGATTGATGGGCAAAATACAACAGATCCTCTGTTGCTTAGGGATCCATAAATCATTGACATCCTTTGATCCTCAAATATGCAATATATTGAAATAAGAAGAAATATAAACAAAAGGGTTACAATCTGAAATCACATCTCTCATGAGTCTCCAATAGCAATAATGCTTAAAATCATAAAATCCCCACAGGCTTACAAATGAACACACACAGGAAAATTGCCTGCTCCTACTCTCTCTAGCCTCTCTTGGCTCATGAATCCTCTTTCTCCAAGAGATCTCTCCTTCCTTAAATAGAAAATAGCATCCAAATAACCTTAGGAGGTCAAATCCCATCTCCTCCATTGTATTCTAAGCCTTGGAGATAGGTGACAACAATCAAAAAGACAAAAATCCAACAAACTGCTAATTTTCAGGAATTTGTTGGAAGTCATTAATAAATTGTTTCCACCTCATTGCATGAGGCCTTTGATGGAGATAAATAATATGTGCAAGTGTCCCTTGACATCTAACTGATCCTTGAGAAGCCTTTTGAATCCTCCTTGACAGGTGGAAACCTCCCAACAAAGCGAATATCAAAACGGTGACCACTATAGGAAATTCAGTAGCGTCGTTGTGCAGATTTGGTAGCACCACTTCGATGTCTAATATCTATCAAACCATAACACATTTTGAAAAACTGAGAGAGGTTTTTGCTATTTGGAATGTTATGAACAAAAACCGCCTCCATTTTTCAAAAATACCTTTTCAATTGTTCACAATCCAAGTTTTAAGTTAGTGGCTCAAAACTGGTAAAATAACTTTGCACACTTCATTTTCTGTCAAAATTTAGGTAGTGAATTTAGGTAGCACCGGCCTGTGTGTCTGTGTGCGATTGGGTAGTGCAAATCCATGAGTTCTTTTGATGCTTGAACTTAGAGATTGGGCATAACCCAATATAATTTCAATTTTCCCCAAAATAAATAAAATATCCCATAACAATTGTATTCATTTGCCAAAATGAATAATGAAGGATTTATGCAATGTTGAGGCATAAACCAATCTTGTGCTAACACAGCTCACAATCTTTTCTACAATCCTTCTAAATGTAGTATACATCTAGCCATTTCAACCAAGGTTTTATTTTTCCTTTCTACAAACCCATTATGTTGGGGTGTGTAAGGATATGTCCTCTGATGCTCGATGCCTTGCTTGGATAAATATTCTATAAATTCATTCTTAGTCTACTCCCCCACATTATCAATTATAAGAGTCTTGATACATTTACCATGTTCTTTTTCAATGAGGGCTTTAAATTCTTGAAATACAACATAAGTTGCACTTTTATGCTCCAAGAAATAAACCCACGTCTTCTTATTGTCAAGAATAAATTAATGAAATAGACAACACCTCACAGTGTGAACCAACTGCATATGTCATTGTGAACCAGTTGCAACTGCTCTTGAGCACACCGAGCTTTATCCTTATCAAAATTTTCCCTGTGATGTTTACCGATGACACAACCTTCACAAACACCTTTAGTGGAAGAAATTATAGGCAATCCAAATACCATTTTAGACAAAATTTGCATTTAACCATAGTTCATGTCATGAGTTACTTTGTTCATCATCATGTGCAACATAGGAATAGAATGGTTGTTTGTTGGGTGAAGTAAAACCAATGAACTTAAACAAAGTTGCTTCATGATCAACCATACCCAATGAAACAATTTCGAAGTTGTTTTTGATATCTTTTAAAAATATATATTAGGTCATGTTTCAAACTTATAACATGTTTGACAAACATGATAAACAAAAAGGAGATTGATGGGCATGCATTCAGCATGAAAAACATCTTCTAGTATACCATTAAATATGCATTTATGAGATTGATCTAGTGTATTGATTTCAACTAGGATAATACAAATTATCAAGTAAAATAACTTTAACATTAACATAATGCAAACCAATTTCAAAATATATTATGATATTGCCAAAAAAATTCTCTATTAGTATTTGCAGATTAAAACTATTATAATATTAAGATATTTAAAATGAATTAATATATATAATGCATTAAAACCAAAAGCATACACTAAAATATAATCAAAATTATGACAAACATAAAACATACACTATTACTATTGGAAAGCAAAAAAGATGCATGTGAAAATTTGCTGCAAAAACTCTGCCTACAACACTTTCGCAGCGTGGCATATTTCGCTGCGAAATTGGCGAGAATACACAGCTCTATAAGAAGATCCATGTGTCAATGCTACAATCTCAACGACCGGCAGGGAAATGAGATCGATTTACAGTAAGTGCTAGTAAGTGCCACGAAATAACAATATCCGTTGGTGCTGTGGTGTAGTCGGTTATCACGTCAGTCTTACACACTGAAGGTCCCCAGTTCGAACCTGGGCAGCACCATGATTCTGCAGATTTGTAATGGATATTAACTTTTTGAGAATAGAGCCCTTTTGTTTTTATTTGCAATTAATTATGATAACTTTTATCACTTTAAAAAAAAAAAAAAAAAAAATTCCAACCTAAATAGTACCATAACATTTTATTTTCAATAAAAACTGATTTTTTTTACATAAAATTGATTTATAATAATTTATGTTTTTTTAATATTTAAAGTTTTGTTGAAATTGTAATTTTACATTATTTAAATTGTATTTTTAAATTTATAATGAATTCAATGCCCTAAAACCCCTATTATATCAGGATTATACAATCTCAACAAATAATATATTTTTAAACAAAACTAATAGAAAAAACATAACATTTTAGACAAAACTAATTAAAAACATTTACATAAAAATTGTGTTTACATTTTTTTTTTATTGAATTGGTTTGCATTTAAAAACTAGCTTTTTATGAGATGTAGATTTGTGGAATACCTATTTTTTTCTGCAATAATGAACTTCTTAGCATACAATTTATTACATATTTCAATACTAAACTAGTTGTGGTTAACAAGTTCCCTTTCTAGAGGACTAGTATTCTTTCTTTAATCATTGTATGTTGAGAATTTTGGACTTTACTTGTTATTAGTGAAATAACTTTTTGTGCTTTAACAATTTCACTCTCCATTGGAATGATATGAATGACATTAAAGTCATTGTTTTGTGTTTAAATTGTATTTTTGAATTTATAAATGGATTAACATCTCCAAATCCTTGGATTATGCAATCTTAACAATTAATATTTGCAATTTTAACAATTCTTTTAAATTTTTGACAAAAAAATTGAACAAAACTAAACAGAAAAACATCACTAAGCAGAAAAACATGATGAAAAAATCCAAAAAATAGAATATTTAAACTACTCTTCCAATATATTTATTAAAAAGAATGCAAAAAAGCATCCTAAATTTGATGCTTAAATTTTTTTACATAAAATTTCTATCTCCAATTTACATTTCTTAGCATTAAGATGTACCATATCCAATGCACCAAACACATTTCTTTTGTTTATCATTTTTTATTTTTAAAATGATAGATTTCTTAGCATTAAGATGTACCATATCCCATGCACCAAACACATTCCTTTTGTTTATCATTTTTCATTCCTTTTGTTTATATTTTTTATTTTTAAAATAATAGATGACGAACCTATTGAATTTGTTTGCATTTAACTAGTTTCTTATGAGATATAAATCTGTTGGAATACCTAATTTTTTTATAATAATTAACCTTTCAACATACAATTTATTACATATTTCAATAGTGAAACTAGTTGTGGTTAACGGGTTACCTTTTTAGATGACGAACATTCTTCTTCTTCAATCATTGGCTACCAATATCTTGAATTTCATTGGTTGCATGTGAAAAAATGTCTTATGCCTCTCACTCCCCATTGGGATGACATGAATGGTTTCAAAATCTTTCTTCTTTTTTATATGGATTTGTTTAGAGGTTTATGAAGCCTTTTACATTTTTTCCCATATGTTTTAACATTTTTAGATTGGTTTATATTCATTGGCGTTTTCTAAGTGTAAAATTTGCAACCATTTGGAAGGTTCATTATAGTGATAATCTTCACTTAATTGGAGGTATCATTATAGTGATACTTTTAACCCAATTTGGAACTCTTCACTACTACCTTACCTTGAGGCAGGACACACTAGTTGAACTTGCAACTTCTGGAGGCTTAAAATCCCTGGGACATTGGAATGTGACGCAAGCCAAATACTTTAACCTACAGAAACTCCTTTGATGGTTGGTCGATTTGACTCCATTCCATCATTCGAACATTATAACTCCAAGCCATATGACCAAGGGCTTCTTTATACCAAAATTTATGCATACATGGAGTCAGCTCTAACTCCTAATCCTTGCTTCTTAAACCTCTACTTAACCTCATTTCTTAACCGACTTAAAAACCTTTGTAACTGGGTCTAATTCTTTCTGGTTAAACTGCTCTAACCAACCAACCAAAATCACTAGCCACTAGAATACCCTATGCAAATGCATATTCTCTGTGTCCCGATCATTGGGACACCGGACCATCGGTTCACCGAAACACCAGGTCACCAGGATACCTGACTATGTGTCTTTAAAGAATTACTCCAGTCTGGTTTAACCAGACCACCGGGCATCGAGGTATTTTCTCCCAACTCGTTCACAATTGATTGCAAACCCAGTCCAATTGATGAACTTTACTCGACGGTCTATTACTCAACATTGTCATCAACTTGAAATTTAAAGCTACTAGGTTACTTTATGTTGATCCTTCTGTCAGAATTTAAGAGAGCAGCCATAACACGAAAATTACACACAAAATAATATTGTATTACTATATCAAATCCCAAGATACAATAGGTATATGTAGCTGGAGTTAGATCCAACCAATTCCAAACATAGGTATGGAGGTTGAGATAACATCTCAACAACTCCTACAAAATCTCAAACCAACTTCAAACCAATCCCTAAATTAATCATTAATTCTAACACCCTCCCTTAATGATTACATTACAAATAAACCACATATTACAATTCTCAAATCACAACATAGATCTCTGTCTGATCTGGTCTTCATCAGCTCCTACACCCACTCTGAT
>ML778536.1:577580-641771 GCA_009831015.1 Picea engelmannii | reverse complement strand
AAGTGCGCAGACACCTCCAGCAAGCTCGTTTGATCATGAGTATATGCATATTTAACACCGCAGCATGGCAATTCTCTTGCTCGGCAACCTCCTCAATCAGTCAACAAGTGGTTGCACATGGAATTACGTTTTATGCCTGGACATGTACGCTCAATCTACCAGATCTACAAACCCTGGCAACATCTTCCTTTGATTGCCACAGATCACGGCAGCAATACACGACAGACTCCTCCTTCCCGTAGTAGATCACAGATTGTCTTCAACAGCGAATCGTCTGTAAATAAAAACGGAATGGCACCACAGCGATTTCCGTGCACAACAATCTCTTATGAGCAATCTCCTTACGCGATGGCTCCACTCGAAAACATACAAAAAATAATAAACTCACTCAAAACACACTACCACACATATGTACAGCGGATCAGCTTCAATGGCTATCGCATCTTCCTGGGCATTCCCGTAAGGGATTAAGCCCAGCGAGGCTTTGATACCATGTCAGAATTTAAGAGAGCAGCCATAACACGAAAATTACACACAAAATAATATTGTATTACTATATCAAATCCCAAGATACAATAGGTATATGTAGCTGGAGTTAGATCCAACCAATTCCAAACATAGGTATGGAGGTTGAGATAATATCTCAACAGCTCCTACAAAATCTCAAACCAACTCCAAACCAATCCCTAAATTAATCATTAATTCTAACACCTTCTTGTGGATTCAGGCTCGGTTCAACTCCTTCGCTCTTGGTCGTTGGTCTCTTTGCAATCAACGGTTAGATCTCCTTCGTCTTCCAAAATTATTTTTATCGTTGATCTCTGTATGGCACCTTCTCGCATGATTCCAATTGACTTTCTATGGGGTTGGCCTCTGGCCTTAAAGAGGATAGCTCGTTCCTCTGCAACCAAACTTCATCGCTCTCGTCTGCTCTCTTACATGGAGACTCATGCTTTAGTTGTTAGCCATATACATAGAAACTCAACCTCATCCTTTTTATTTCTCTATTGGTCTCATTCTCCTCATACTTTCGAACCCAACTAAGCTTGGTTGTCCCACTCACAAATCTAATCCAAGTTCGTCAATTGCAAGTGGTTCATGCAAAACCTCAACCTCTCATTCACGATCTAACATTATCGGTTATACATAGAATCTATCTATCCATTCACAGATTCATTAGATATTAAAACACATCAACAAAGAGAGGTACATACATAGTTTGGATACGTAATACAACATTTCTATTAAAACCATGTGTACATGAATTCTATAATACTCAAGAATACTATGTATCCTTCTTCTGGCCCGATTCCACGATTTGGGCAGTTCTCTAGCTCTAAGCCCCTCCTTGGCTTAATTCCACTCTATTTGGCCACATTGTCAATCCATTCATGAAGGCTTACACTTATACTTAGAAGGTAAAAACCTTCCAATCTAACAAACCCCTATCAATAGCTCTTTGTCTTGACTCATACATCTAAGGATCAATAGGATCGAATCCTCCATATTTAGGAAAATCCACACTTCCCAACCAATTTCTATAATAATCTATTTACATGATAATTAGGGAAAACAAATCCATTTCTTCATAACAACCCTATCCTTCTAGAATGATGAATCTACTTACAAAATTACGAAAATACAATTAATTTCATTAGGGAACCCACTCCATTTGGTAAATTCTAAGACCCACTTAGGTCTGCTCAAG
This sequence comes from Picea engelmannii, assembly GCA_009831015.1. Classification (NCBI taxonomy): domain Eukaryota; kingdom Viridiplantae; phylum Streptophyta; class Pinopsida; order Pinales; family Pinaceae; genus Picea; species Picea engelmannii. Next base: position 640,063 of record ML778536.1, on the reverse strand, counting down.
AAAGTTGATTTTGAGATAATATGCTCCTGCATCAGACTCCCAAGGTACAAAAATTCATGAACTCATGTTCATGAGTCTTCTATTGGTTGAAGTCCTCCTAGATCCCATTCTTTGCTCTGTTGTTGTCCACTTGCCTTGCTACCACAAGTACCTTCAACTAACTGTGTTTTGTTGAATGTCTTCTCTATCCCACGGTGTCTCCACTTAGGCACCTATCTTAGGCATGCTAATAATTCTTCCATCTCAGTATCCAGCTCTGTCTTTTGTTGGTATATATCACTATTGATTCCCATACGTTGTTGTGCTTCTGCACACATAATCTCCATGTTTGTTGTTATTTCTTCAATCATTGCATCCATCTTTAACATCTTCAACTTATACATATTTTTTCCAATGTCTCGAAACTATGTTTTATGTTCCTTTCATTAAGTTTATGTTTCCTATCATCCCTTAATGCTATGAAAAATTTTCTTTCTTCTTGATGCATGTAACTCTATAAGGCATTCATCTCCTCATCAATCCTGAAATTATACATTATGCTCCATATTTTTGCATATAAAACTTTCATGGAAATTGTCTCTCTCAACACCCTTTGCTTATAAAAGTATCATGTCAATACCTCAATGGTTATGGAATTATGTTCCATATACTTTGCACTAGTTCCATATAAAATCTATATGACCTTTTCTTCCATTTCTTTGTCTTCAACTCCTTGAGGATTCTCTCTATTTCTTAGAACATATTCTTTCTCATGCATTCCAAGTTCCCATTCATTGAACATTTTTTCGGCAATGTCCTGATGTGGAAAAATTATAGAAATTATTCATCCTTCTTCATTCTCTTCTTTATAAATATGTAAGGCATCGAGCTTCCTTCTCTATTCCTCTTGCTTTTCTATGAAATTTTATTTGCTTCTAACTCTAGAGACTATACTTCTCTCTATCCCTACACATGAAACAAATTTATGATAGAAAACAAATTTCACATTAATCTCTAAAGTCCCTTTTATAGTCATAAAAATGACTGCCAACATCATGACAATAACTACTATCATCCTCTGTTGAACTCCCTTATTGTTTGTTGCATATGTGTAGTTTGTTTCCACATTTGTACATTCATCTTTTGAAACTATTTGTTCATTTTCAACCTATTGATTACACTTATCACCACTTTCTTTGTTGCTTACATGGATAACTTCCTTCTCTTCATCTTTTTGTTGTGCATACTTCTTGTCATTCTCAACAAAATCATCTATGTCTTCTTGGTTGTCTCCTTGTTTTCCATACCTCATGATCTCCTATGGACCTGTTGTAATACCTTGGATAGATTTCTCCATACCAGTCTCTTCTTTACCATCCTCCTCTATGAAACCTTCACTCTCTTTAGGAGTATTTTCTCTCAACAATTCATTATTTTCTCCCAAGATAATTTTCTACTCATCAACTGTCAACACATGCCCATATTTATTAAACAAAATCTAAAGAGATAAATCTGTTACCTCATCCTTTGTTTCTGTTAATCCTATTTCACCGTCTCCTGAAAATTTGATGATTCCTTCCTTTGATCCTGTCACAAAGCTATCTTTTTGTCTACCTTTCATTACAGTTCTTAGAATCTTGCATCCTCCTTTCAATCTATCTTCCATTTCCTCTTTTGGAGTCTGTAATTCCTTCTTATCTTCTACCTTTTTTCTTGGTTGTCTAGAATATCTCTGTTGATCCTTTTCCTCTTCCTGGTGGCAACTTATTGTCCAATTCCATCATCTTCAATACCTGCACCAGAATGTTGTTCTTCAATTTCTTCGTCCTCCTCGTGACTGTCTTCATAAGTCAATATTGTCTTGTTCATTTTTATAACAAGTTCTTTTCCTTCAACATTTTTCGTTCTTTGGTTGTGCATAGTCTCCTCTTTGACTGCTTTTATGAGACAATAGTTTATCTTCCTCTATTATGACAAATTTTTGGGTTTGTTTATCTTCACATCCTTCAATACCTGCAAACACACACAATTCATTAGTTATAAAAATATGAGACTCTTGAGTCTCTGTTGATGCTTCTAGCATCATCTTCTGGTATGAACTCTCCAAGCACCTCATGAGGTGTTGATTTTGAACCTCATAATCTCCACCTCCATCATCTTCTCCAAGCATTTCTCCTACTCTGGTTCACAAATGTGAACAATTTGTCTTTCTTAAACGTATTGTGTTCCATACTCAACTTATCTGAGTTTCTTCTTTGTCTTTATCCAAACATGCACCCTACGTCTCAACTTTTGTCTTTAAAGCTTTCTTACAAATAATTGCGCTATAGTCCATTTGACCTTCTTCTTCAACTTCCATCCACATGTTTCATCTTCTTCACTTTATTCCTATAGTAACTTCATAATCACATTGAGTTGTTCTTTTAACTCAACAATATCTCTATCAAATTCCTCATCATTCATCTTTCTTTCACCAATTTCTTTGGCATCTACTCTCACTTTCTTGTGGCTTCCTTTTGAACCTTTCCTTTGACTATCTCTAGTCATCTTCATTTCTTCCTTTGTGAGCTTCTCCATGCTCAACAATGAGCTGCAAATAACCTCTATAGTAACAAGTCTATTTCACCTTGCTACAGTACCTCACCAAGCTTCTCATGAACCCGGCCTTTTGGTATCATTGGTTCTCTCCTCTAGAACCTTCTAATATTTCTCTACTCCTCTAGGCTTCTACACTTCTACTCGCTTTCTTTCAAGAGCTTCACATGCTCTTCTTCTTCTAGACAACTCTACCCGCAATCACAACTTTGGAGTTGCATCAATAACTTCTAGCCAACCACGGCTGGATGTTCTTATTCTTTCCTTCTTTGTTATTTTTTCCTCTATTGTAAGGGTTTGTTTCCATACTTGTACATTTTTCTACCTATTAAGGATATACGAAAATAACCTATCCAAATTTAATTCAAAACATAGAGACTATTTTACTTACTAATCTCATTAAATATGCTTCAGGAACTATTGTCCTTGTTAATTAACTCTTTATGTTGTCTGCAAACAAATATTCTTACCAAAGTTAAAATATCAAAACATGATTCACCTTGAAGGACTCATCAAACCTACCTTTGCAACCTCTATCAGTTCTACAATTCTACCTTGATTTCTCTTGCTAGAACTGTCCTTTTCCCAAACTCCTTGAGCTATGATTTATTTTTCCCAAAGATCATTGTTGCACTCTGATACCAATTGACACAAGCCAAATACCTTAACTTGCAGAAACTCCTCTGATGGTTGGTCGACTTTGAATCCATTCCAAAAATTGAGCATTATAACTCCAAGCCCATACGATCAAGGGCTTATTTATACCAAAATTTATGCATACATGGAGTCAACTCTAACTGTTTATCCCCCCTTATTAAACATGTGTTGAACCTCATCACTTAACTGGCCTAAAAACCTTTGTAATTAGGTCTAATTATTTCCAGTTAAACTACTCTAACCGGCCAACTGGAATCACCACCCACCAGAATACCCTCTGCAAATGCCTCTACTCCATGTCTCGGTCACCTGGGCATCAGACATCTGGAACACGATTCACCTATTCATTGGAACATCAGGTCACTGAAGTAATCGAATATAATGGGCATCGAGGTATGTTCTCCCAACTCATTCATAATTGATCACAAACTCGGTATGGTTGATGGATTTTACTCGATGGTCTGTTACTTAACACTTTCATCAACTAGAAATTTAAATCCATCGGGTTTCTTTATGTTGGTCCTTCTTGTGGATCCAGGCCCAGTTTGATTCCTTCACTCTAAGTCATTGATCTATCTGCAATCAACATTTATATCTCCTTCATCCTCCAAAACTATTTCAATCATTGATCTCTATATGGCTCCTTCCCCATTGCTTCCAATCGACTTTCTATGGGGTTGGCCTCTGGCCTTAAAGAGGATAACTCATTTCTCTACAACCAGAATTCATCACTCTCATCTACTCTCTTACATTGAGACTCATGCTTCTATTGTTAACCATATACACAGAAACTTGACCTCGCCCTCTTTATTTTTCTATTGGTCTCATTCTCCTCATATAGTCGAACCCAACTAATCTTGGTTGTCCCACTCACAAATCTAATATGATTTCTTCAATTACAGGTGGTTCACGCAGAACCTCAACCTCTCATTCATGGTCTAACATTATCGGTTATACATAGTGTTAGCACTAGATGTTATGAGACTCGTGCTTCAATTGTTAACCATATACACAGAAACTTGACCTCGTCCTCTTTATTTTTCTATTGGTCTCATTCTCCTCATATAGTCAAACCCAACTAATCTTGGTTGTCCCACTCACAAATCTAATATGATTTCTTCAATTGCAGGTGGTTCACGTAGAACCTCAACCTATCATTCATGATCTAACATTATCAATTATACATAGTGTTAGTGTTATATGTTACCCTTAGACTGCTATAAGGATACGCCCAGTACCCATCATAATCTAAATAATTTAATTGAGTTTGGTAGGTGGATCAGCAAGACTCTACGAGAAAGGAGAGGGAAACAAATTAATTGCAAATCAATGAAATACAACATGGGGCATGGAGTCATAACCTCTCTGTAGATTGAAGGAAATCAAGTTGCATACTGGAAGAAAGGTTTATATAATGATAGATAGAAGAGTGAAGAAGATAACAAAAAGGAGAACATCCATCAAGCAAGAATCCTTTCTGCAAAACGAATGCAAGATACTTGAAATAAAACAATGATTAACAAGAAGGATGCAACAAATCCTTTATTAATCACATGCATCCTTTGATCTTCAAAATATGCACCATATTCAAGCAAGAAGATGAGAGAAGAAATGGAGAACAAATAAATCACATTATAAAAACAACTTCCATGAATCTTCCATGGTAGAAAAATTTACAACACAGGCCCTTGGGCTAACAAATAAGCAGGTAAACTGCTCCTCCAACTCTCTCGAGCCTGGGGACCTAACCCTTTTAACCTTGAACAACTTCAAATATATAGATTCACCTTCATAATCCATCTAGAGGCTTGAGATCTTCATTTTTTCCCAAAATAGCAAACAGTTACAACAGATAATAACAAACTAGAACTGATTCCTAGATTCTTGGGTTTTGTTACTTGACTAATTGATACATACAAATCATAACAAAATATATGAGTTCGGTGGGAAAATGAGTGGTTCTTCTATTCACCAAAATGATTTGGCATGATTCATCCAGCTGGAAGTCGAATTAACCCTAATCTGAGCTGACTATGTAATTTCACAGTGTCTTGGAACTCACTGCAAAAACGTAGCTACAACACTTTTGTAGCGTGGAGTAGTTCGTTGAGAAATATTTGTTTCCAACATATGTTGAAAATTCGCTGCGAAATATTTTTTTCCAACACTTTTGCAATGTTCTTTATTTGACACTTGGTCATACAAAGACTTGATGAGCTTGATGCTCGAGTTGCTTGAATGTAGGAGATGTCATTCAAAATGTAAGCGATGATTATGCAACCTGAGCTCAATATCCATGTTTTTGATCGACCATATATGAATTGTCAATGCCCTTGATAGAAATATAGAAAATTCTCTTGAAGAGCTTTTTATCCTGATTCTATTTAACAAGGCCCATCATAATTACTAAGAACGATGTCATAAAATCCAAAAATAATCAAATTGGTCTGAGATATGTTGTCTGCATTATTTAGCTCCTTGAGAGCAATAAGTCCATTATTTTTTTTCCTGAACTATTTGGATAGGAACAAGGCAAGCAAGCCTATGAATTTATGTTTCCATAGACTTAGTTTCCAAGCCCGTTAGATCAACCAACCTTCAGATAACCAAGCCTTTTTGCCAAAATATCACAGAAATTTACGTGTGCTAACACATAGAATCTAGCTATCCATTAAAACCATGTATAAAAACCCGATAGCATAAAATGGCCCTATCAAACTCAATTTTTTGCCTGAGGATCCATATTTTTTGCCAAAATATCACATAATTTTATGTGTGCTAACACATAGAATCCAGATATCCATTCACATATTCATTAGATATTAAAACACATCAATAGAGAGAGTTACACACAATTCGAATGTGTAATACAACATTTCTATTAAAAACCTTTGTACATGAGTTCAATAAAACTTAGGAATACCTCACATCCTTCTTCTGGCCTGATTTCACCATTTGGGAACTTCTCTAGCCATGGCTCCCTCCTTGGCCTGATTCCATTCTATTTTGCCATGCTTTCAATCTATGCTCGAAGGCTTACACTTATACTTGGAAGGTAAAAACCTCCATACCTAACAAACCCCTAACAATAGCTCTTTGTCTTGACTCTTACATCCGAGGATCAATAGGATCAAATCCTCCATACTTAGGAAAATCCACACTTCCCAACTAATTGCTCTAATAAGCCATTTACATGATAATTAGGGAAAATAAATCTCTTTCTTCATAACAACTCTATTCTTCTAGAATATACTTACAAACTTAGGAAATTATAATTAATTTCATTACGGAACCCACTCCCTTTGGTAAATTCTAAGACCCCCTTAGGTCTACTCAACAAAATTAATTTTGAGAGAATATGCTCCTGCATTAGAATGACCTACCAAGCTCCAAGTGAAACCCTTATCGAGTTGTTAGTTTCCCACCCAAAACGTTGAAAGTCGAGCTCCAAGTGGAACCCTTATTGATTTGTTAGTTTCCCACCCATATTGCCTTCAACGCTCAAATTAAGTATTATTATAGATTTTGATATTTTTGAACCCTATCTGCAGTTGTGTTGACACCTTACTTATGTTGAGGCTTAAAACATAAGTTTACTTTTATGCTTCAAGAAATAAACCCACGTCTTCTTACTATCATCAATAAAGTAATGAAATAGACAACACCTGACAATGAAGGAGTCTCAAGAGGACCACATATGTCATTGTGAACTAGCTGCAACTGCTCTTGGGCACACCAGGCTTTATCCTTATCAAACTTTTCCATGTGATGTTTACCAAGGACACAACCTTCATAAACACCTTTAGTGGAAGAAATTGTAGGTAATCCAAGTACCATTTTAGATAAAAGTTGCATTTTACCATAGCTCAAATGACTCAATGATTCATGCCACAAGTTACTTTGTTCATCATCATGTGCAACTTAGGAATCGAATGGTTGTTTGTTGGCTGAAGTAAAACCAATGAACTTAAACAAATGTGCTTAATGATCAACCAGGCCCAATGAAACAATTTGGAAGTTGTTTTTGATATATTTTAAAAATATCTATTAGATCATGCTTCAAACTTATAATGTCTTATACAAGCACGATAAACATAAAGGAAAATGATGGGCATGCCTTCAGAATGAAAAACATCTTCTAGTATACCATTAAATATGCATTTATGAGATTGATCTAGTGCATGGATTTCAACTCTAAGATAGTATAAATTATCAAGTGAAATAACTTTAACATTAACACAATGCAAACCAATTTCAAAATATATTATGATGTTGTGAAAGAGATTCTCTATTAGTATTTGCACATTAAGACTATTATAATATTAAGATATATAAAATGCATTGATATATATGATGCATTAAAACCAAAAGCATACAATAAAATATTATCAGAATTATGATAAACATAAAAGGTTAAAGACATACACTATTAATATAAAGCAAAACATATATGGTATGATGTTAAATGCATTACATCAAGTTAAATATTGAAGTGTTCTTTAAAATCAATTTTGTTTTTCAAATGATTTATATGGAAATATGGAAAAGCTATCATGTGTGAGTAAAAGAAAAGTGGAAAAAGAGATTGGTCACTATGTAATTTATCTATTATTTATTATATTCATTATATTAATTTCTTATTATTTATCATCTTCATCCTTGAACATCATTACTTTCTTATTATTTACCATCTTCATCCTTGAACATCATTACTTTATCACTATTCACCTTAATCTTCGTAAAACTTTTAAAGATTTGATGCAATGGTCCATGACATGAATCAACCTAGACCTATTTTAACTTGGAATAAATCAAACACTTGAAAACAAAATCTTTATAAATGCAAACCTTTCATCAAGTTTTGCACTCTATAAAATTTTTACCTCACAAATCTACATTAATTACGCCGAAGATGTTTTATAAGGGGAGGTTCCCCTCACGCTTTGGTCGTCCTTCCAAAGCCAGTTGAAAGCCAACACATGTTATCTGTTCAAATCCACTTAAATGTCAGCGCATGTCATTTGACAGATATCTTCCACAATTCCAAACTTTTCTCACCTCGAAGTTCCAGATTTGTTTATTTTGGTAAATTAATCCATATAAATTGAGTCATCATATTGAATCATCGATTTTTATTTATTTTTGTTGTCCATTTCCTCTTCAATAACGACCCACAACTGCGAAATAATTTACCATTCATCTCATCCTCTACCATAAAGATTCTAACTACTGGCTTCTAGATTCTTGTAGTTACATATTGTTGTTACTCAAAACTCAAATTAAATCTTTTTAAATTCTACTCTATTTGATGGCTCATTGGAAGCATTTACAATATACGAAGATATGGAGAATTTCACGGATTACAATAGATTTTGTAAATTAATTAGGCTGGTATAAAATTTATATTATAAATTATTGATATTGCATATCGAGCTGGAATAATGGTTAGATTGTTGCGGGAATCTTATGTATTTAACCCTAAATCAAATTTCTAAATCGACTTGGTAGATGTAAGTAAATCAAATTTCTAAATCGACTTGGTAGATGTAAGTGGTGTTGACATTTAGTAATTGTTAAAAGTAAGATTAACTGAATAAGGAATTTAATTGAGTATGTGTAATAATTCTAATGAATTTATTTAAATTGTATAATTATATTTATGAAATAAAGGTTATTACTATACATTTAGAGGGTCGATTATTTTATTTGGAATAAGTTATTAGTCCTTTCTGAAGGCGTAGAGGGACTATATTGATCGATAATTCATTGACTTCATATTAGTTTATCCTTTGACTACAAATATTTGCATAATATCTATTGTTGGAACTAGAGAACTAAAAACATTGATTTGTATATAATAAAAAATACCATATATGTCATGATCTGATTGGATAACAGATTGGAGGTCTTATTGCCAACTTCACTATTCCCATTGTTTTATATGTTAGCATATCCAAAGTTTTTAATCATCTACGGTCTTTTTGAATTTTTACTATTTTTATTAAAATGTTTAGATATGCAAAGTTTTGAGCATCAAGAGTCAGTTTTTTATTAGTTGACTTCATATTAGTTTTTCCTTTGACTAATTTTTTTTTTGCATAGTCTATATTGTTCGAACCTTTGTTACTATTATTACTATATTTTTTTATTGTTGTTATTTTATATTATTAGAAAATAATATAATATTTATTTTGCGTACGTAACAGACCTGCCATACTACATTCTTTCTTAAATGTTTACACAGTGCGAGGCCCTTTGGCGGTCCTGACAGACTTAAATGTTTTCCTAACAGGCCTCACAGCCTTAAATGTTTACTTACCAGGACTAACAAGCCTCACAACCTTAAATATAATTACAATACATTTTCCTCCGATTTTTTTTATGCAATGTTCTCTGCAGTGAATATGGGCAATATTGTTCTTCAACAACATTACTAATTCACTAGTTGATGCTTGATCATTGCTTGTTCATTGGTTTCTTGGTTGCTTCTTGTTGCTCTTGTTTGCATGTTGGTCTTGTTGCAATTTGCATGCTTGGGACTCTGCAACCACGATTGGAACTACACTTCTGTGGTTCCCCATTGACGGGTGGGTTTCGATGCCATGTTTACCTTCCTATTCGTTGTTTGTTGTTTGTTATTTCCAGTTTGCAAGTGAAAAATTTCAATATTGGAAATGCCTGAGTCAAAATCCTCTTGCAAAACATATTTGTATGTGAGGAGAAAATACAATTTCATTTTCTTATATGTCATTGTGGCTACGATGGAGGTGGGTTCTGTGTTGAACATTGGCATTCAGGAACGCGACCAAGACAACATTGCAGTCATGCTTCTCTAGTTGTAGTAGTCACATACAAAGATGGGTTGCAAGAGGATTTTGATGGCTCCCAGTATTGAAAATTATTACTTGCAAATTGGGAAAAAAACAAACAACAAATAGGGATGCAACCATGGGACTAAAACTTAACCGTGAATGGGGAACGACAAAAGCATTGTTCCAATTGCGGATGCAAAATACCAACCATGCAAATTGCAAATTTCTTAAATGTTTACACAGTAGGATGCCTTTGGACGGTCCTCACATCCTTAAATGTTTACCTAATAGGCTTCATAGCCTGAAATGTTTGCGTAATAGGTGTGTTACAATACATTTTCCTCTGTTTTTTTTATACAATCTTGTCTGCAGTGAATTTGGCCAATATTGATCTTCACCGACATTCTTGGTTGACTAGTTGATGCTTGCTCATTGGTTCGCTGGATGCTTCTTATTGTTGTTTGATTCAACTTTGCAGAGTTGAGGTCCTGCAGTTACAGTTGGGACTTTTGGTACTTGTTCACTGGTTTTTTGTTTGTTACTTGCCCTTGTTTGCTTCAACTTTTCAAGGTTGGGGTCCTGCATCTGCAGTTGGACCCGTTGTTGCAGTTTGCAGGCCAGGGGAGGCCCTTTTTTCCTTCCCCATTCATCGATGGGTCTCAGTGTTGTGGTTGCACTACTGCATTACTTAAAATGCCTATTACAATACATTTGTGTCTGATTTTTTTTATTTTTTTTTTACAGTGTTGTCTACAGTGAATATGGGAAATATTGTTCTTCAACGACATTGTTGGTTCACTGGTTGATGCTTGCTCGTTGCTTGTTCACTGGTTTCTTGTTTGCATGTTGTTTTTGCTCTTGTTGCAATTTTCACTCTTGGGATTCTGTAACTGCGGTTGTAACTACACTTCTGTTGTTCCCCATTGATAGGTGGGTTTTGTTGCTATGTTTACCTCGTATTCATTGTTTGTTGGTTTCTATTTTGAGTTTGCAAGTGAAAAATTTAAATGTTGGGGATGCAAAACATTTTCATATGTGACTACTATGACCAGAGAAACAAGAGTGTGATGTTGTCTTGGTGGTTTTCTTGAGGTCGTTGTTCGCTAGAGATCCTACCTCTATTGCAGCCATAGTGACATGGCAAAGGTTGACAAATATATGACAAGTGCATTCAGAAGAATACACAAATAACATGAAAGAAATCACATTGATACTATGCAAATGATACATGCACTTGGAAATACATTGCTTAATCTTCACAAATCTCTGCTCAACAAACATTCGATGTTGCACTTTCCCTGCCCCTGGACTGTGGTTCAAGGAAATGTGTCTTCAGAAACACATCTCCACTTGAAAAATGAAAATTGGAACATGTTTTTGCAGTTGGGCCACCAAAAATAGTATTAAAATAAACTAGTATGAAAAATGTTACAATAGATATAAGCATCTCATTGGACTCGAACCAGAGTTTGTCGATCTCTAACTATATTTCATAGTTGAGAATGTTTTTCCCATAGTTAATGTGTTTATATGGCTTCATAATTATTAGACTAAGTGTTTTTGTGTGAGGGATAAAGTTCTTATCTCCCTTTCTTTTTCCTCTTCTATACTTACCCGTTTTTCCCTTTTCTTATTCCCCTGTATTATCTGTTTTCGGTTCTATACTTAGTCGCATTTCTGTGCTCGCGGGTTCCCGGGGTGGCGAACTGAAAAATTCTCATCTCCACCTGTATGTTCACATCACAAGTCTGACTGACTGTCATTCGTTTGCATACTTAGCCAATTTTATGACTGCGGGTTTGTGGATAGGCTTTATCAAACTCTGGTGCCCCGTGTTCGGGGTATACATATTGCACCAAAAAATTCATTGATCTACAATTCGACCCCAGACTCCTCGAACTTGCAAGACTAATTCTACCTATGTTGACTCCGTCTAACCGAACCGCCTTTCCATACTTAGTCGGGTCTTCAAAGTTTCGCAGGTCCACAAACTCCCAGGTTCACAAAATTTTGAAAGAATTTTTCACTTGCCTCCATCCCCGCCACCTGTTGCCCTTCCCAATGCAAGTTAATTATTCTTTTACTAGTGACAAATCACCAGAGAGGTTCGAAAATATTGGCATTAATAAGAAGAAAGCTCGATGACATATCCCATTAAAACACATTAACGGGCGAATATTATGGGATCTGATGTTTTTTTTTGTGTCCATATTGAAATGGAAAAAATTGTTGGTTATTTTAGTTTTTTTAAGGCATCATCATAGTAAGAGTGCAATATTGTGCTACCCCACTGTCATCCACAAAGGTGTCATCCACAAAGGTCTTGATGTCATGTCCCTCTTTAATATTGTGCATATATTATAGGTTGTCATATTTGAGAATATGCTTGCATATGGAAATGTTAACTCATATGTTATTAGTCACAACTAACCACACATATTCAAAAAGATTGGCATTAATAGATGAAAATATCGAGGACATCTGCCATTAAAACGCATTAAACCAATATTTATGGAAGATTATACTATCATCGTCCAGTGTTCATTTTAAATACTTATTCCCATTTCTCTCTATCATCAAAAACTTGGGATTTAAGGTACCTTCATTGTGATGTTCCTGGTCATCCACATGTGAGACAACTTAGAGATGCCATTCAAGCCTAATTGAAAGACGAGGGAATGGTTTTATGTGACGTCATCTTTGAGCGATGTTTTTTTTATTAGCCAATAGAAACTCAGCCACAAAAAATTCAAGTATCTTATGATTGGTATTCTCCCTGTATTTGATCCTTTGGTTGGTTGAAAGGCATTCCTGAAGATTTGTATGTTGAAATTCTTTGTTTTGTTACTGGAAATTGGAAGGGACTTTCAAGTCACCTGCAAAATGCTCCTTTGTTGAAGTATATAGCTTCCTTCAACAACACAGATTTGGCAAGTGTATCAAATCCTGTAGACCACACAAGAATTTATCTTTCTTTAGAGGAGTCACACATATCGTGGCTTGCAAAATGGTTTGGAATATTCGGAAATGACGTCAAATATTACTCCATGCACAAATATACTCAGAAGGAAATTATAAATTTGGATCCTCACAAATGTGAGAAACTGTATGGGTGGTTGAATCAACATCCTAAAATTACAGAAGTTTCTATTTCAAAGTTTGTTGAGCGACTTCTGGGTGTGGTAACAGACCTGACAGAAATTCAATTTCTTTGTCAAAGTTTGTTTACCGAGCTCTGGATGTAGTAACAGACTCCACATACAATCAATTTTCTATTGGTATTGCACATTTTTTTCAATATTCCTATGCATGTGATTGTATCTGGGTCGAGGAGCTTGCCGCTCTTTGCAAGAATATTCTCATGGTAGTTGAAGGTGGGTATATAACCAGGAAACGAGGCTCTCAAAATTTTATGATGCCTGCATCAACATGTAACTGGGAAAATTTAATGGGAAGGAATTCTGGACTATGGACTTTGCAACACTTTCTGAAGATTACTTTATACTACCACCGTCTACAAGAAGTTTGACGTATTCAGGTAATGATTTGGTTTCTCAAGATCACCTTTTACTACCACCTTCATGTAATCATTTTGTTTCATTCTTTAGAGGAGACCTTGATGTGGTGGATATTCTAGAGTTGTTTCCACCGAATATCAATATTCTTGTTGTTTCTCATGCTTTGAATAAGGAGAATGCATTTATTCTGTTGCAGTAGATCCGATATTTGATAAAAAACGGAAGTTGCTCGATGCTTGAAGTATTGACTTGTCTGGTTCAAATAAATGGCCATGGCCTCGCTACAAGTGCCTTTGGAGTTGTTCATCAGGATCATAAACACAGAGTGCCTTCTTGGTCATAGAGTGCTTCCATCACCAACTTGCGTTTGCGCATGTGCTTTTATAGCTACATTCTTTCTTTGCCTTGGTGGTGGATCCTTCTATCCCAACTAACATGATGGAAATAAACTAGCTCTAGGGAATTTGATCGGTTCTGGGGATCTGAGTTGACTATATATTAATTTCGGTTAACTTAAAAAGGTTTATGTGTGCAACCTAATGTTAGACATAGAAAATACAATTTCTTATTTTTTAAAATATAAAACAATGTATTTTTTTAACACATGAGTGTTCAAAAAGTTTCAAGCATTGTTTGGGATTCATGTCCTTCAAGGATGTTAATTAATTACACAATTAATCAATGCAATCGACCTGTCGTCGACTATGGAAATCGCATTAACACTGCAATGTCATATAATAGATGTCTGACATGTAGCTAATGTTGAGGTCATCATCGCACAGGACAACCAACCTCCAAAGATTCTCAGAATCAAAGCAACATTAAATTCAATGCTCTTTGCAAGTCTGACAATCCTGTAGTCTAAGTGCTTTGACAATGGCAGGTCTTGTTGTTCACCGCATTATCGCCCTGCACTCAATGGCACTATTCCCATTGCGACCACTAGTGTCAATGTCTGAAGCTGAAGCTATCTGGAGCCTGGAGTCACCACCAATGTGGATGCCTGAAGCTGAAGCTACCTAGATCCCGGGGTCATGACTTGTTACACTTGACATTAGTACCGGTAGTGATCAAAAGTTAATTTTATGTTGAGTCTGTTACTACATCCAGAGGTCACTCAACAAACTTTGAGATAGAAGTTGGTTGTCTGTCAAGTCTATTACAACTTTGAGATAGAAGTTTCTGTAATTTTAGAATGTTGATTCAACCACACATACAGTTTCTCACCTTCATGAGGATCCAAATTTACAATTTCCTTCTCAGTTTATTCGGGCATGGAGTAATATTTGGTGTCACTGTCGACTATTCCAGACCATTTTGTGAGCCACGATGTTTGCCACTACTATGACTAAAGATATATTCTTGTGTGATCTGCAACATTTGATACACTTGCCAAATCTGTGTTGCTGGAAGAAGCTATATACTTCAACAAAGGAGCATTTTGTAGGTGACTTGAACGTCCCTTCCAATTTATAGTAATAAAACAAAGAAATTCAACATACAAATATTCATGCATGCCTTTCAACCAAACAGACGATCGAATATAGGGAGAATACAAGTCACAAGATACTTGATTTTTTTTGTCTCGGCTTTTGTTGGCTAAGATAATTTGTTTCCCCCAAAGATAATGTCACATAAAACCACTCCCTCGTCTTTGAATTGGGCCTGAATCGCATCTCTAAGTTGTTTGAGATGTGGATGACCAAGAACACTACAAGGAAGGTACCTTAAACCCCAAGTTTTCGATGATAGAGGGGAATTAACACTTAGCAAACTATGGAATGTTGAATAAAAAGCTAATGCAGGCAGGCCATATCTAGAAGAGACAAACTATTCAAGAATTTGGGATAGATCTACTTGGAAACACCCATGAAGTCCAGGACCCGAAAATGATATTCAACTCATTGTTTTTAACCAGACAAGCATTTGATGATCAAGTTGAAATCTATAAAAGATTGTCTACATGCTTGATTCTTGTACATATTTGTTTTTTGTGTCTGCGGGAGCCCCAGTCCCAGTCATTATGGAAAACACATTTAAATTTCAGAGAATATGTGCTAAACTATTTCAAGACAACTATTTTGGGAAATAATCTTAGCTATATTTTGCAATCCAATTTATCTGAATATAATATTTTTGAATTTTTTGTATGGTGTTTTCCAATGTCCAATATTGTTTTTTTAATTTTATTTTGTATTTTTTTTTAAATTGACTCATTTGCCTATACAACTATTGATAGATGAATTCAATGTATTTCTACAATAATTTAAGACGCTCTTTGATCCATAGTTAAACATTAATGACAAGATTTTTTTCCTCCTGCCCAACACTTCGATTTAAATAAAAGCTACTCTATTCGCTCCTTACATTTTACATGGAAGAATAATTTGTGATAGGACATATTTATGTGGCGTCCACCCTATACTTAAGAAACAAATGGCTTGACCCGTCTTGCTTTCATTCTATGGGGCCCCGTAAATAGAATGAATTAATGACTCTATTTCAACAAGGCAACTCAGGTGTTGGCATCATGTTCTTGTTCAATATTGTGCATATATTACAACTTCTTCTATTTGAGAAGCATTTGGACCACAAATAATTTATTAAGATATATTAATATGAATACTATTGGAATAAATATAAACAAATTCTCTTTGAACTTGAAGCTGTCTTTGTCGACGCCAAAGTATATTACATAACTGAGACTAAATGCTCGTTTCCCCCTTTGTTTTCCCTTCTTTATACTTACTTGTTTTTCCCTTGTCTTATTCCCCTCTATTATCCCTTTGTGGTTCTATACTTAGTCGCATTTATATGATCACGACTTCCCAGGTTGGCGAATTAGCAGATTCTCATCTTCATCTATATATTCACATCATGAGCCCGACCGACCGTGGTCCCTTTCAACACTTAGCCAATTATCTTACCACTGAGTCCTAGGTTAACACTATCAAACACTTATACCCCCTTGTTTCGTCATATACATCTTGCACCCAAAAACTTATGTGATCTACAATTTATGCTTTTACTAGTGAGAACTCACCAGGGGTTCGAAAAGATTTGCATTAATAAATGAACAATGGATGTTGTTCTGTGAGATACTTACCCATTTTTCCCTTTTCTTGTTCCCCTCTATTATCCATTTCTGGTTATATACTTAGTCTCCTTTCTGTGATTGCGGGTTCTCGGGTTGGCGGACTGATAGATCTTCATGTCCATCTATATCCTCACATCATGAGTCCGACCGACCATCATTCCTTTCCATACTTAGCCAATTTTATGGCCACGGTTTTCGGGGTTGGCGCTATCGAACTCTGTTGTCGCTTGTTCTGTGATATACATCTTGCATTCAAAAATTTCATGATCTACAATTCCACCCCAGAATCTAACTCACAAGCTTCACTCTACACGGGTTCACAAAAGTTTCAAAGCATATATCGTTTCCTTCAATCCCCACTACCTTCGCACCCTTCCTAATGCACATTAATTCTGGTTTTACTAGTGACAACTCAACACACTGGTATGAAACAAGTGGCACTAACAAGCAAAAAACCTCGACGACATCTCCTATTAACACGCATTAAACCACCATTTACGGTACTCTGAACGACCGTTGTGTCTTTCCATACTTGGCCAAATTTTTCCATGTGTTCCATGAAATACATCTTGCACCCAAAACTTCCATCATCTACAATTCCACCCCGAGATCCTCCAACTCGCAAGCTTCACTCTACCCAGGTTCACAAAAAGTTTCAAATCATTTATCGCTCCCTTCCATCCCCGCCACATTCACGCCATTGCTAATGCACATTAATTATTCTGGCCTCTAGATTTCACTTCCATTGTTTTGTGACCTGCAAACAACACTTGAACCTTTGCGACCCTATTCCATACTTGGACACTTTTTCGATTTTGGGTTCCCGGACTGACGGGATCAAAATTGTGTTTCGAATATTCCGCGACTTGCAAACAGTGTCAGGAGTTCCGCAATATACAATTTGTCCACTGGGATGCCCCATCATGAGCCCAACCGTCCATCATTCCTTTCAATACTTAGCTACAATTTGGTTGTATGTTCATGAAATTTGGTTGTATCGAGTTTGGCCTAACATTTCCCTATTCCATACTTAGACACTTTTTCGATTGCGGGTTCCCGGTCTAGTAGGCTCAAGATTGTGTTTCCAATGTTCTGTGACTTGCAAACAATATATATTAGTGAAAATGAGTCTGGTCTACCATTTCCCTATTCCATACTTGGACACTTTCTCGATTGCGGGTTCCTGGACTAACGGGCTCAAAATTGTGTTTCGAATCTTCCACAACTTGCAAACAGTACCTAGATTTCCACGATATACAATTTGTCCGCTGGAATGCCCCATCATGAGCTCGATTGTCCGTCATTCCTTTCAATACTTAGCCCCAAGTTGGTTGTATGTTCATGACGTGGTACATTTCCATGGTTGCACATGCTACAACCATTGTTTATCAAGTCCAGCATAACGTTTCCCTATTCCATACTTAGACACTTTTTTATTGTGGGTTCCCGGATTGGCGGGCTCAATATTGTGTTTCCAATGTTCTATGACTTGCAAACAATGCCCGGAGTTTCACGATATACACTTTGTCCATAGGAATGCACCATCATGCCCTCTTCTGTCTTACGCATTCTACGATCAACACTTCTGAGACATACAATTTGACCCTTGGGCCCTCACCTTTGTTGGTTATATCTTGTAACACTATTTTGAAGCCCGATCGACCGCTTTCAATAATTAGCCATTCCTTAATTGTTGTTCCCTGTCCTCACCACCTTCATACTTCTTTCTGGATGTGAAATTAATAAGATTTAATTGTAATAGTTCTCCATGCAGGAACCATAAACATTTCCATTAATGAGAGAAAGGCTCGAGGAGATCTCCCACACTTCTGCGATATACAAATTGATCGTCGGATTCCCACATCATCCCCTCTTCTGTGTTACACATTTTTCACTCAAAAGTTTTGAGACATACAATTTGACCCTTGGGGTGTCACGTCTCCTGGGGAACCATTGTCACCTTAGTTTGAAGCTCATCCGACCTCTTTCCATACTTGCCCATATCACTGAATCTCTTTTGTAGATCCTCGGGTTGGCAGGTTCATGAAATCTCCAATTCCTAGTCACTATTTACTGTGCTCGCCACCTTCACACTTCTTTCAAAGTGTGCAACAACCAAGGTTTAATTCTAACAACTCATCATGCAACAACCGTACAAACCGTCCTTAATAAGAAAAAGGCTCGACAAGATTAGCGAAAACGAGTCTGAAGTATTGTTTCCCTATTCCATACTTAGCCACTTTTTCGATTGCGGGTTTTCGGACAGGCGGGCTCACGATTGCGCTTCCAATGTTTTATGGCCTGCAATCAGTACCTGGATTTATGGGATATACAAATTGACCTATGTACTGTCCCATCATGCCCTCTTCCGTGTTATGCGTTTTTCACTCAAAACCTTATGAGACATACAATTTGACCCTTGGGCCCTCACCTCTCATGGTTATACCTTGTAACCCTATTTTGAAGCTCGAACAACCACTTTCCATAATTATCCATTCCTTAATTGCTCTTTCCCATCCTCGCGACCTTCGTACTTCTTTCTAAATATGTAATGAGTAAGCTTTGATGCTAATAGCTCATCATGCAGGAACCGTCAACATTGTCATTAATGAGAGAAACGCTCAAGGAGATCTCCCATTAATATGCATTAAACCAATATATGTGGAGAGTTATATTATCCTTTCTGATTGTTCATCTCAAACAACATGAAATGTCTTTCGCGGGTCGTCGCATTGGCGCGTTCACGAAATCTCCAATCCTTAACTATTCTTCGTCGTACGCACCATCTTCACACTTTTGGGTATGCAAGTACTATTAATTAATGCTAATAGTGCATCATGCAACATCCGTCGATATTGTCATTAATGAGTGAAAGGATCGAGGAGATCTCTCATTCACACACATTGGACCAAGATTTGTGGAGGGTTATATTATTCCTTACAACTCTTCATTTCAAACATCGTCTAGAGAAAACGAACGTTCTCGTTAACCTATGGCAGCAGCTTGACAACAGTTCTATGGAGATATCGTGAATATCTTCGGATGCGAGGACCAGAACTTCCAGTAGTCCAAGGCATACTCTTACTATTCATCCCATTCCGCTCAGAACGAAGTGACTTGGACCTCTGGAATCACTTGTGCAGGTTGCATCCCTGAGGTTTTTAATTGTAAGGAGGTGGTCTCTTGGTGCGCCAAAAACTATATTTCAAGACAATGAATTATTCCACTGCGCGACCATTCTCTTGTTTCTTTGTCACCTCAGGTATTTCGCAAGATGTTAAGATTGTCGAAGCCAACATTGACCTTCAAAGGACAAGACTGCAAGCAGTTCCTAGAAAAACATGATAACGGGTTGGACCTCTTACCCGAGTTCCTCGAAGACCTGACAGTAGTTCCTGAAGATATCACAAAGTTGCAGGTCAATTCCTTTAGAAATCCATTCTGGGAAATTGCTTGGTTGTTTACAAGAATAACGGGACAGGAATCCATGACAAGCATTTCCCGCATGGTTCTTTATATTTTGTATTTCACATGCAAGGAACAATTCATTTTTTATTGGGGGAAGATAATTTCCATTGAAATATGTTCCCAATTGTCACGATTCAAAGAAGATAATAAATTTTATATGTCATCCTACTTGATTTTCGCGATAACGCATTGTTGTGTGTTTCCAAAATTGTCTTTGTCCAAGAAGATAAACTATGAATTCGACCCAGTAACGTTATGGTACCAGGCCTTGTGGAGGCACAAGGCCTCCCATTGTTTTTATGAGGTTTTTAATGACTTTGTCTCGGTTTTCAAAGATTTATTGTTAGGAAAGGATGCTCCCCGGATGTTTGGCCAGGCAACCAAGTTTTTGGATAGGAAGGAGACACTTGAACAAAGGGAAAATTACAGTGTAATAATGATTTTTGGCTCCAAGGAAAATCCTACTTTTCTTCCATGTCACATCACGGACAAGATGTTTGTTACAGAAATAGCAAGGAAATAAAACTACTGCTTGCATTTTTTCAATGGCAAGAGAAAAAAAAGTTCATTCCTCTGCCCTGGAAAGTCGAGGACTTCGTGTTCAGGAACACCAACAAGATTGACGAATTTGCAAACCATTTCAAGAAATTGAACCTAATATATGTTGAAAGGCTAAGAGGGTTCGACCCTCATGGGATTTTTCTAGAACATTTACTAGCAGTTGGCTTTAGCAACTCTTTTATCCATACACACCTAACTGAAGACAGACACATTGATGACAACACTCCTGCTCCTGACAATGATGACATAGAGACATTGCAAAGCACAACTGAATTGTATAGACAACAGGGAAAAGGCTCAGGTGAGAAGAGTGTCCAATCCCTGGCCAACACTCCCAAGAGAACGACATCATGGAGCATCGCTTCAATGGCCCACCCCAATAAGAAAGAAACCCTGAAATCTTCAAATAGAGGAGGAGATAAGAACCATCCTCGCAGAAAAATTGATAGTTCTCACAAGCTTCTCGTGACGAAGAAGAGGAAAAACATTGTAGGGCAGGCGGAAGAGCCCGAAACTGAAAGTGAGAACATGCAACTTGAGACTGTTGTGGATGACGTGTTCCACAAAGTTGATCAATCCGCGGACGCGATGCACCATAGTTCCACAATGGAAATAGCTAAGACTGACTTTTTTGATGAAGATGAATCCTACGTATTCCAAAGCGTTGTTTTTGACAACCAATCTAAAAATTTAATGATTGAAAAGAGAGATGTAACAAATACGAAAGGGAAATCTCGTTCAGAGATTAACCTTAGGAACATGAAATCGTCCCAAATATCCTAATGTCACCGAGAAATCGCAGATGCTCTTGATGATTCCAATGGAGGAATTGAAGCAAAGAATGCCAAACTGAATGACCAAATAGAGGAATTGGAGGAGGCTTTGATTCCTACCCCATTCTTTGTCAGTCCTTTAGCAAAAACCGTGCCTGCCACCCCTGCAGCCAAGTTAAAAGGATCCTCCAGCCTCCTCACATCCTGTAGAGGCTATGTAGAGAAGAATATCAAGAAAAGAATGGAGCTTATTATTGAAGCCTGGGAAACATCACAAAATATAGCTTCCTTTCGAATGAGGGAACATGCTTTGCACGAACATTTGCAGGTGAATTTAAAAAATGAAGAACATTTATATCTAGAGACGATGATCCCTTTTGGAAACCATGTCATCAACATCTTAGATCTGAAAATAAGACAAGAAGATCTCCCCTCCCCAAACCGGATCAAACAATTAAAATAATGTTGGAAAGAGAAAGTTAAGAACCTACACCTCATTTTTGAATCTTGTGAACAAGACATATCAGATAAAGAAGAATTATTCAGAAACCTGACCAAAATAGACTTAGTCAGAAGTACCAACGAGGTTCAAGACCCAAAGTAAATCCTCAGCTCCTTGTTCTTAACAAAGCAAGCCTTCGATGAACAAGTTGATATTTTAAAAGGGTTGTCTTTAGAAAAGTTTTACGACATCCTTGAATATGGTCAAGATGACGTGGAGAACTGGAAAGTGGACTATTCGACAAACAATGAAGAAAATGAACAGGATCTGCATAGTATATCTATGGATCTAAGGAAATTAGAAAAAGAGCTTTTAAACATAGAAATCCAAGATGAAATCAACGTGGCCCCCATGAGAAGCTACATTGAAGAATGGCTCCAAAGGAGAATGGACAAACTTACCGATGAAGGTTAACAACTGGTTGGCACAATTCCTATCGTCGTCGACAAAAGAAAAAAAAAGACATGGGCTTCATAGCAAGTCTATATTGATCACATCTTTCTTTCTTTATCAATCCATTTATTCCACCTCTTTAAATAGAAATCTCTAACTAAAGACTGATAACTTCCAATTTCTTCTTTTCAGGTCTTCCTCTCTATGACCGCACACTTCTTCTTTCTACAGTCCTATTTTTTGTACTTGTTTCTTTTATGGTCCGCGGGAGCCCCAGTCCCAGTCTATATGACAAACGCATTTAAATTTCCAAAAATATGTAACATATTCCATAAATATGTAACAAACATTATTATTTTTTGATAAATTTCAAAGAAAACTAATTCGGGAACAATTTCGACGGTGCCTTGTGTGCTTCTTTTGAAATGCTAAATTAGTTCTCTTTATGCATATCAATCATCTTCTTTTATTTTATGTGCTCAGAATTTTTTTTCCCTTCAACTATGTTGGATGTCAAGAAATTGTGTCTCTTATATTTGAATGTTTAATGTGTCCATGAACCTTTATTTCAAAAAAACTAAAAAAATACTACTATCCTTTTTTATTGCTTCAAGTCATTACGATGGAAATTTTCTAAGTCCCATATTTGAACTATACATGCCCCAGGAAAAAACTTAAAAAGGAGTATCACATCTATAAAAAACGCAGTAGGATTGACATCCTTGTTCGCATATTAACCCATATTAATATAATATTATGATAAACTAATTTGGGTTCGGGGCTCCGACCTTACTTCCGCAGTGACATTCTCCTCGAGTCATCTACCAGCCCAATGTCTTATGGCTGGTGTGTGACACACTGGCACCTGTCATTTTCTGCATGGATACCACATGTACTTCAAGCTTCTTCCCACGTGTCTCTGTTGCTTCGAGCTTCTATTTCTCCATCGACCCCCGCCATAGTAGTGAATTTATTCCCATTCCAACCTGGCAGGGACTATGTTGCCATGCATCACTTGTTACATAGAGTATTTATAAACCAGAGTGAGAATTCATTTTAGTTGTGTTGAATAATAAATCTCTGAATTACTCTTTGTTTACTCAAGACAAGGTTTCATTATTATAAAATGTTGGAAAAGAAGGTAATTACATATAAGCGCATACTTGGAAAGGAAAAACTTTAAAAACTAAATTGATGGTATATTTTATGTGTTAAAGGCTTTGGCAAAGTTGGTAAACCTTTACGCAACTTTGGGTAAAGAGGTCAACTTTCCCTTGTTATTCCATAATGTTAAATTATACAATAAGAGGATATGACTCTCTCCAAATACATTAGTATTCATGGTGTCGGTGGATGGGCAAATATCCCTATAAAACCTAGTGAATATCATAAATCTCTTATAATATTATGATTGGACACGTAAATGTGTATTGAGAGGTGGCGTATTCATGGTGTTGGTGGATGGGAAAATATCCTTAAAAAAGCAAGTGAATATCATAAATCTCTTATAATATTATTATTGGACACGTAAATGTGTATTGAGAGGTGAAAATAAGAGGAGAGGTTTTGTTATGTAGGCCTGAAGAGATTGAGAAATTACTGGTTTGTGCACATTAAAATGACTCATTTTTATTAAAAAAAAAAAGAATTTAATATATATTTTAAACCAAAACTGTGTTCAATTTCTAGGTTAATGCAAAAAAACAAAGATTCTTCAATTATTAGAAATCCATTGAAAAAATTTCATAAAATAAAAGTTGATTCATGTCATAAAGATGCTACCAGGTTCTGCAAATGTTTCCTACTTCAATTATCTCAGAAGGATTGCCTCCAAGAGTTTTTGGCTTTCTGGTTCAGGGTTGAGAAACCTGACTAGTTTTCCAAACCCAGTGTAGACATGTCTTATAAGCATTTTTTAAGTGCCATTGTCCACCCAACGAAATCCTCCACTGACTCCAGTCAACCTGCTTTCGGTCCTTCCACGTTCCATTCTAATTACATGTGCCATCCTTTTTGTAAAGTTCCATTCAAATTGTTTGAGTTGGAGAAGACTTTGTGTGTCTAGTGCATGCTCCCCGTGCCCACGTAAATTCAAAGGATGTTCGATCAGTTTCCACGTTGCCTCTTCAAAGCAAGAGTCTTGTCGATTCCTCCACTAAATTTGGCCATTTCTCTATTTATTCAGAGAAGGGACATTAACAACTGAGGGGGATCGGTTTTTGAAGGGTTTTCAGCATGCTAGTTCAAATTGTGGGAGTGAGTTGAACCACAATTCTAAAAATATCCGGCACTTTGGTCAATAGGGTAAGCAAAGTTGTTGGAACTCTGGTCAATGGAGATGAGGGAGGTGGATCTTTGAAGGGTCCTCAAGAGGGCATTTCAAATGTTGGGAATCTGGCACTTTGGTCAAGAGGATAAGAAAAATTGTTGGCGCTTTGACCAATGGAATTGTTGAGGGTGGTGGATCTTTGAAGGGTTTTCAACAGGGCATTTCAAATGGTGGGAGTGAGAATCATGACTCTGAAAATGGATATGTGAGTAGGAGGAAGGCCAAAGAAATAGAAAGGTGTGTAAGAAGATAGAAACAAGAAACATTGTGAAACTCAAAGCCCAGGTTAGTGTCTCTATTTTATTTAAGTCCTCTTTCAGATTCATTCACACCCTAAAATTTATTCTAACCTACTATAAAAATAAAAAGCTTTTATAGAAAGGAAAACCCACCCTATTTTTTCTTCTTCCTGAAACTTTCACATATAACTAGATACGAAATTTATTTTATTATATCATTATTCTTGTTCGGGAAGAACCAAAACCATCCGGTTGAGAAGAGTCCATGTTCTAGTTGAGTGTCAGGATGCTCGTTGTTAACCCTCTCCTTTTTTCCAAGATGATCAATTCCTATATGTTCATTAAATAATACAAGGGTTACACTTACACCTACCCTTGGCTTGTTATTAGGGGAACATGGCTAGGTAAAGTATTTAATTGATTTTGGAGAAAAAAAAATGAAATTTCCCTTAAGTTGGCAAACTGTAAATATTTTCCGACATTCATATTTATAGAAGAAAAAGAAAAATAAGAGTTTGTGCAAATATTGGCATTCATATTTATAGAGAAAAAATATATGAGTTTTTCCTATATTTATAGAGAAAAAATATATGAATTTTTGCTAATCACTTCATTTTTAGGTAAGTGTTTGCTTCCTTGTTAACTTGAACTCCATAAGTCACTACATTTTTAATTTGTATTGTTCCTTAGATCTCAAAAATGGTACTTACTTATCCCATACCTAGATGTAAAAAATTGTATAAGTTGGATTCCATAATTATGTCATCTCAAACATAAATGATTGTTAGCATGGAGCTTTGGATAATCCTATGTGGAATTTGTAATTTGTAATAATTGATGTAGTAATTGATTCATTTTTTTAAGATAAAAATACTTTTTTTAAAGATTAAAAATGTTGTGAATGTTTAACAATTGATTCATATTTAACTTTTATAAAAATTAGGTTAAAATGATATATATATATATATATATATATATATATATATATATATATATATATATATATATATGATGTGAGAAGAGGATTTGTTGATCAATATGAGGTCTAAGGTAATAATATGTTACCTAATCCACTATCTACTCATCTAGTCATAACCAACATGTCATGTTCTATGTTGTTCTCACAGGATGATTGTGGGCAGGGTTGCTTCGCTTCTAGATTTGAGCTTCAGTGAGTACATGGGAGAAATTGTTCTCACGGGATGATTGTGGGAAGTGTTGATTCATTTCTTGATTCAAAATTTAGCAATTGGTGATATGAATTCTTTCTCTTCGTATATTCATTTGTTTTCTTCGTGTATTCTACATTTTTTTAGATAGTGCTTATCAATGCTACGATGTTAAAGAATCCATGTTGCTAAATTGTTGGATTCATTAAATGTATCCATGTTTTATGGTTAATCGTATTAGAACAACTAACAATTGGGTTGTATTTGTAAGGTTAGATGTTGTCTCTTTATATGAAGGTTTGTGTTGTTTTAAGATTTCAAACTTTCAAGTGAAATTGTTGTATGTAAATAAAAACTTCATGACACTGTACACAAATATTGCAATATAGAATATTCTTGGTTGTCATAAATAATTTCCAATTTTGATTGTTGCCATGTTCTCATGATAGACATAATTAAGTAATTGTGTTAGACCACTAATGGAAGGTCCTAT
Organism: Picea engelmannii; assembly: GCA_009831015.1. Lineage (NCBI taxonomy): Eukaryota > Viridiplantae > Streptophyta > Pinopsida > Pinales > Pinaceae > Picea > Picea engelmannii. Next base: position 613,478 of record ML778536.1, on the reverse strand, counting down.
GATACTTCAGTGGAAATGATTTTAAAAAGTTATTCTTGTTATAGTGTTTCTATCCCAAACTAGTACATATATGTAGATGGTTTTAATGTTTTTGAAACTAGTGCATTTTTAGTTCACTACATGCTTGAACGAGTTTGTTTTCAACCATTGATTCCCTTGGATGACTTATGCCAATTAGTGTGATTTGGACGTAAACATTCATCCCAAAAATACAGTGGCATCTCCCTATGAATGCCTTTAAAATTTACTTGAAATCAAAAACATAGGTTCTGTCACCTTAGCTTTTAGACTTTTTTTTCCAATATGGATGTAAGGCCAATTAGTGTGATTTGGATGTAAACGATCATCCCAAAAATACAGTGCCATCTCCCTATGAATGCCTTTAAAATTTACTTGAAATCAAAGACATAGGTTTTGTCACCTTGCTTTTAGACTTTTGTTTCTAATATGGATGTAAGGCTATGGGTAAGATTTCATAATATCTCTCTCAGAAAGCAAAGTTAAAAAATATTGTTTGGAAATAGTCATCTTAAAATTTGTTGTGGAGTGTGTGAAAATATTATCTATTTGTGAAAGCTCACAAAAATTTATACAAAGTTGCTACTCTATATTGGCATGGAGAGAGCGTGTTTGGAGATATACAAGCGCTAAATATATAGTACTCCATTCTTCAATATAGCGGTAGAAACAATTTGAGCCTCAAAGATTTGCAAAAGAAATGCATTTGATACCAATATTTATTTCTTTACAATTTGCATATTTAACTGATTTTCTGTTGGAAGGAAAATGGGTATTCTAAGAGGTTTTTGTTATGGGCAGGTTTGGACACAGTCTTCTCGACTTTGTTTCCTGGTGTGGATTAGATGTTATAAGTGGTTGAAATTAGAGGTCTCTAAAGCTCTTACTACATTCTTCAAATGGTTTTATTTATTTTGGAAATTATGTTGTTGAAGTTATCGTTTTGTACATCTCCACCATGGTTCAATTTGTTTATTATGATTCTTATTATATTTTGGAAATTATGTTGTTGAAATTATTACTACATTCTTCAAATGGTTTTATTTATTTTGGAAATTACGTTGTTGAAATTATAGTTTTCTACATCTCCACCATGGTTCAATTTGTTTACTATGATTCTTATTATATTTTAGAAATTATGTTGTTGAAATTATTGTTTTGTACATCTCCACCATGGTTCAATTTGTTTATTATGATTCTTATTAATTAATTTTTTAATGTTCAGCCATATGATTAACAATATAACGTGGAGCATCTTTTAATTGAGCGCAAAGAAAGTCTAAGTATGAACAAATGAAAGTTGTCATAGCTTAAGCTAAAGAAAATTTGAAGAGAGAACAATCTACCCACTTAATTGCAATACTTAAAGCTGGAAAATGGGAAGAAAGTTTTAAAAAAGCTTTATCTCTTGTGGCTTTGTATCGAGCCTCAATTTGGTTCAATCATCACTCACACCCCTAATTTGCGAATGCATTAAATTTATTGTTATAAGAATAATGAGATAAAAAGGTTGGGGTATTATGGTGATTTCTTACATTTCAAAACCCTTAAGTGGGATGGGAAATATGTGTTGTAACATGCCTTGTTTCTTCTATTGTAATGCTCATGAACCATTTTATTGTACATCATTTGTAGGCTTATAAAATTATAAGATGCAACTTTTGTGGTTTTGTATTGTCATACATACCTTTTTATGGAACATATTTGAGAAGTAACTATTTATTTTTATGCATTTGACATGCCTTTTTAATGAAACACATTTGAGGAGTAACTATTTATTTTTATGTATTTGTCATGCCTTTTTGATGGAATGCATTTAAGGAGTAACTATTTATTTTTATGCATTGTTTGTAAGCATGTAGAATTATAAGATGCATCTATTTTTATGCATTATTTTGATGGAACACATTTCAAAAGTAACTATTTATTTTTATGCATTGTTTGTGAGCCTCATATGCATCTATTTTTAATGCATTGTTTAAGAGCCTATAGAATTATAATATGCATTTTTTGTGGCTCTTTTAAGAAAATCAATCTTCCATGTCTTTTGTGTTGCATGTATAAGTTATAATAAGCACCTAACACCTGTAATTATTTTTTGATGGAACACATTTGAGCAACTATTTATTTTTATGCATTGTTTGTAAGCTTCTAGAATTATAAGATGCATCTATTTTTATGCATTGTTTTGATGGAACACATTTCAAGAATAACTATTTATTTTTATGCATTGTTTGTGAGCTTCTAGAATTATCATATACATCTATTTTATGCATTGTTTGGGAGCCTATAGAATTATAATATGCATCTTTTGTGGCTCTTTTAGGAAAATCAATTTTCCATATCTTTTGTGTTGCATGTATAAGTTATAATAAGCACCTAGCACTTGTAATTATGGGAAATTTTAATTTTTTAATTTTTGTGCAATGTGACCTATCAATCTCATATGACCCAATATTTTTTGACTCCTCTTTTTTGAAAATATAATCACTCACATTCACTTCGGTGCCCTTTCCCTGCTTCAGGGGTTATTCTAATATAGTTAGTGTTTTGTATTTTTACATCGAAAGGCGTACACCTATTGACAATGGGCACAATTAATCACCTTTTAATCTAAAACTCTAATCTTATGGTTAACAATTGAAGATACTGGCATATTCTTAGTCGTACTCTCTAATCAATGGATGAAATTTAATGCTCATAACTTCCTTGAATATTCTTAGTCGTACTCTCTAATCAATGGATGAAATTTAATGCTCATAACTTCCTTGCATTTCTGAATACCTCCGTTACCTTGTTTACTTTTTCACATTTACTTAATATGATTAAGAAATTACTTCTCTAACCATTGATTGACAGGTTAATTAATTAAGAAAAATTAATATGTATAAAACTTTGCATTGCAACGTTTCTTGAGATTAAGCGCTGGCATATTCTTAGTCGTACTCTCTAATCAATGGATGAAATTTAATGCTCATAACTTCCTTGCATTTCTGAATACTTCCGTTACCTTGTTTACTTTTTCACATTTACTTAATATGATTAAGAAATTACTTCTCTAACCATTGATTGACAGGTTAATTAATTAAGAAAAATTAATATGTATAAAACTTTGCGTTGCAACGTTTCTTGAGATTAAACGTTTATCGTTAGACGCAGTGGTAGCTACAGCGTCGTTTCAGCCGCTACCTTTCGACGTTCTCCAGCCGACTCGCGGCTGTTCTAGTGGTAAGAAGCCATAAATCCTGTTTCGATTGCCGCCAAATATAAATTACATAAATCATTCCAAATTTCACGTAAATGACCTGCTAGTGTAAAGGAGGGGCATTCCGAGAATTGAACTTGGGACCTCTCGCACCCTAAGAGAGAATCATACCACTAGACCAAATGCCCGTGCACGAAACAATTGTTCATTGTTCCTGAAACATTTGTTGAATTCATAAATAACGTGAAAACAAAATTTAGTTCACTGTCAGAAGTGGGATTTGAACCCACGCCCTCTCTCGAAGACCAGAACTTGAGTCTGGCGCCTTAGACCACTCGGCCATCCTGACAATCACATGACACAATTGGCGGCAAGATTTATTTTATCCATTTCATTCTTCCTCAGTTTAAAATAAATTGCCGCGAATTTTGTTGAGAATGATATTTGAACCCACGCTTTTCGAACCAGAAGCTGAATCTTGCGCCTGAGACCAACTTTGCCATCTCAACAACCGGCAGGGAAATGAGGTCGATTCCATGGATATTTACAGCAAGTGGTTTTCATAAATAAATAAAATAGTAAAAGAGTCCATGCTTCTGCGGAAGGCCGGCCCCCAAATGCTAGAACTAACCGAATGAATAAAGTAGCATATCCTGAAACGGGGGAAAGGAAATGCCGAAGAAAACCATGGCAGGGCTTTTTGGCCTGACCTTCTAAAAGATGGCCACGAAATGTTATCACCTTAAAAAAAAAACAAGGAAAAAAATGTTTCCAACCTAAATAGTATTATAACATTTTATTTTCAACAAAATTTAATTTTTTTTCGACATAAAATTGATTTATAATAAGAGAAAGACTCTCCATGGGCCATTCACCACCATCTAAATCAACATGACTAATCCCGTGAGTGAATGTATCATTCTTCCTTGGTCAAATTAACATGACCAATCTCACATAATGTCTTCCTGTTTCTACTCATATGTCCATCACCTTGGACAAAAGCTTGATGAAGATGTCCACAATCTTCTCATCTATGCATCATGTCTCAGATGAAGTCCTGCGAGAAATTTTGAAGCCATACTACTTCATGATTTTCAATACTGGGTACTATATATTCTACCTTTGTTGTACTAAGTGCCACCAACGTCTGCTTCATGTTCAACCATGAGATCATAGTGATCCCAAACTGAAGCAACAACCAGAAGTACTCTATTGGTCCATTGTACTCCCTGCCCAGTCAGACTCTGTATATCCCTGCAGCTTCACATCTCCATCCGATGCATATCTCAATCCATATCCAATCGTACCACATAGGTATCTCAACATATGTTTTGCTGCCATCCAATGTACATGTCTAGGTTCAACCATGTACTGACTCAAGGTATTCACTGCAAAGAATATGTTCGTCCCGGTGTTAACCAGTACATCAAGTATCCAATCAATTTTTTGTACATCGTGGGATCCACCAAATATGAAGATGAATCACTCAAGAGCTTCGTATTTATCATCATGGGTGTGGTCATGGACTTGTATTCCATGATCCCAAATCTCTGCAGGATCTCAATAGTATATTTTCCTTGGCTAAGGAAAATCTCATCTGATCTCTGCCACACCTCCAATCCCAAGAAGTAATGCATCAAACCTTGATCCTTCATCTCGAACTCTGGAGCGAGCTCACTCTTGCATCGAATTATGAGTTTCTCATCTTCCGTCAGAAACATGTCATCCACATATAGGATCAATGGGAAACCATCCCCAAGCTCATCAAATAATTGTTTGATCTGGCATATCATGCCCTGGGTGCCTTCTTGGGCCTGCGAAAATCCTTCTTCAACCCGCATACATAAGACTCCTTCTCATGTATCTTTTGGCGGCATTATGTACACTTCTTTCGGCTACTGGAGAAAGTGTCTCGTCATAGAATCCTCATGCCATAAATCAAGATTTGTACATCTCTATGCTTCCATCTGTAGCATGTTTGATCTCGTAGATCAACTTGGAAGTCACTACTGACTTCCCTTCTTGTCTCGGAATCAAGGTAAAAGGTCCACATCCTAGTCCTTCTGACTGGCTTCCTTCTATTTCACTGAAACAAGGGAATCCTCCCAGGAGGTCTCATATCTCCTCAAAGCCTCTGAAGTTTCGATCTAACCTTATATCTCTCAGTCCTGGAGGATGTCTCTCCCATCTGAATCTGAATATGAGGAGGAATACTTTCTGAATGAAAGTCTCTAAGCAACTGAATCTCTCTGAGATCAGACTCACTCTGAGTCTGCATGCTCCCTCTGAAGTTATATATTCTTCAAATTCATCTTCTCCCTCTGCATGTGTTGACCTCCTCTTCCCCTTCATGACATGGATGTGCACAACTCTGTGTTTGGATAGTCTGCTTCATGTCTCGGCTAGAGACCATCTAAAATGTTTCCTCCTGCAACCGTCATTATAGCTCCCTCTTAGAGATATTACTTGTGACCTTCCCGGAACAAGAAATAAGAACAAAAACATCTCCATGGTAACCTCCATGGAATTTACAAGATAACCTACCTGAGACATGGTCAACAACCAAGAACATCTCTAGAGGAGATCAATTTATCTTGTAAATAAGTGCATTATTAATATGAGCATTTAGTTTTATAATAAAGTTTTTACTAAACTAGCAATATCGATAGCAATAATAGAATTTAAGGACTGCAACACTTACTTAAACTGCACCAGTATAAAAATATCAAACTTGATATGCAAACCTGGAGTTTAGTTGTTGCTAACCCACTTGTAGTTTCCTCGGCCATGTGTTTGGAAGCAGTACTGGCTAAAGGAAATACTCCTCATCCTTTAACTTATGCTCTTCAACATCTTCTACATGTGCACGGTACTTCTTATTTCCCTTTTCATGTTTAAGAGGACATTGTGCGGCATAATGTCCCATCTCCTTGCAGTTGTAGCATATGATATTTGGCGCATCCTTCCTGTGGCATGGTTTCTTAGGATTATTTGGGTTGCCTTCTTCCCTTTCCTTTATCTTCTTCACTTGGGTAGCAAGTGCTTTATTTTCATCATCATTAGTCTTCTATGATTTGTATATCAACCTGGATTCCTCTTGGGTGCAATCCGCCCATAGCTTGTTGAACTTGGAAAATTTTCTTGTGGCGCAAATCCCTTGAACAAATGGATTCCAAGAGGAGGGGAATCCATTGAGTGAATTAGTCATGAGTTCAACGTCTTCTACTGGATCTCCAATGCCTACTAATTGGTCCTTGATATGCGATAACCTCATGAAATAGTTGGCTATTGTTTTTGACTTGTTCATTGTCACGTTTCTGAGTTGATGCCTTAGAGTAATATTTTGACTAGTATTATTACTTTCATAAATTCTGGTTAGGGAAGCAAAAATTTCCCTTTGCGTCTTCAGTTCTAATACATTAGGTATTAGATGATCCTTTATTGAGTTTTTCAAGATCCTCTTGGCCTTGACCTCATTCTTCTTGAACTTTGCTTTGGTGTCTTCTTCTTCTAGTTCTGGAAGCATCTGCTTGATATGATATAATAACTCCTTTTGTTAGCGATTAAGCTTGTCATGTTCTGATGGATGGTGGTTTTGGCCTAAGTCTGCGATTTTCGCCTGTCTTTTCCCCTTCGTGCAAACCCGATCATAGATTTCTCTTTCTGGCGTACATTTCTCTTTGTTGTTTGCCTTCATCCTTGGTCGACTGGTTTTCCTTGTCGAAATTGCCTGAGGGATATCATCCCTGAGTTTCTCTTTTTCCCCTCGGATCGATTACTTCTCACTTTACCTCCACTATTGAGCCTTTGTTTTTCCAAACCTAAGTCATGTCGTCCAAGTCTTCACTGTCACTGTCTGCAACACTGAGAGCGGTCAGATAGCAACACAAATAAAGTGAGCGGGCAAAGATCAATTTTCAGCGGCGAGGATCCATCGATGGAGCAGATCGATGGTCATCAGGTAGTCGGGGCCATCAAGTTGCCTAAAGTTTAGTGCCAGGGCAAAGGCCTGAGATCAGAGATCAAGCAAAGAATTATATCTGGGCCATCCGTCTGTGAGAAGCAGCAGGCCGATGATTTGACTTCGACGATTTTGGGAATCGACATTTCGGGGTTCTCGTCAACAAGTGCACCCATAGCCCTAAGCCCCGAAATGTGAAACCCCAGTTTCGCGATTTGGGAAATCAAAGGTTTCTCCAGAGCAACATCTCTTTTCCCCGAAATGAGAAATTGCGAAAGCTCCTAGGGTTTGGGCCCACGGTTCTAGCTCTCGGTCACAGAGGAAGCAGGTCCAGAAAAAGGGGGCTAGCGCTCATCGCATAGCCGACATTTCATGTTATTAGAGGAGCAATCGTAGCCGTCGATTTTGAAGCGAGTCTGACCGTCGATCTCAGCGGTCGTTTTGCGATTTTAGGCATCGTGATTTTAAAGCCAAGGTGGAGCAAAAACTCCCGAAATGCGAAGTCCCGAAATATCATGCAGGATAAGCATAAGGTCAAAGCTCGCGGTCACATGGGGCAATTGGGAAGAACCGTGCTAAATGGGTCGAGAGCATTGTATTGGGTGTGTAAGAAGACAACACGATTTCGAGGCACTAAGTTTAACTTAATAGGTCAGGGGCATCGCTTAAGAGCTTTCATGGATGTCTGTGTTTGTCCCGATCCCAATAAGGATAGTTAATGAAGCTGAAGAAGGTGGTTGAAACCTTGTTTCAACCATAAATAGGAAGCATGGAAGCACTAGTCGTGGAGGTGGGCTGTCAGCCCAAAGGTCAACATGTCATGAAATTTTCTTGCAAAACCCATACTATCTCTGATTTGTGTTTGACAAAGGAAAGCCTGTGTAGTCTGATAGAAGGAGAAGAAACACAAAGCTTTGAATGCAGGGGTCCAATTGCGTCCCTGGTGGATGTTAGCAGTTCTGAGTATATATACTCATGTTTTATATTTTGTAAGTGTCGATAACAGAGCTATGCTCCCGCTTGTAAAGTTTTAATGAGGCCTTTGGTTCTCTGGTTATGTTATGCATTTGAGATTTCTCGTTTAATGAAAGTCAAGCTCTTTTCATCTCTTTGTAAACTCTGTGTTAAGACACTTGGAGTTGGAAGTCCAGTCGAGGGTGGTGGTGTTGCTACGATGCAGGTTTGATCACTGCAATATCTTCACCAGTTTTAATCAGTTTCATGTGTTATATTTTCCCCTCTTATACTGAGTAGCTCGGAATTGGAGGATCCAGTCGAGCTGTTACATCAGCATTGCGATGTTGGTTCGATCATCGTGTTGTTGTGGATGTGTCGTTTAGACATATCTTAGTGTCTGAAGCTCCGAGTCCAAGAGGATCTCATTCTCGAAGCTTTTCCTCCTCAGGCTATTGGAAGACCGAATGTCCATAGCAGGCCCTTACATCTTCTCACCAACTCTCCCCCCTACTCACCTTTTACAGCAAATCATTGACTAAAGTTAGATCAAGACCTCACTTGCCTATGCGTGCCAACCCAGTTTTCTGAGTTAGAATGATATAATCCCGAGACAGTGTCAATTAGACCACCCTTAATTTTATTCATTGTGACATACAAACTGATGGGTACTAGGCTTACCTCTGCCGCAATCCAGAGGTGACTTCTGGTGATAACATTTCTGGCACCATTGTCGGGGATGAAATTGAATATTTTCCCTGGGATTGAACGACAAAGCTTACTATTTTTTAAGGTGCATCAGAACATAGTACATTAAAGATTGCAACTGTGCACCTGGCGACTCCACTGTGGTGACTCCATCGAGGTGGATCCACTGGCAACTCCACTATTTTAGTTGTGTCTTCTAGAAGCAGACACACGAGGTCTACTCCACAGCTTCCTTTAGCAACACCTGAAGCTGACCCAAAGAAAATTGTCAGAAAGGGAAAGGCCCTTCGAGAAGGTACTTCTACTGTTGAACCAGGTATTTCTGATAATTTCCACTGTCCTTCTTTAGAAACTCCAATTTATGTTTCTCATTCCCCTGTTATACCTTCTGTTGGAGTTTCCCGAACTCTAAATTTTGGGAGTGCTCCTGTGGAGTTTTCCCCTCCTGGTCTGGGATTGGAGGGAGAAACCCTTGTCACTCCTCTCTCTCTCTCCTGAAATTGTACCGTGGTTTAGGCCCAGCGTGTCTGAAGATTTTCCCACCCCGGGCTTTACCGCTCCTCATCTTGTTGTTGCTGCTACAGACGGAGAAACCTCTTTTCCTTCAAGCCCTTTGGCCTTTTCTTCAAATCCTTTGTTGCTTCCCTTTCCTCCTAGAGGCTCAGTCCCAGTCTCCCCAGTTCGAGCCCCTTCTCCTCCCAATTCTCCTCCACCTCATATCCCTATGGCAGGTGCTAATCCCCCTGGAAACAGAATGGATTCCATAGTGGCTGCAAGATATGCCCCTCTAGTCCTACCTCAGTCGATGAACGCTCTCCCTTCTAGGGATTACCTAAAATATATGCCTAAGTTCACCGGAGAAGAAGACATAACTGTTGAAGAGCACCTTGATGCCTTTTACAGTTATGCAAGCAATCTAAATATTGAAAATCAAGACGTCTGGATGAGAGTCTTTGTCCAGAGCCTTGATGGCGAGGTTAGGAAGTGGTGTAGGGGATTAACCCCTGGATCTATCGCTGGTATTGAAGCCTTAGATGATGTTTTCTTGAGGCAGTGGGGGGATAAAAAGCATTGTATGTATTACATCACAGAGTTTTGGTCCCTGAAGAGAAAGGAGGGAGAATCTGTTTCTGATTTCTCCAAAAGATTCAACAAGATGTACAATAAGACCCCTGCTGAGATAAAGCCTACAGAAGCCTCTGCCAAAATCACTTATGCTAGTGCTTTTGACCCTGATTTCTGCCTCCTACTCAGGGAAAGAAGAGTTACTTCCCTGGCTCATATGCAAGAGGCAGCCTTGGAAGTAGAATCCAATGTATTGGTAGTTGACAGACTTAGGAGCAAAACCGACAGAGATAGAGGAAGAGGAAGATCTGAGGCCTCAACCTCTAGTTCTTCTGCATCCTACCCTCAAGTAGATGAATTAATCAAGATGGTGAAGTCCATGTCTGCAGAAATGGAGAAGATGAAATTCGAAGGGAAGAAAGGTTACAAGAATGTCCCAAATACTGATAACAAAGGTAGCTTCAAGAGGCTGAATAACAATGCTCCTCATATTATGCCAAAGGAGCAGAGGGACATAGATAGAAGCGATCATAAAATCCAGACTCCCCTTCAAAATAACCTTGTTATTGATGAGGAAAGGAAAGACGAGGAGCTTGACCCTGAAATTCACTGTATTGGAGACACCTCCCCATTTCCCCATTTGACTCAATCCACATACGAGGAATCCCTCCTGAACAATCAAATAAATGAGATAAGCAAGGGAGAAAAGGCCAATACCAGTCCCAACAAATATAACCCCCAGTCCAAGAGGAAAATAGAAGAGTATGACACCCCTGCTCAGCCTCCCAGAGCAGAGAAGCCTACTAAGCATGCAATGAATACCATTAAGGAAAAGAAAGCTCAGAATCCCTCGCGAATAGACAAATACCCTGTCCCAGAGGTGAGATAAATTCTAAAACCCCCTTCCTCCTTTATCTTTGGGCATGAAATTCAGAAGATCAGAATCCCTGTCCCCCTGGCAGAGCTAGTTAAGCACAAAGACTTCAAAAGGTCCCTCTCTAAGTTGTTGCAGTCCGAACCACCCTGTCATTTCACAAACTCAATAAACCTCCAAGACGAAAATCTTGCAGTCATCTTAGGTCATATGGTAGAAGACAAAGATGATTCATCCCCTCCCTTCTACACATCCTTGAACATACATGACAAGGTGTTGCACAACTGTTTGATGGATTCAGAGGCTTCCCATAATCTCATGCCCAAAACTGTCATGGAAGAATTAGGTCTGGAAGTCACAAAGGCTTATCATGATTTGTATTCTTTTGACTCAAGGAGAGTGCAATGTCTTGGGGTCATCAAAGATTTGGTGGTAACCTTGTTTCAACTGCCCATGAAAAGTGTGGTCATGGATATCATGGTGGTTGATGTTCCTCCCAGGTTTGTCATGTTGTTTTCAAGATGTTGGATAAAAAAAATTGGGGGAACCTTGCAGATGGACCTCACATATGCTACCATTCCAGTCTTTGGAGGGGAGCATAGGAGACTGTACAGAGAATTTCAATTGGCCTACATTATCAGTGATGAAGCCGATCCTACCAATCATCCTATCTTTTCCTTTGATACTAATTTGGGTTCCAGTCTGTTGCAACTCACTGACGCTCCTAAGCCCCCTCTTGAAATAAGAAATCCTATTGCTCTCTGTGAAGATTCTCCTCCAATTACCTTTGTTTGGAAAATGTTCTTTGATGGAGCTTCTTCTAAAGAAGGTGTTGGTGCTAGGGTAGTTTTTGTTTCCCCTGCTCGGGAAACCAAATCCCTGTCGTACAAGTTAGAATTTGAAGCTACCAATAATGTGGTAGAGTATGAAGCTCTTGTTTCGGTCTTAAGGGCTGCAAAGGACACGGGGATTGAAGATATATCTGTGTTTGGAGATGTTGAACTGATTATCCAATAGATCAGAAACATTTATCAGGCCAAACACCCTCAGCTTAGGAGTTACATAAATGAAGTATGGGACCTCATTGACAATTTATTCCTAGCTTTCAACATATCATTTATTCCAAGACGAGAAAACACTATGGTTGATTATCTGGCTGTTTCAGCAAGCAATTTTAGAGTTCCTTTGCCACCTAAACTCAGGTACGATGTAGAAGTGAAATACAGGTCCTCTATTCCTGACAATGTCAAGCATTGGAAAGTGTTCGAGGATGATCATGAGATCAAAAGATTCTTGGAGATTGTTGATGAGTTCTCAGCATTACATATTGATCAAGATTCTGACTTTGAAATTGATCCTCATGCATATATTTTTCTGAACAAGATTGCTAATCATCATATTGTTCAGTTGCCTAGCAATCATATTCCCAAGGGGCTAGTTCCTTTGGAAAGATTATTCGATAGGAATGATGTGGCAGTAAAGGGTAAAGTTCCAAACAAGGATGTTGAGGTAGCTGAGTGCAACATTGGCACTGAGAAGGAGCCAAAGTTTGTCAAATTTTCAAGTAGCTTGACAAGAAAGCAGAGGGCCGAGTATGATGAGTTATTCAAAGAATTTGTTGATGTTTTTTCTTGGACCTATGAATAACTTAGACCATATGACACAACTGTCATTGAGCATAAGATCCCATTGAAAGAGGAGGCCAAACCGTTTAGGCAGAAATTAAGACAGATAAACCCTGTGTTGTTGCCTATCATGAAAAGAGAGGTAAAGAAGCTACTAGATGCCCAAATCATCATACCCTTGAGATATTAAGATTGGGTGGCCAACCTAGTTTCGGTAAGGAAGAAGAGTGGGTAAATCAAACTTTGTGTCGATTTTAGAAACCTGAACAGGAGCTCAAAGAAATACAACTACCCCTTGCCGAAAATGGAACACATATTACAAAGGGTAACTGGCACATCAAGAATATCCATGATTGACATATTTTCGAGCTACAATCAGATCTCGGTCCTGCCTGAAGATAGAGAAAAAATGACCTTCACCACTCCTTGGGGTACGTTCATGTATGCCAAAATTCCCTTTGGATTGATGAGCGCATGGGCGACCTTTCAGTGAGCCATGGATATAGCTTTCATTGGAGAAAGGGACAAGTTCGTGGTCATGTATCATGATGACATTATAGTTTTCTCTAGGTCTGACAGAAATCACTATGATCATTTGAGAAGGGTGTTCTTGAAATGCAAAAAGTTTGGTCTCTCCTTAAATCCCCAAAAAACTATGTTTTCCATGAAGGAGGGAAAGTTGTTGGGCCACATAGTATCAGTCGAAGGAGTCAAGATTGATCCCAGCTGATTTGAAGCAATTCAAACCTTGTCACTCCCAAGATCTAAGAAAGAAGTCCAATATTTCCTAGGAAAAATTAATTTTCCGAGGAGGTTTGTTTCCAATTTTGATGAGATGGTAAATATTATAACAACCATGTTGAGGAAGGGAAATGAAGTTAAATGGACTGTTGAGTCTCAGAATTCCTTTGATCTGATAAAGAAGGCCTTGAATGAGGCACCCATGCTTATCAGTCCCGATTACTCAAAGGATTTCTTTATTTTCTCATTTGCTTCATTTGACACTGTAGCGGCTATTCTGTTACAGAGGAATGTTGAAAGGTTGGAGCAACCCATCTCCTTTTTCAGTCGGGCATTGAGAGATGCTGAGGTAAAATATGACATGATGGAAAAGCATGCCTACGCTTTGGTTAAAGCTCTCAAGGATTTCAGAGTCTATGTCCTGCAGTCAAAAATCACTGCATATGTCCCTTCAACTGCTGTGAAGGAAATTTTCATTCATCCGGACATAGATGGAAGGAGGAGTTGATGGATTGCCAAAATCCTCGAATTTGACCTGGAGATAAAGCCCACCAAATTGATTAAAGGTCAAGGTTTAGCCAGACTTCTGGCTGAATCTAATTGCAAAGCCTTGGGGGTAAGATTCATCAATGAATGCTCAAAAAATCAACAGGCCGAACCATATGATACAAATGCTCAGGCAGACCCCCCATTAGCAGAATGTCCTTGGTACAAGGATATCATATATTTTCTACAAGAATTGTGCCCCCCCCCCGATGGCATGCAAAGGAACAATGCAAGGGATTTAAAGCTCAAAGCAATTAAATACTCCCTTGTTGATAAAGATTTATATTGGAAAGACCCCCTAGGGGTACTTCTGAGATGTTTAGACCCACACTAAGAACAAAGGATTATGTCAGACTTTCATGACAGTTTGTGTGGTGGACATCACTTCTGGAGAACGAAAACCCATAAAATTCTTAGGGCTGGTTGTTTCTAGCCTACTCTGTTCACTGATGTTTGCACAAAAGTCAGAGCTTGTCCTAAATGTCAAAAATTCTCACGAAAGAAACACCTTAATCCCCTGCCATTGAAACCTATGGTTTCTTCAGGGCCCTTCCAACAATGGGTCATGACTGCCACCGATTATTTTATCAAGTGGATAGAATCTATCCCCACAAGGAGTGCGTCCCACAAGGTAATCATTAGCTTCCTAGAGGATAGCATAGTAAGGTTTGGTTTTGTCCGAGCAGAATTGTCACCGATAACACTGCATCTTTCAAATTTGAACCATTGATCTAATTCTGTGAGCAGTTTGGAATTGTGCTGATCCACTCTAGCCCCTACTATTCACAAGGCAATGGATTAATAGAGTCCTCTAACAAAATCTTCATCAAAATCATCAAAAGACTGTTAGAAGACAAAAAACAACATGGGATTCAAAGCTCAAATTTGCTTTGTGGGCTGATAGAGTGACAGTTAAACGGTCCCTGGGCATCTCTCCTTTACAACTTGTATATGGGATTGAAGCAATTTTTCCTTCTCAGCTCGCCTTGCCAGTATAAAAGTTCTTCCAAGACTGCCAGGAAGAGTCTGATGATATGATCAGGAGGATTCATCAGCTGGTAGAAGTACATCAGAAGAGAGAGAAAGTGACGGACAGAGCACATGATCGTCAGCAGAAAATCAAGCACACAGGCCTTTGACAGGGAGAGTAGAAAAGAGGATTTCCAGCTAGGAAATCTAGTGCTCAAATGGGATGCTCCCAGGCAGGATAAGGGAAAGCATGGAAAATCTAAGGCCCTTTAGATCGAACCGTTCAGGATTTCTGAGGCATTTCCTAATAACACTTACAAGCTGCAGAATCTAGAGGGTGATGAAGTTTTTGTTGGCCCTGTAAATGGGCACTTCCTGAAAAGGTTTTTTGTTTAAAATCCACAACTAGCATCCCACCCCTATAAGTACCATTTCTGTTTATTTTTTCTGGTTTTAACAGAAGACTCCATAACCCAAAGCAAGGCACTAGAGTTGCACGTTCTTGGCATCTCACAGGGAGCATGCCATCCCCCATGGAGCCAAATGTTAGGGATTAATCTTTTCATGTTTTGATGGATGGTTGTTTTGGCCTAAGTCTGCGATTTTTTCCTATCCTTTCCCCTTTGTGCAAACCCGATCATAGATTTCTCTTTCCAGCGTACATTTATCTTTGTTGTTTGCCTTCATCCTTGGTCGAATGGTTTTCCTTGTCAAAATTTCCTAAGGGATATCATCCCTGAGTTTCTCTATTTCCCCTATGACCAATTACTTCTCACTTTACCTCCACTGCTGAGCCTTTGTTTTTCCAAACCTAAGTCATGTCGTCCAAGTCATCACTGTCATTGTTTGCAGCACTGAGAGCAGTCAGATAGCGACAAAAATCAAGCGAGCGGGAAAATATCAATTTTCAGCAGTGAGGATCCATCGATGGAGCAGATCAACGGTCATCGGGTAGTTGGGGCCGTCAAGTTGCCCAGAGTTTAGTGCCAGGGCAGAGGCCTAAGATCAGAGTTCAAGCAAAGAATTAGATCTGGGCCGTCTGTTTGTGAGAAGCAGAGGGCCGATGATTTGACTTCGACAATTTTGGGAATCGACATTTCGTGGTTCTCGTCAACAAGTGAACCCATAGCCCTAAGCCTCGAAATGTGAAACCCCAATTTCGCAATTTCAGAAATCGAAGGTTTCCCCAGAGCAACATCTCTTTTCCCCGAAATGGGAAATCGCGAAAGATCCCAGGGGTTGGGCCCATGGTTCTAACACCCGATCACAGAGGAAGCAGGTCTGGGAAAAGGGGGTTAGTGTGCATCGCATAACCGAAATTTCATGTTATCATAGGAGTGATCGTAACCATCCATTTTGAAACGAGTCTGACCGTCGATCTCAATGATCATTTCACGATTTCAGGCATCGCGATTTTAAAGTCAAGGTGGAGCGAAAACTCCCGAAATGCGAAGTCCCAAAATATCATGCGAGATAAGCATAAGGTCAAAGCCCACGATCACATGGGGCAATTGGGAAGAACTGTGCTAAACGGGTCGAGAGCATTGTATTGGGTGTGTAAAAAGACAACACGGTTTTGAGGCGCTAAGTTTAACTCAGCAGGCCAGGGATGCCGCTTAAGAACTTTCATGGATGTTTGGGTTTGTCCCGATCCGAATAAGGACAATTGATGAAGCTGAAGAAGGTGGTTGAAACCTCGTTTCAACCATAAATAGGAAGCTAGAAGCACTAGTCGTGGAGGTGGGCTGTCAGCCCAAAGGTCACCCTGTCATGGAATTTTCTTGCAAAACCCATATTGTCTTAGATTTGCGTCTGACAAAGGAAATCCTGTGTAGTCTGATAGAAGGAGAAGAAACACAAAGCTTTGAATGCAGGGGTCCAATTGTGTCTCTGGTGGACATTAGGAGTTCTGAGTATATATACTCATGTTTTATATTTTGTAAGTGTTGATGGTAGAGCTACACTCCCGCTTGTAAAGTTTTAACAAGGGCTCTAGTTCTCTAGTTATGCTATGTATTTGAGATTTCTTGTTTAATGAAAGTCAACCTATTTTCATCTCTTTGTAAACTTTGTGTAAAGACACTCAGAATTGGAAGATCCGGTCGAGGGTGGTGGTGTTGCTACGATGCAGGTTTGATCACTGCAATATCTTCACCAGTTTTAATCAGTTTCCTATGTTACATTTTCCCCTCTTATACTGAGTAGCTCGGAATTGGAGGATCCAGACGAGTTTTTACAACAGCATTGCGATGTTGGTTTGATCGTCGTATTGTTGTGGTTGTGTCGTTTAGACATATCTTAGTGTCTGAAGCTCCGAGTCCAAGAGGATCTCGTTCTCAAAGCTTTTCCTCCTCGGGTTGTTGGAAGACCAGATGTCGATAGTAGGCCCTTACATCTTCTCACCAGCTCTTCCCCCTACTCACATTTTACAACAAATCACTGACTAAAGTTAGATCAAGACCTCACTTGCCTATGCGTTCCAACCCAGTTTTTTTATTTAGAACGATATAATCTTGAGACAATGTCCATTAGACAACGCTTAATTTTATTCATTGTGACATACAAACTGATGGGTACTAGGCTTACCTCTGCTGCAATCCAGAGGTGACTTCTGGTGCTAACAAATTCTATTCTAGAATAAGGATAAATTTGTGCCTCTATGATATGAAGTTATGTACTCCATCCAATCTATCTTCAACTCTCATTTTGGTTGTCATTTTTCACTGGTAGAAACCCTAGCATTGAAAAAACTCAAATTTTCCAACTTCACCAAACTGCATGCTGAGGTTTTTAGGGGGTGCACTAGGGTAGGGTGCACTACTTTGTGAAAGGATTATCCATAAATACCTTTGGATAGTGCTCAACTATCTTGACCAAGTATTACAATTGCAAGGTGTTGTAGTAGCGATCTTCCTTCCAGTGGTCAAATTGTTCATAAGGTAACCAGCTCTGAAACCATGTTATATTTTCCTTATTTACATAGCATTAGTGTTATCAGTGTTCTTTTACTTCATTACCATTAACATATATATATCATGTACTGAGCAGTAGCAGCATAAACAAGAGACAAAAAGAGCACAAGATATTTATCCTGGGAAAACCCCAAATGGAGGAAAAACCCAACAACCTTTCTTAGATAGATTTAGTTCACAAAGCAAGTACAAAAAGTTAAAACCTAACACACAGACTAGCTCAACTAGAAATGCCTCAACGAATGTAGCAACAACACTATACCAAGATCGTGCACCTCCTCAAGGAGTAACGCACAAGGGAGAGATACCAAAATACTGAGAAAGAAGAAACTGAGTCACTGCAATAGTTGCGTCACCTTGTCCAAACTTACACCTTGCTTTTGTGTAGCTAAGAGAGTGTGAGTGAGTGAACAAATGAGCTAAGGTGCCTCCTTATTTATAGTCTTCATGTTCTTCTAGTTGGGCCGACTTTTCTTTTGGGAAGGTCTTTTCATTATTCTTTATCCTTCTAGGATGACTTTTCTTCTAGGGTATTTCAATGTCTGTCCAATGGATCTCTTGCTTATTGAATCTTGTCTACATCTCAGAAAGATCATCTAGGAGGGAAATGTCCTCTTGTAGCTACCAAACATTAACAATATCTATGGAGGAGGTTGATGAAGAGGACTTGCACACCCAGATATCCTACAACACTCCTCCTCCACATTATCCACTTGATAACTTGTCCATTATGGTGCAATTAGAGTAATTTGTGGAAGATCATATTCATTGTTGAGCTATGTTGTGGACATGTTAGGAAAATATTGATGTGGTCTCATTAGTGTTTGAAGCTACCCAAGCGTGTGTGCTGAGGGTTTTTCAATCATCAAAGTAGCATGCAAAAATGAAAGTTCAAACACCATCTAACTATGATATTTTAATTGCCAGTGGACAACCTCTAAGTTGGTTATCACAAACATGTTAGGATACTAGGTCTTCTGAGGTTCAGTAGTGGAGCACTTCCAAATTGTTGCATGTTAAGAGGGTGAATTTCAATGAGGTGGAGCATTTCCTTACTTAGCTAGAGTAAGACCCATAGGTTGTCCATCAATAATTGTAGGCACACTTGCAGAAGTGACCAAGGGTTGAGATAGTGAAAGGTAGGCGTGATAACAAGCCCAAGCTGAAGTAGAATTTATTTGAGTGCATCTACAAAACATGAGGCATGAGTTGCAGGAAGCATACCAATGTCTACCAGTGGATATTCCAGAATGACAATGTATTGAATGTCTTAATTTTATGTGTACTTCGTGGAGGAAGTTACATCAGTCGGGTAGGGAATTGTAGTAGCAATTAGAAAATGCTTAGGCTTAATGGAGTTAACAACAACAACAATTAATGGGAAGAGTGGGTTCCCTGATTGAAGAAGTTAATGTTTCCATGGTCTAACTGCACCAAACTATGGGAGAGAGCCAACATATCTTCACTACTATTCAAGATTGGATGGGATTGTTGGATTAAAGGAACAAGACTATTGAGGAGCTATGAGAGAAAATCAAGAAAATGAATGTAGATGCTTAGGAGATTGTTAATCCTTTGGAGCAATACATTAAATTTTCAAGAAATTCAATCTATCGATGATTGATTGGATGCACTCCATGAGGTTGCATTTCCTGGGAATAAATCCTTAACAGAATTTAAGCCTGTAACATGGTATACTTATTTATCCCTCCAACAACTTGAGGCAACTGTAGATTCAAAACATAAATCCCTTGTGTAAACTTAGACTATTGAACTAGACAATGACAAGGCCTAGGAAATCATTACTGGTGCTTCTACTATTTTAGGCAAGTGGCGCACATAATTTGAACAATTTGGGAATTTCCATGGCATATCCTTGCATATCATCCCTAAGTTGGACCCTTCATTTGAAGGGTAAGAGGATCAAAGGGGTTGAATTGAGGTTGATCCAATGGGTGTGATCAGGGCTTGTTGGCCCCTTTATTTTTATTTTTGGAGAAGCTATAGAAATATGGAATGAGGATGATGCGCCACCACAGAACATAGATATCAATTCAAGGGACATGAAAGAGAATAAAAGAACATGACATAGGTCAAATACAAATGATTATAAGTTAAGGAGCCTAATTAATAGACAACTTGGGTAATGGATTGACACATACATCCTTATCCCTTTTGTAACCAACTTGACATGATCAACATTGGCCATTACTACTCTATACAAGTCCTTCGGGGCTAGGGTAAATGGGTTGAAAAGTTGGCTAGTGGATTAGTTGGTTAACTTGTTATAGGGTAGATGTTGTTGGTTGTGAAACCTAAGGCTATCTATTTTTTTGTTGCATGACATCGTTGTAAGTCTTACATGTTAGAAAAAAAGGACCGCGAAGCAATAAAATTAAAAAAAATGTGGAAATAAAACATAGAAGATACACAATACAATAGAGACATATATGTGTGTGGTTCACCCAGTGTGGGCTACATCCACCATAGAAATTTCCAGGTCCTTCCTTTTTATTATCCAGCAAAATGAAGGGATACAACCTACAACACACCCATTGTAACCTCCTCTTCTTTCTCTCACAGTCTCCTCTCTTAGAATACAATATTCACAATGATACACAGTCGCAATACAATTCCCTCATAAAAGAGGGTTTCCTTCTAGGGAACAAAACCAGAACATAACTTCTACTTTCAGATCTGTGACCTTATAATGAACGGTCCAAATTTACTATGAAATTACAATATACATTTACAAGGCAATTTTTCCTTCGGGGGCTTCACCCTCGAACCCCTACCAACAACCCGCTTTCCCCTGGACCCCCCAACCTGGGGGATGAGCCCCCCAGACCCTGCAGGGGAGGAAATCCCCCCCTGCAACCCCCATGCATGGAGGGGTTTACAATATTATGGGGTGCATAGTCTTTATGGGGTATAAAAACGACTAAAAACAAAGACCTATGAATCGATAAGACAATCAGGCTCCACAACCAACAATATCCCACTTGGAGACTAATATCAACAACTCCACTGTTGTTGTATATGTTGGACTATGATCCTTCTTGGACATGGAAATTTCTCATCTTCACCTTCATGCTTGAAGACCAACGGAAACTGAGCAAGAACTCAGTTTATCCTTGGTTACTCCCTTTGTTAACATGTATGCAGGATTCTGGCTAGTATGTATCTTTTCCAACTTCAAATTTCCATCTTCCAAGATGGATCATATTAAATGATACCTGAGATGTATGTTCTTAGTCTTCGAATAAAAGGATGAGTTCTTTGCAAGATGAATGGCACTCTCACTGTCATAGTACAACCTGCTATTCTCCTGCTTCTTTCCCAATTCCTCCATAAACCTATGTAACCAAATCATTTCTTTACTATCCTCTATAGAAGCAACATACTTTTCTTCTATTTTTGAAAGTGAAACAACCTTTTGCAGTTTTGAAATTCAGCTTACTGTTGGTCCACCTACAGTAAAAACATACCATGTCATTCTCCTCCTGCTATCTTTATCACCTACCATATATGAATTAACATATCCCTGTAGAACAGTGTCTGAACCTCCAAAACATAATGCATGAGTAGCAATACCTCTCAAATACCCGAGAATCCACTTTACTTCCTCCCAATATTCTTTACCTGGATTGTTCATATATATTCCCACAATTCCCACTGCATGTGAAATATCTAGTCTTGTGCAAACCATCGCATACATCAAGCTGCCAACTGCTGATGAATAAGGGACCCTGGACATGTATTCTATCTCCTCTCATGTTTTGGGACACATTTCCTTGGTTAATTTGAAATGGCTGGCCAAAGGTGTACTAACTGGTTTTTCATTATGCATTCTAAACCTCTCCAACACCTTCTCTATGTACTCACCCTGAGACAATGTCAATTTACAACTTTTCTTCTCTCTTGTTATTCTCATACCAAGGATTTTTTTTGCCACACCCAAATCCTTCATCTCAAATGAATTATCCAATTTCTTCTTGAGAACATTTATATCCTGCAACAAGCATGTCATCTACATACAATAGCAAGATAATATAACTTCCATTTTCTAGCCTTTTAAAATAAACACAATGATCATAATGACATCTACTATAACCTTGTTCTATCATAAACTTGAAAAACTTCAAATACCACTTCCTTGGAGATTTCTTTAGGCCATACAAGCTCTTCTTCAACCCGCATACCAAAATTTCCTTCCCTTTGACCTCATACCCCTATGGCTGCTGCATATAAATCTCTTCCTCCAAATCTCCATCGAGAAAAGTTGTTCTTACATCTAACTATTCAAGATGTAAATATTCTACTGCCACACGAATTAAAATATTCCTAATTGAAGTAATCTTGACAACAGGAGAAAATATTTCATCAAAACCTATACCTTTCTTTTGTGTGAACCCCTTTACAACAAGTCTAGCCTTGTATCGCTTTTTGCCTCCATCTTCTTCCTTCAACTTGTAAACCCATTTATTTTGCAATGTATTTTTTCTTGTAGGCAACTGAACCAAGTCACAAGTATGGTTATTTACCAGGGAATCCATTTCCTCTTTCATGCCTTACTCCCGCTTCTTTTTAGTGTCTACATACATTGCCTCTTCATAACATTCTGGTTCACCAGAATCAATCAACAACAAATAATACCATGAAGGAGAGTATCGTTCAGGGGGTCTACTTAACCTGGTAGATATTCTAACAACACTTGTAGGAGTTTGAGGTACCTACTGCTCCTGTTGTTGTACATTTTGATTTTTTGGTACCTTTGAAATTTCTTTTTCAGTGATCTCATCAAGCACTGTGTATTCTGGTTTTTCTTTTTCTTGTTTCTTTCCCTACAACTGATCTTTGTACATGACCTTCTCATTGAATATGACATCTCTACTCCTCATGATTTTGTGATTTTCATAATCCCATAAGTGATAACCAAAATCATTAACATCGTATCCAATAAAGGTACACTTCTTGGATTTTGCCTCAATCTTTGTTCTATTTTCTTTATCAATATGGACAAATGCTTCACAACCGAAAGTCTTCAAAAAAGAATAGTTTACCTTTTTACCTGTCTGTTCCTCCTCTAGAATGCTACCATCCAACAAACTTGAATGTCCTTTGTTTATCAAGTAAACAAAAATATCTACAACATCTGCCCAAAACTGTAAGGGAACCCTGCATGCAATCTCATACTCCTTGCACGTTCCATGATTGTCTTGTTCATCCTTTATGACACACCATTTTCTTATGGTTTTTCTGGAACTATCTTCTCTCTACGAGTCCCATGGTATGAACAATAATTATCAAACTCCTTGCTACAATATTCACCTCCATTTTCTGATCTGAGACACTTCAACCTTTTTCTTGTTTCATTCTCAACCAAAGATTTCCATTTCTTAAAAGTATCAAAAACATCAGATTTTTGTCGAATGCAATAAACCCAAGTTTTTCTTGTTGCATCATCAATAAAAGTAACATAATAATGAGAGCCACCAAGATATGATACATGAGTTGGTCTCCATACATCTGTATGCACAAGCTCCAACCTTTCACTCTTCTTTTCTTTTTCGACTCTGAGAAATTTGACTCTCTTATGTTTTCAATGAACACAATTCTCACAGAAATCCAAATCAATTTTCTGGAAACAAATTTATTTTTGTGAAGTATATGCATCCCCTTCTCACTCATGTGTTCAATCCTATGATGCCATAGTGTTGTATCCACTCTTGTAGAAACTAAAGAAATATAAGAATCAGTATTACCAGTACATAAATACAATGTACCTACCATCTCTCCTTTTTCTATCACCAATGATCCTTTGGTGATCTTCCATACCTTATCTGTAAATATAGATATACAGCCTTCACTTTCCAATTGCCCTATTGAAATTAGATTTTTCCTTAGATCTAGAACATGTCTTACCTCTTTCAACAACCATTGGTTTCCATTCCTTTGCTTTATTTTTACCTTTCCCATTCTAACAATTTTGCATGGTGCATCATCACCCAAATCAACCTCTCCAAAATCACCTTGACCATAATCTAAAAAAAAATTCCTATGGTGTGTGGCATGAAATGAATCCCTTGAATCTACTACCCAAGACTTAGAAATATTATCTACAGAAAGAATCAAATCATCTTGTAACACATCATCTATTACATTTTCTTTCTGATTTTTCTCTTGTTGTTCATCTCTTTGTTTCTTTGGAGCTCTACATTCTTTCTTCAGATGTCCTTTCTTCCCACAATTCCAACACTTTATCTTTCCCAGTCTGTATTTGGATCTGCCCTTCCTAGAATTCCCACGGTTCCCTGATCCCTTTCCTCTATCCTTTTTTCTTCCCCTGTTCTCCATGTTTAATGCATTGCCTTATGTCTCACCTATGCTTTTCCATCACATTTCCTCGCTAAGGATAACACCAACAACATCATTAAATTTTAAAGTGTTTGAACCAGAGATAGATTTACTTACAACCATGACCAAGACGTTCCAACTTTCTAGCAATGAGCACAAGATTAGAAGAGCCTTGACCTCATCATCAAAGTCCACTTTTACAGAACTTAGTTGATTAGTAACCATATTAAATTCATTTAAATGATCTACAACAGGCCCACCTTTTGACATCTTCATATTAAATAATCTCTTCATTAGAAATACCTTATTGGACGTTGAGGGTTTTTCATACAGTTTAGCCAATGCATCCATTAGCTCCTTCGTTGTATTTTCTTTCAAAATATTGAAATCCATTGAAGTTGCCAGGCTCATCCATATCATTCCTAGTGCCTTTCTGTCAAGAATCTCCCCTTCTTCATCCTTCACGACCGTCAACTTCTTTCTGATTCCACCCAATGGTAGAAATAGATCCTTCTGATATAAATAATCTTCCATCTACATCTTCCATAACTAGTAGTTTTGGATGTTAAATTTCTCGACCCCAAACTTTCCATCTTTCGTCATTGCTACCACTCGAACCAGGAACCCTCTTTTCCTGCAAGTTACCTTTCACTTTGATACCAATTGTTAGAAAAATAGGATCGCGGAGCAATAAAATAAAATAAAAATTGTGGAAATAAAACACATAAGATACACAATACAATAGATACATAGATATACATGGTTCACCCAATGTGGGATACATCTACTAGAGAAATTGTTAGGTCCTTCCTTTTTATTATCCAGCAAAATGAAGGGATACAACCTACATCACACCCGATGTAACTTCCTCTTCTTTCTCTCACAATATCCTCTCTCAGAATACAACATTCGCAATGATACACAACCACAATACAATTCCCTCATAAAAGAGGGTTACCTTCGAGGGAAAAAAACCCTAACATAACTTCTACCATCAAATATGAGACCTTATAATGAATGGTCCATATTTGCTATGAAATTACAATATACATTTACAAGGCAATTTTTCCTTCGGGGGCTTCGCCCCTGAACCCCTGCCGAGGGCCTACTTGCCCTCGGACCCCGCAAGGGGGGGGAAAGCCCCGCATGGAGGGGTGTACAATATTCTGGGGTGTATAGTCTTCATGGGGTATAAACACGGCTGAAAACAAAGACCTATCAATCAGGAATATAATCAGTCTCCAAAACCAACATTACAACATGAATGAATGAGTTTTTGGACCCCCTTTTCAAAATTTAGAATATGTGTTTGTTATGAAGGCTATATTGAGATATGATGTTTCCTTTATCTGCTTATGAATTTTGAGTAAAGCATGTTTATCATTTAATGATGGCTTGTATTTCTAGTTCTACTATTTAATTTCCCGTTCCACATAGTTATAATGAATGTATGGTAGTAAATTATTGTTAATTAGTTTGTGGAACTCCTGCTATATCTCCCTACATCCTTAACCATGTTGACTACGCTTCAGGTGAGACCTTCCCTTTGGGAAGATTTAAAATGTCAACACCACTAGGACATAGTGAAGATTTTGTTGGTATCACATTTACATCACACGGTCATGAAACTTAAGCCACAAGGATTGACACATGTCATACAAACATACATATACATCATATATCCCAGGGGTCAATATCAGTATTTTATAATTCCTTGCATAGGCAATTAGCTAGTAGTTGTGTTCATTTTCTTTCATTGGGCTTGATAATTCTTATGAAGTAAAAAGAGTGTTTAGAATAATATATTGGAGTATTGTTTTCCTCCAATTATTTTTTGTAAAATTAATCAATAATTAAAATTACATATTTGCATGAATATACCAGGATGTAATTTCTTTGACAATGATTCAATATAATAAAATAGAATGGCATACAACTCAATTTAACAATTTTTGTTTATAACCAAAGAGATATATATGTTTGTAAATGATATTTCTATGTACCAAATACCCCAAATAGCATAAAAATAGAAGAAGTGACTCCATACCTTGAGAATGAAAGAGAATGAATGAATAAGAAGCCTCTTGAGGGGGCAACTTCCTTTTACAAAATAACAAATGCGCAAGATGATATGATCTCTAAAACTAGGTATCCTCGGTATATATAGGAGAGATAGGGTACAATTACAATTAAGAGCCCTAGATAACCATTAAAGGGCTTAGCCGACTAATAAGGAAAACACTAATATAACAAAAAAATGTTATGTCTCAATATCTAGGGATTAACATGCCCCTCCCCTTCAAACAAGTGTTTCCCTTAAACATTTGATTATATGTGGTTGTTTCTACATGAATAACTCATCTTCCCATGTTGCATATCTATTGGTAGTTTTTTCCACTTGATAAGGTACTCAGTAATTGCTTGATTCCATAGTTGTTTGATCTGTGTTTCAAGGATTGTTTCAAGTTCTAGTATGATTTTCCATTCTTCGCCAATCTCTGGAAAAATAGTTTGAACTAGAATCATGTCACCAAGTTAAATTCTTTAAACAAAAAACATGGAAGACTATATGAACATGTGAAGATGGAGGTAACTCCTTTTTGTAAGCCATATTGTCAATCCTCTGCAACACCTTATAGGGACCATAGTACTTGGGTGCTAATTTATTGTCCTAGTTTTGTTGCTTGAGGGGAATCTATTTATATGGTTGCAACCTTGAAAATACCCAATCACCCACTTCAAAGTTCATTTCATTGCAATGTTGATCAACTTGTTGTTTCATCCTAATGTGTACTATAACTAAGTTGCTCTTCAATAGTTAGAGAACCTCTTGTTGTTTTTCAATGCATTAGTCACATCACCCTTGAGAGGGAAAACTAAGGTTCAAGCAATGGAGGATCACCCATAGAGTGTCATAAATGGGGAATTTTTGGCTGAAGTGTTGTACCACCATTTTGCTAAGGGTATCCACTTGACCCATTATGTCTATCTATTAGATACAAAGCAACATATATAACCTTCTAGACACTTATTTACAATATGAATTTGTCTATTAGATTGAGGATGGTAAGATGAGATATCTTCCAATTGTTGTTCCCTCTATTTTGTTGAATAGAAGTTGCGCACAACACATTGCATATCCATTTTGGAGAATGGAAGTTGTGCACGTTGTTGAGAAGCTGGACAACGGACAAAATAAAGAAACAAAAAGTGGTTAGAGGGACAATGCAACACTAGCTTTGAGGAAAGAAGTTGCAACAAGATCAAGAAAAGAAAGAACTGTCGAGTTCTTAACCACGAAGATCGAATTATAGATAGGGGACCAATGTGATTGTAAAAGGATAATGAATGAAAGGCTAATGAAAGGTTATAGTGTCATTACTGTTTTCTAGTATGTTAGTCCGGAGCTATTACTTTTATCATTATTAGTATTGATGTTGTGACAAGAGTCACTAATGTAATGAGCCATACTATAACATAGCTGAATTTGGAGATTTGGGTGAGAACTAGGCAAACAATGTATTAGAGTTTGATATTATCAATATAATTGGAGGCCTAAATTTTGAGCATATTGTTGGTCACTATAATTGCTTATTTAACTAAACAATCAAGTGCTACATAAATTTTCAACCCAGGGAAGTCTGTTTATTTCAAAGGTAACCACGCACTATATATGCTCAATCTCAAAAGCATCCTAGTGTTGTAGTAAAAACATATGAATCACACTTTGCCTTGAATCAAACTGAAGTTCTAACTTGAATCACAGGAAGCAATCTACCTATTGCAGAGTTCAATGTTTAAAGAGATAACTGTCCAAAGAATCCTATATTACATTAAGAAAATAACAACCTAGAAAATAAATCTTTCAAGACACTGCAAAAGGAAAGACCAACTATTCTATAACCAGAGAATAGGACCCTATTCCCAAAGCAGGAATCTTCAGCACCTGTTTCCGATCACCACACTTTTATGAACTCATTGCTAATTGAAATGATTGCCACACACTGAAGACTAACTACCTTTTAACAGAGAACATGACCCTAATTCCCAAGCAGGAATCTTCAACACCTGTTTCTGATTAGCACACCTTCATAAACTCATTGAAATAATTGACATGCACTGAAGGCTAACTATCTCTAACAGAGAACAGGACCCTAATTCTCGAGCAGGAATCTTCAGCACCTGTCCCTGATTATCAAGTTTTCATAAATTCACCAAATAGGATTGCTAACTAGAATGATTAACAGTTACCCAAGCATGAATCATATGAAAGCAATGTAACAATCAGTAAAGCAAAGTTTCAACAAAACCAGAGTTCAATAAAGTAGTGTTTCAGCAAAACATAATTTAATCAAGGCATGAATATAAATAACACTAACACACTATAAAGATAATGGGTGAATCTTGTGAAGAAGGTGGGCCCTCCCTTCTCACAAGATTCCCCTGAAACGAAAGGAACTAGAGAGAAATGCTCAGAACAGTATTTTATTCATCTGTCAACTGTATCATATTACAATCTGAAGTAAAACACGTCCTTCTCTGTAAATCCTTTCTTAGCTAAAACATAAGCTCCTCTCTAATGATGATTTCCTCTTATTTAAAGAGGAGAATCCCTTTGATACAATTTGATCAACAATTTACAAGTGTACATCTGAGTCCTATTCTTAGTCAGATCGACTTTCTAAACTGATTTAGGATATCCTAGTCTCCCGCAACAGAATGTTGTTACAAGTGCTGAGTGAGGTGTTGTTGCAGCTGGAGTAACAACTTCTTTATTTGTCTTCTTGTTACTGCTGTTGTATGTTGTTTCAGCATCGCAAATCGCGGGCTGTTTCAGCCACGGGATTTGCATTCTGACTGTTTCAGCAACTGGTCTCAGGCAGCAACGATGGTTAATGCTAGCTCAAGGTGCGACCGTCGTGGTCAATGTAACAATTTTGTGTTGTTGTTTCAGCATCGTAGACCGCAGACTGTGTAACAACTTCTTCTGTGTGAGTTGTTGTTTCAGCATCGTTGACCATAGACTGTGTAACAACTTCTTCTGTGTGAGTTGTTGTTTCAGCATCGTTGACCACAGAGAGTGTAGTAGTTGTTGTTTCAGCATCATAGACCACAGAGAGTGTAACAAATTTTTCTGTGTGAGTTGTTGTTTCAGCATCGTGGTCCACAGACTGTTTCAGCAACAGGCCTCAATGCTAATCTACAGTTCGAACTGTTTCAGCACTTATACATTT
Organism: Picea engelmannii; assembly: GCA_009831015.1. Lineage (NCBI taxonomy): Eukaryota > Viridiplantae > Streptophyta > Pinopsida > Pinales > Pinaceae > Picea > Picea engelmannii. The sequence goes on along the minus strand of ML778536.1, from coordinate 584,249 downwards.
CTGATCAATGGTTAAGTACGAGAATAATGTAAAATTATATGCAAAACAGATTAAACATATAGTAAAGAGAAGAGATGTTGTATACCTTTGGAAAGATAGGGTAAGGTGATAATGTGAGTTTAAATGTGAGTGAAACAAGGGTGCAAAGGTAGCAAAAAGTGTGAGAAAAAAGGGACATTATGTGGTCCTAACACATACATCTTTTGTATTTAGTCCTAATGCATGAATGAAATGTTGTTCTGTATTATCTTTATGTCTGATATACTTAAATGCTTCTTTATGAATTACAACACAACTTTGTTTCTTTATTTCCCAGTTAGGAATTACTCAGAACTGTTACAGGTTTAGTATATCTTGCGCAAGACTACAGTGAGTCTTGATAACTTAGAGGTATGTCTAAGTATTATCCTTGCCCTTCCCTCTCTTTCAAGTCTCGGTTGCGCTTCGAGTGAGACTTCTTCCCTCTCAAGAAGATGAAAATTCCAATGCTCTAGACTACTTCGGTACCTTTTGTTGGTAACCTAAGAAAGACTTTGCTCTAAACACTTTTGCACCAACACTAATTGAGTACCCAAACAAGAAAATAGGTCAACGCAAAAGTTACTCTTGAAAATTGGATCTTTGTCACTTACAATAATCTTGGGGTTTCCATGTAACTTCCAAAATACTTCCATGATTGCTATAGTTACTATTCTTTAAAATGATGAGAAAGAGAACAAAAGTGGGCATACTTTATGATTCAATCCACCACCACCATGATGGCATTCTTTCCTTTAGACTTTGGTAGACCAATAATAATATCTATTGAGATATCTTCCCAACATATACTTGGTATAAGAAATGGTTCTCGAATACCTAGGGTCTCCATTTTCTCTCCTTTGTGATGTTGGCTAACCAAACATGCCACCAAAAAAATTTGAACATTTTCTATAAGTACTTCCCAGGAAATATCCTTCTTAATCCCATGGTAAATTTTTAGAAATCATGAGTGTCCCCATATAGGAGAGGTGTGTTTTTCCAAAAGGATCTTCTATTTGAATTGGGGATTCTTACATAAGTATAGGTGATCCTTATGCCAGAGTGAATCATAATTCCACACAAATTTAGCCAATGCACTAAAGTTCTATTGGAATTGATGAATGAGCTTTGATGCCTTCTGGTCTTGCTACGATTTTGTCCTTTATTCTTCCACTCGATAAACTTATAGAATGGATATAGCACACAATAAGGCCTTGATGTTTTCTTCTTTCCTTGAAAATACATTCGCCATGACATTTTGTTTCCATTTTTTGTCGATAATTTCAAAATCATACCCTAACATCCTTGTGATCCCATTTCATTACTCTTCTAAAGACGATCATTGTTTTAAGAAGTATTTTAGACTATCATGATCTATTTTTACCTTAAATTGTATTGCTATTAGGTAAGGGCACTATGTACAACATTTCCTTCTCATAAATAGGTTTGATCAAGAGTATGTTCCTTCCTTAAAGTCAAGGGATTTCAAAGGCAAGTGGTCTTCCTTCTTGCATTAAAATTGCACCAATGTCATGTCTCAAGGAATCACACTTCACAATACAGGTTTTTGTCAAGTCATTTGTGGCTAGGCTAGGAGTTTTACACAACTTTTTTAAGTTTTTCAAAAGCTTGGGTTGCCTCTTGAGTCCAAGAAAATGCATCCTTTTTTCAATAATGTTATTAGAGGTTTCTCTATTCGACCATAGTTCTTGATAAATTTGCAGTAATAGATAATTATTCCTAAGAATCCTCTAAGATTCCTCAAGGTTATGGAAATGGGCCATTCCACCATACCTTTAATTTTCTTAGGGTCCACTTTGACACCCTCATGAGATACAATATAACCGAAATATTCCACTTCCTAAACACTAAAGACACACTTGGAAGGTTTTGCATATAGTTTTTTCTCCTCCATTATTTTTAAGACCATGACACCATGTTGTACATGCTCTTTCTAGGATTCGTTGTAGATTAGTATATCACTTGAAACTACTAACATAAGTTTTTTTATTAAGGGTTTGAAAATATAATTCATCAAGCTTTGAAATGTAGAAGGTTCATTAGTAAGGCCAAACAACATCACTGTTGGCAGTAGGCCAAAGTGGAAAGAAGAATGATCATGGGGAAAGAAAGCATGCACAAGAAGAGCAACAACTGAAAGGAAGAACAACATGCACACGAGAGGAAGACCTAACATCAATGGGGTTAGGGTTTTGCTAATGTATTGTAATGGCTGAAGAGACAAAGATGTATAAATACCGATACTGAGGTATTATAGAGGGGTCTGATACTGAGGTATTATAGAGGTGCACGAATTTTGTAGTTGTTTCGAGTTAGTTAGTATTCAGGTTTACATGTTGTTGTATGAACAATTTTGTAAGTGGTTGAGCTAGGGGAGACGAGAGAAGGTAGATCTTGAGGATTATATTGCATGCTGAGGAGACTGGTGCGATCTAGTTCGCCTCGTATAGATCCTACCCATCTGAGGAGAGTTGTAAGCACATGACGCTGTAGATGAAGAACTATCATAATAAAAGAGCCAAGAGCCAAATCTTTGTGGATGTAACCCAGGAGGGGGTGAACCACAGTAATATCTGTGTAATCTTATGAATGCATGCATATCTTTATCCTCTTTTCAGTGGTCATTTGTTGTGCTTAATGAATGAATGAGTTATTATATTTCTTGCTTAAATATTGTTGTGATATTGAGGGACTAAGCTATGAGATTTACTGCATAGTCGTGGATAACAGTAGGTTGCAATCAAAAGTTACAATAAATGGTTCAGAATATAGATCCCATATCTTGCGCTCAATCCTAGGATGTAAACACATGACTCTTACAACCAGCCATTAAAGCTATCTCGGGTGAGACTGCGCAACACATTTTGTGTGCCGCGTTGCCTTCTGGTTCACCAGGAGGGCCGATAGTTTTAGAGGATTTGTTGGAAACCCGAAAGACATGAACCCTGGGTCAATACAAACTCAGACAGTGTAGAAGAAGAGATAAAAAACAAATGGTTCTGTTGTCGTTTTCAGTGGAACGATGAGTGTCAACACGGTTTGGATACCCTGAAGGAAAACATGGTCACCGCATCGATATTAGTATTTCCAGACTGGGAGAAGACATTCCACGTGCATGTAGATGCATCATCCATAGCACTTGGAGCTATCTTGGCACAACCAGGAGTGAAAGACTTGGATCACCCGATAGCATTTGCAAGCAGAAAGTTGTCAGAATCGGAGAAGAAATATAACACTACAGAGAGAGGAGGCCTATCCATGGTCTATGCACTGCAGAAATTCAGACATTACTTATTGGGAAAGCACTTTAAGATGTTCACAAATTACTTAGCCCTGAAATAGCTAGTCAAAAATACAGTGTCGGGGGGGGAGAATCTATCGATGGTTACTACTATTCCAAGAATTTGACTATGAAGTAATAGTCAAGCGAAGAAAATTGAATGCAGGACCTGACCACCTATTAAGGGTCACAAATGGAGAAGAACCTACGAATTTAGAACACAACTTTTTGGATGCACAGTTATTCTCAGTATAGATTGTTGATGAATACTTCGCAGATATCATTTAGTACTTGAGCACAGGTACTGCGCCGCAAGAATATAGCACCGCACAGAAGAAAAACCTAGTAGTCTGCGCGATCGACTATTAATTGATTGCATGACACGTATACAAAATGGGTGCATATAGAATTTTGTGAAGATATGTGTTAGAACACGAAAGACCAAGAGTCTTAGCAGAAGGCCACGAGGGAATATCAAGAGGGCATTATGTAGGTAATTCTACCGCGCAGAAGGTATTTTGTGCAAGACTTTGGTGGCCAACGATTCACGGAGACTTGAAGGAATACTGTCAAACATGCGATGTTTGTCAAAGGGTAGGAAAACCCAACAGAATAGACAAGATGTCATTACAGCCACAAGTAACATTACAGACATTCAACAAGTGGGGCGATGCCAAAAGAACAAGAGCAAGGTAAATTATCACCACGACAGAATACTTAACAAGATGGGCGGAAGCCGCACCAGTGAAGGATTACAACGCAGAAACAACAACACACTTTTTGTTTGAACAAGTAATCACTCGATTTGGGTGCCCAAGAATTTTGATGAGCGACCAAAGCACACACTTCATAAACAGTACCATTAGTGCTATGACTAAAGAATTTGAAGTCCACCATCATAAGAGCACATTGTATCATCCATAGGCAAATGGAAAAGTGGAAGCATTCAACAAAATCTTGGAGAACACGCTGACAAAAAATTGTAACATCAACAGGGATGACTGGGACCTCAAAGTACCAATAGTATTATGGGCATACAAGACTACGTGAAAAAAGTTAACAGGGCACGGCATTTAAACTGGTTTATGGGCAAGAAGCAGTGGTGCCATTAGAATTTTTAGTACCAAGCTTGTGTGTAGCAGCAATCACACAAATGACAGAACGAGGCGCAGTTCAAGAGAGATTGAATCAATTACTGACCATGGAGGAAGACCGAATCTTGGTAGGATTCCACCAACAAGTCTAGAACGCAAGAGACAAAGCTTGGCATGATAGACACATCAAGAAGAAAACTTTCAAGTAAGGACATCTCGTATTGATGTAGGAAAACAAATCGTTACAGCACCCATGAAAGCTCATAATGCATTGGTTAGGACCATATGAAGTAAAATCTGTCACAGATGGAGGAGTTGTACAGTTACGAGATTTATCAAGCGCAAAAATTGTTAGGATATTTAGACACTTAGGAGTTAGTTAAGATCTACTTGGTCTAATATGTCGTCAGGTAAAAGTGTGTTTGTTTAGTATGCATTAGTATGCATTTGTAGTTAGGAAATTCGACGGTCACGATATGTTCCCGACATAGAGTGATCTGATGGTTCATACTCTCCTCGATCTTAACGACCATTGATCCATGGCTTAACACTCAATTGGTCCATGATCTATATTTAAAGAGCATGGAGGGTCATTTGTCGATGATCGATTGTGAGAAACTCTCTTGTAAAATCTCTCTGTAATCTTTTTCTTTGCATTAATAAACTGCTCCAAGTGGTCGCGTTGGCGGGGGTTGTGGATGTTTCCCCATAGGGGTTTTACCACGTGAAAACATCGGTGTGTTGATCTTTGGTCTGGTTATGTGAGTGGTTACTGAAGGTTTTCTTCCTCTGTTGGAATACCTGTGTTTTCGAACATGGCATCAGAGCCTATTTGAAGACCCGCTCCTATTGTAGATCGAGATCGTGAAGTCGAGTTGCCTCATCTCCATTTTATGGCATTTTCGTACATTTATGGGCTGAGATGACTGTTCCATTGTGTCCGAAGCACTCGTTTCATTCATGAACACTTTTTTTTTCACTCAAAAAGGTTTCTGTTTGCCCAAGATACGGCCATTACAGTCAAATCCGGAGGTATAAAGCCTGAATACGCATTTTTTAAATTTCTGCAAAGTTTTATTTTGATTTTATTTCGGTTTGTATTTTTTATTTCTGGGTTGTTAATCTATTAGATCTTCATATGCTCTTTTCTCCGTGCCCTGTGTGATCTCGGAAAATCAGAAACATATAGGAAAATGTGCATCTTTCGGGTAAGCTAATTGAGATCTAACCCTTGTTGTCATAGAGAAGCGGAATTTTTTTCTTGTGTGAAAAGAGTATTTTTTTAGTACGCTCTCCAAGGCCGTCTTCAACAACAACAACAACAATAATCCTCCTTATGAACATTACAATATGTTTTTCTAGACCATTTGGTTAAAACTTGCTTTATTAAGTAAGAGGTCTTGAGTTCAAGTCTCTCTTTTGTTACCTTTTTGAAAAAGTTCATGCTAAAATTGTAAAGTGTATTTCACTTCAAGTATAAAAGTGAATCACTATAAGTAGCTTTAATATTTTATTTTAGAGTTATTTATTTTGCATGCAGCTTTTATGTTATAAAGTGACTTCATTGTAAAAGTGATCCCCATTTCTCTTTATAAAAGTGAGTCACTTCATAAAGCAACTTACAATATCACGTGGTCAGTTGGTTACCGTTTATGCCTTTTTTTAAAAGGGCATAACTCTCACATCGAAAGTCCGTTTTCAGTGCCGTTTTTTTTAAAACCGCATAATTTTTGGAGCCATTTTCCATCCATATCATCAGTTTCAGTTTTTAAGTCCATATTATCTGCATATTTAATATGGCTTCTACAAGTACTGTCTTGCTTACCAACAACAACTACTTCTAATGGAAATCTCATATGGAAGATTTATTAAGAAGTAAAGGATTGTATCGGATTACCCTGGGAAAGGAAAAAGCACCCACTGATGCTGATAAGAAAGCCAACTGGGATAATAGGAATGACGAAGCACGTGGACTAATTAGAATTTCCATCTCTCCTGATTTAAGGTACCACCTTCAAGATATTGATGACCCCAAAGAAGATTGGAACACGATTGAATCTGTGTTTGGTATACTCAATATTATTCGAGCACAACAGTTAGAAAATCAAATACCGACCTTGAGTCCAAATGATTTTTCTTGCCTTGGAGACTATCTATCTAGGTTTAAAACACTCAAAATTTTATGTGAAGAATGTAAGATAAAGATGGAGGAAGAGCGTTGCATCTATCTTATTCTTTCTAAGCTAGGTAGTGCAT
>ML778536.1:551140-574844 GCA_009831015.1 Picea engelmannii | reverse complement strand
AAACCATGTGAAAACCAGCCTTAAGAAGAAATTTGAAATGACAGACTTAGGCTTTTTGCACTATTTCCTTGGCCTCCAAGTTTTGCAAAAAAATGAAGGAATTTTTCTTTCCCAGTCTAAGTATGCTTGTGACCTTCTTCGTCACTTTCACATGGAAGATTGTAAATCAACCTCTTCTCCATTCCAGTCTGGAGTCAAGCTTTCTGCCACCTGTACTTCTCCTGAAGTTGATGCCACCATGTACTGTCAGTTAGTTGGTAGCTTCTTATACTTGACTCATACCCATCCTGATCATTCCTTTGTTGTTGGTATTGTTGCCCGATATATGCAAACACCCCATGAAAGCCATTGGAAAGCAACTAAAAGGATACTTCGCTATGTTCGTGGTACAGTTCAGTTTGGGATACATTACAGTTCAGGGGGGACTCCTTTATTGGTTGGTTTCACTGATTCAGATTGGGTCGACATCCCTGATGATCAGAAGTCTACTGCAAGTTATGTTTTCAGCCTTGGTTCAGGACTTGTCACTTGGGCCTGTAAGAAACAACAGGCTATTGCACTTTCTTCAGCAGAAGCAAAGTACCGAGCAACGGTAAATGCAAGTTAGGAAGCCCTATGGCTTAGACAGATCCTTTCAAAGTTTGGATTCCAACACCAGCGTCCGACCATCCTTTGGTGTGAAAATCAGAGTGTCATCAAGCTCGCCAAAGACCCAATTCAACATCAGCGTAGCAAACACATCGAGCTACACATGCACTTCATCAGAAATCTCATTCATGATCAAGTTATTGAAGTGCTCTTTTGCCCTACAGAAGATCGAGTTGTAGACATTTTCACAAAGTCTCTTACAGAAGCGAAGTTTTCCAAACTTTGATCTATGTTAGGAGTTCATGAAGTTGTCATTAAGGGGGTATAGGCTCTAATGCCTCCTTCCTTCTCCTATTGTGTCACTATTGTAAATCCTTCAATCCTATCCTAAGTTGTTCTTAAGGGGGGATGTTAGGATATTTAGACACTTAGGAGTTAGTTAAGATCTACTTGGTCTAATATGTCGTTAGGTAAAAGTGTGTTTCTTAGTGTGTTTGTTTAGTATGCATTAGTATGCATTTGTAGCCGACAGTCACGATATGTTCCCGACATAGAGTGATCTGATGGTTCATACTCTCCTCGATCTTAACGACCATTGATCCGTGGCTTAACACCCGATTGGTACATGATCTCTATTTAAAGAGCATGGAGGGTCATTTGCCGATGATCGATTGTGAAAAACACTCTTGTAAAATCTCTCTGTAATCTTTTTCTTTGCATTAATAAACTGCTCCAAGTGGCTGCATTGGCTGGGGCCGTGGATGTTTCCCCGTAGGGGTTTTACCACGTGAAAACATTGGTGTGTTGATCTTTGATCTGGTTATGTGAGTAGTTACTGAAGGTGTTCGTCCTCTATTGGAATACCTGTGTTGTCGAACATAAATCAGAGGGATGATCAATGGGAGATGACTGAAGCTATACAAGGACAATTGACAATCCACTGCGTAGTAAAAAAAAATCGAAAAATAACAAAAAGGAAACAAAACCAAAGAGGGCACAGTGCGCCAGAGGAAGAAAGGCTACACAAATTTAGAAACACAAATTCGGCGAAGGACAATGGTCACATACAAAGGGAAATGAGCGAGAAAAGGAAAGTCGACAAAAGCAGGATGACATGACAACACTAGGAGAAATTAAAGGATGGAAATGACCGATGGGACACCACATTAATCGCACCAACAGAAGATGGCAAGACAGAGTAACAACAAGTATGAAACCGTCGGAGGTGCATTGAACCTGTCATTAAGGCGCATTAAACCCATAATCAAGGAAGCATCCTCGACAAGCTTCATGGGAAAGCCATACAACACACGGGAAAGGGAGCCAATAGTCTATTCATGAAGAGAGAACAGACAGAGAGCAACAGAGGCTAAAGAACACATATAGATTTCACGGAGACCATAGAGACCGTTCGAACCCAACAGATAAGTGACATTCACCACCATGGCACCGCCCAAGCAAGTAGAAACGAGCCAGACCGCCAGGAAAACCAGAGTTCAGACCAGGTCATGAGGACAGGCGGAAGAAGGTAAACAACCCCCGTCGGAGGTCATCAATTTCGACGAAATCCCATCCCTAGAGATGATACTAGTACAATCCACGCCGATACTGGAGGAAATTCAACAGCCAGTAACAGAGGCCATGAATGTAGATACGCCGGTAGCGGCGTAGGAGCCACATAACCAGGAAGCAGGAACCCACATAACCAGGAAGCAGGAACCCTAAAGGAGGTGCAACCAGAGAATACAGAAGCAACTCCAAAAGTTAATGGCACGACGCAGAAGCCAACAACTACAGTTGAGCCAGATGAGTCTCAAATGACCATCTCAGACCACCTAGCTGGGGAGACGGGTGAAGATGCCTCAGATTGGCTGGAATGGCATACAGAGGAATAACCAGAAGCTGCTGGGACTTCAAGTCAGCCACCACTGGTGAAGAAAGATAAGATACAAATACCTAGATCACCTCGTAAGAAATCTGCAACAGAAATCATTCTACCACGCATACCAGAGGGGGTACAGGTAGGACCAGAGATATTGTGTCATATCGGGAAGCTCAAATACTCAAACCACGATGTAGAAGATGAATACAAGTTCCCAGAACTTGCGAAGAGGGTCTTTATACAGAATACGGGCACAAATCGTGTGGGAGAACCGATTGATCAGCCATACCAGTGGGCAACTGGGCTGGATAAAACGAGAATTTTAGGTCTGTTAGACCTATGACACTTTGGCAGAGGCCAGTACGCAACATCGTGCGTCAAACAACTACTAACAGTCACACATGGAGGGGATATATGGCTGGACACGCCCGTCCCCATAACCGTTGAGCTTATTACGAACATAACAGGGTTACCAATTCAGGGAATGGATCCGGCGTTGTTTCTAGATGACAAAACCAAGGAGAAAGCGCTAGCAGAAGAGATGAAGAATAAGTACGGCACCGACAGGGGGGCAAGAGAGATCATCATCAAGAGGATCAACGACGCAGCCACACAATTGGGTGCAAAATTCTTAGCCTGCAAGCTGCTAAGAAAATGCCACAGGGAGGAAGTCCCAGCTGAAGTTGTTGCAGTTGCAGCCCAGTGCACATAAGGCACCTCAATGAGCTAGGTGCCATACCTCTTGAACTTGTTCTTGGATGACTACAAGGATGCACAGGATCTAGGAATAGAGTTTCACTACTCATGGTTGATCACACTCATAGCCTTTATGGGTTAGAGGGAACCAAGGTACGTAACTTTTTGTAATAGACCCAAACCAAACTAGGGAAAGAGGTATTCACTGCTAAAGGAAACGACGAGCGCTATTCACAAGAGGATGAATGGATCCATCTTCGAAGGATACCTATGTGACCTACATGAAGCCATCTCCAATATGTGGAGAATCACATCAGAAGTTGTCGCGCGATATGTAGACATCACCAATTTCCAGGCCACACGACACACTATGTGGATACAGGCAAGGAAGGATCCAGATAAACAATGGCTACAGATGCGCTATTGCATCACCGAGGGTGACATTGACATGGTCATCAACGAATGGGCCGATGAATGGAGGATCCTAGCCATTACCCAGGAAGTGCCGGAAAGAACAACAGAAGAAGAGGCGGAGCCGGGAGAAACGTAGCCTCCGGAAATCCAAGTGCCCAAGAGACCAAGAATGGGCCAAGGAAAGACAACACAGACATACGAAGGGCCAAATAAGACAACACAGACATACGAAGGGCCAAAGAAGACAGGGACCCAGAAGGGGAAGAATGAGAGTACGTAGTCGGCTAAGGAGCAACAACAACAAGCTGAGCCTGCACAAGAGACAACAACCAATCCCAACCCACAAGCAGTAGGGGAAAATAAGAGACCAGCCACACAAACAAGAGGCACGCACAAGAAATCAAAGGCACAATGAACATCGTCAGAGTATACGATCACAAATGATGATGGGGAGATGATAGCCCGAATGGTCCAGGATTGTCTAACCGAGGACCTCGACCATGTTGCACACCACAGGGACAAGATCCAAGAGGAGTTGGCAGACATGCAACATCTCATCAAGTAGATCGGGGAAGGGCCGACAACAAGCAGAAGGGGAATCAAACCGTCAACACCGCAGCTAGAAGGAAGAGTGTAGGAAGAAGAATGAGAGTCAGTCCAGGCAATACTGTAGCCACACGTAACATTCCACATCAACCCTAGTATGTTGCACATGGACTAAATTATGGGGCAGACACCCTTGAAGGAATTAAGCCAAATCCAACTAGTGTTGACAAGGATACCATCAAGGGTGCTACACAGGTTGCAAATGAGCATAAACCACAAGGTACAGTCTCGTGCATGTAGATACTTAACCGAATTGAAGCAGGCAACAAAGAAGCGGGATGCGCTGGAAATAGTATACGAGAAGGATAAAGCTGAGACCTAGGAAGAAAGGGAGCACATAAAAGGATTGGAGCAGAAACTGGCAGGAACTTATGAGAAGATTTCACAGGCCGCGCAGAGTGAGGTAATCACAACAACATAAAATATTGATCAGATTGCACAGACAATTGACCAATGCCAGAAGGAGATCAAGGATCTCCGAGAACAACTCATACCAACCACTCCACCAACAGCCAAGGAGCAAAGGAAGCAGGAAGCAACAACACAACTGTAGGAGATAGAGCAGCAGGTCAGCACAACAACTGACTTGTTTGATAAAGCAGCGCAGTTTTGGACCAGGTTGGAGGAGGATCAACAGGTCCAACAGTGGGACAAGGAAGAAGAAAGGATCAACACAGTGATCATGATGAAGACAATACCAATCATAGAACGCGACAAAGGGACGCAGGACATGAAGAGATTGCAAGCAGAGATAATCACCGTGCTAACCCAGAAACAAGAGAGGTAGGCTCAAATGGAACCATTGCAAGAGCGGGTAGAAGAAGTCATGGCACAAGCAGAGGAAGCCAAGACACAGACAGCACAAACCCAGGCATAATGCATGGAATTGGTTAGTGACGAAGTCATAGCTCAGGTAGTGGACACAATCAAGGAGAAGACTGTGTAGGCACAAGCATAAGCAATAGAGCTCAAGGAAAAGTTCCAGACAATCACTAAGGAGATCGAGGAAGCTCATAAGGTTTAGGTGGCTTGGGACGAGCCACATGTCAGTGTTGGGGGCTTGTTGGTAGCAGGCCGAAGTGGAAAGAAGGATGATTATGGGGAAAGAAAGCATGCACAAGGAGAGTGACAACTGGAAGGAAGAACAACACACGCATGAGAGGAAGACCTAATGTCAGTAGGGTTAGGGTTTTGGTAATGTATTGTAATGGATGAAGATCCAAAGATGTATAAATACCGATACTGAGGTATTATAGAGGGTTCTGATATTGAGGTATTATAGAGGTGCACGAATTTTGTAGTTGTTCTGAGTTAGTTAGTATTTAGGTTTACATGTTGTTGTATGAACTATTTTGTAAGCAGTTGAGCTAGGGGAGACGAGAGAAGGTAGATCTTGAGGATTAGATCGCAGGCTGAGGAGCCTGGTGCGCTCTAGTTCGCCTCACATAGATCTTACCCATTTGAGGATAGTTGTAAGCGCACGACGTTGTAGATGCAGAACTATCATAATAAAAGAGCCAAGAGCCAAATCTTTGTGGACATAGCCCAGGAGGGGGTGAACCACGGTAATATCTGTGTAATCTTATGAATGCATGCATATCTTTATCCTCTTTTCAGTGGTTATTTGTTGTGCTTAATGAGTGAATGAGTTATTATATTGCTTGCTTAAATACTATTGCGATATTGAGGGAATAAGCTATGAGATTTACTGCACAGTCGTGGATAACAGTAGGTTGCAATCACAAGTTACAATAAATGGTTCAGAATACAGATCCCATATCTTGCGCTCAATCCTAGGCTATAAACACATGAGTCTTACAGCTACTCATTAAATCTATTTTGGGTGAGACTACGTAGCACATTCTGTGTGCTACGTTGCCTTCTGGTTCACCAGGAGGGCCGATAGTTTTAGAGGCTTTTGTTGGAAACCCAAAAGACATGAACCCTGGGTCAATACAAACTCATACAATATAGAAGAAGAGATAACCAACAATCACCAAAAACTCATAATGAACTTAGTGTGTTCTAAAGACTATTTTGAGGAAGTCTTCTTCTCTCACTCTAATTTGATGATATCCAAAATGAAGATCTAACTCATTAAAGAAAATTGTTTCGTGCATAACTATCTACGAGTACCATATTCTCTTATAATAATAATCAATAAAACAAAACATTAACCAATAATTAATAGTGAAAACCTCCTTCGAAACTCCTCTCGCAGATCCATTAACTCTAACGATTATATCAAAAACTAATAAATCAACTTTTTTAATTTAACTACAAATGTGAACCAACAATTAGCATCAAAGCATAAACCAAATCCCATCCCATCCCATACCATGTAACAATTTTCACTTCAATCCATTCTTTATCAATACGGATATCATCACATCAATGGTTGGAGCCTCTTCCCAAATATGCCGTTTCCTTTAAATTTTAAATAAATAAGAACTCGAACTCTTCATTTTTCGTCTTTGTATTTTCATTTGGAAATTAAAAGCATTATAAACATTAAAAAATAAAGTTCAAACATGGAATAATGCTTTTATGGTTCCTTGTTTTATTTTAATGAATTCTGTCTTCACATTAATATTCAACGTTGGAGTTTGGTGAGATTGCCAAGTTGTTTATAATTATTTGGTCATTTGTTACGTGGAAAGGCGTACACCTATTGATGATGGGTACATTTAATAGGTTTTTAGTTCTTAATACGTTTTCTATGGACGAGATTAAATATGCCTAGAATATTCTTAGTCGTCACAATAAATGAATCGCTCTGATTTCCTCCATTAACTTCGGAGCTGTTATAAAGACATCCATTTATATGTTTACTTTTTTACATTTACCTAATCGTGTTTAAAAATTACTGTATTCACTAACTTATTGCCACATTTACCTGATTGAAAAATATAAACAAATTTTCCTAAACCTGACGTTTTTACTGTGTTAATTAATTTTTTTTTAATTAAGCCGAAAGTTTAACAGCCCCGCCTTTCGGCGTTCACCAGCGGTGAGTTAGCGGCTGTGCTAGTTTATATAAATTGCTGGGTCTGCTTAAGTATCCTCATTTCACTTTTGCTATTTTCTTAGTTCTTGGATTTTTCGTTATTAATATACTAAAAAGGTTCTTGGATTTTTCGTTATTAATATATTAAAAAATATTTACAAAAGACAGTTTTCACATTGGGTTGATGTCTATAAAACTCAATCACTGTTGTATTGACTGTGACAGTTGCATTCTCGTAGACTGTACACCCATTCAAAGTCTTTATTGACAGTGACAGACGCAATTTCGTTTTCTCTATACCCATTCAAAGTCTTCAAAGTAAAGCGAATCAAATGAAGCAGACTCATTTTCCCATTCAAATTCCGGGAATCTTCTTCCCTTTGTTTTTCCACTAGATAGTCTATCCTTTTCTATATAAAGTCAGACAGCCATTGTCTCTCTAAGGAAATTTCAGGTCTCAAATTCAACAGCGTTGTGAAACGAATCAAGCAGCAATACCAGATCATGGAAATAGATTTCCCTCCTCCACTGTAAGGATAACCTTGAAAATTCATTTTCTTTTTGCAGGATAGGGCTATTTTCTTTACATTTTGATAAAAGATTTCCTGGGTCAAACTTGAAATCGTTTTGGGTCAATTTTGAATGCAATGTTAGGTGAAGAATTGAGTTTGAGTAGGACGTTCTTTACATTGTGAAGATAGAATTTTCGTAGTAAGTTAAGACGGGTTTGGGAGAAATTTTGGATTTTTGTTGTGCTTAAAACAGAGCTTTTCTTGGAGGTTTGATGGGATTAGGCTTGACCAAAAACACAATTACTTTTTGGGTGAAGTATTCTCTTTTCTTTATTTTTGGTGTGAATTTTTATTAAGGTGAGGTGCAGACCTCCCAAACTAGTCATACCATCAGTGTGTATTAAACATGGAGTGCTTCGCTTACTGAAAGTTCTTTCTCTTAATCCTTGAAATGATTATAGGATTAAGGCCCCTTTGGGCTGAGCAGTTTAAAAAACACATTATATATCTTAGAGGGTATCCATGACATTGGTTTTTTCAGTAGTAACCTTTGTATCTATGCTGTTTGTTTCTGAAGTGAGAAGAGGATGACGATTAATTTCTATTTTTGTACGGGGCTATGGTAAGTAATGGTTTAGTCTGTCTTTAGTAATGGGAGTTTGATTCAGCCCAGTAATGGCAGATCCAATAACCTGGTCTTTGAGGTGCAGCTTTTGGCAAGCTAATTGATTCCAGAGTGATGACACAGTTATTGTATTTAGAAGCTGTATGTATGCATGCATAATCTTATACAGTGCTTTTTCATCATTAATACATTTCATCTTCATCTTTGTAATCAAAGTATTGTTGTATTTTTGTTGAATCTGATCATCTCCTTCGTATCTCCTGATCTACAAAACTGTGACAGACTGACATAATTAATGCACACAAATATGAATTGAGAAGGAATCAAGCCTTGCTTGTCCATTGTCCATGTCTCTTGAGTTGCAAAATTTTGTATGAAACGGATTCAGCATGTTGAAAAACCCTGGGGTATTAGGATTATACAGAAATAATCATTCAAAATCTAAAAATCTAACAATTTCTAGCCAGATTTCGAGCAAATGTCCATAAAACATACGCTGAAATCCACTAAAAGTATGGCTGGAAAAGATTTCGTAGCAAGTTTAGACTACTGCCATATTTAATGCCCACGATTCTGAATTGACAGGAATCCATTGTCAGGTACCCATATGGCGCTAATTTACAGAAATGTTTTTGCAGCTTCACTGCTGGTCAGGAGATTGCAACTTTCTTTGTTTCATGCGGAATCCTGTCCAAGGCTTGGGAAGAGTCACGTCTTGCAAACAGCTCAGAGAGTTATAGTCTGAATGAGTATGAAGGCGTTGCATATGTTGCCTTCCCTTCATTTCATAAAATAGAAGGTTTCGTCGTCCAAGAGAGCAAATATGGAGAGGGAAATATGCAAACCGACCACAATGTCTTCTCCGGTTGCCTCAAGGGTAACGATGATCAACCAGCCCTCGTCCATCAGGGAGCCCTTAAGTTGTTCCTACATATTATGGAGAATACAGATTTCCAAGGGAAGGTAAATTAATTTATTTATGTACAACTTTACAGATAAAGTGATCTTGGTTTCATAAAAAGAGGGTTTTATTCTTCACTAATCAGAATTGATATTTTTTCAAAAAAGGGAGAAGTAGCATTTTGTTGATGTATTCCATGATCGATCAGTTGCAGATTTACACGGACTCTAAACAAAAGAGACTAAAACCCATTGTATTTGTGGGTAATTCCTTAGGAGGGGCAGTTGCGACCTTGGCCACACTATGGGTACTTGAAAAGAGGCTGAGGCAAAGCTCTCCCTTCTGTATCACATTTGGTTGCCCTTTAGTGGGAGATGGAAATCTTGTTGAAGCAATAGGCCGTGAGAATTGGGGAGGCAACTTTTGTCACGTGGTTTCCAAGAATGATATTGTTCCTCGTATGCTCCTTGCACCATTTGAGTCAACTGCTGAACCCTTGAATGCTCTTTTGCCTTATTGGTGGGGCAGAATAACGAATGCCAGAACTGATCAACCTGATGCTTTTATTCAGAATGCTTACAAAACGCTTCTTCAATCTGTAAGGGAGTCGGATACCAGCCCATATAAGCTTTTTGGCACTTACATGTTTTGCTCAAGCCATGGTGCAGCTTGTATTGCAAACTCTGAGACAGTTTTGGAGATGCTTCGTTTGACAATGCAAAGCCGAGAAACTTATTCTGACGAGAGTGTCCAGGACTGCCTTTTAGAGCACATAAGCTATGGTTCTGTTTTGGAGGATGTCATACAAAAATCCATAATAGGGACAAGAATAGTGAATCCCAATTCAGAATCCTATTTCGAGATGGGAATCTCATTGCAGCTAGAGGCTATTGGCGTTGGAGCTCAGGTAATATTCAGTTGTTTTTTATTTAAAATAAAAGTTCATAAAATTTGAAAAAAAAATTATATCTGATGTTTTTTTTATATATCTGTGTTAATTTTGGATTTAAAGTCTTGAATACATCTGAAATTGTAATGAAATTGAAATTAATAACTTTTTTATATTTTATTTTAAGGTTTTAATTAATATATCGATAAGAACATTATACAAACACACATAAAGACAGTCAAGAACATCATCTCCACCTGGGATGTAAATCATCTCGCTTCTCTAAATGCAATAAAAAATTTCAATTTTTACACATTGTAAGTCGGGAGGAATTGAACTCAAAACCTCATGAAACTTCATTTTCACGGCACTTGCCAATTGAACTGCCCCAGGGACAACAAAAATTTCAATTTAATAAACCTTTCTAGATGTAACAAGATTTCAATTTGATAAACTGCCTGTCTTTGCTATGAATAATGATTTTTATAGTCCCGGGCTTATTGAACTTTATGCAATGAACAGAGTATCTAAAAATTGAAGAGCTTAATATTGATGTCCTTTAGTCTTTGGTAAAATGCAAGGCCAGCCATCCTCTCACCTTGTCTAGATGTTCTGCTCATTTCTTATTGTTTAAGATTTGATATTAAATTTTAATGTAGAATTGCCTTTGTCCGTAGTTCTGAATTTTCTTTTCAGGCACTAAGAGCTGACTATTTTGTGCAGGATGAAAATGCCCGGCGTGCCCTACTAAGAGCTGCAGAAACTGAGAACGAGCGTAACACAAATGTTGATAAGCTAGCTATTGAATTAAGCCAGAGGCAATGTAATATGGCAGAGCTCGAGTGGTACAAAGAGCTTTGTGAGAAGAAAAATGGAGACACATATTATGATACCTTCAGGAATCATGATATGAAGGATATAGATGCTAATGGCCGTAGGCTAAAGCTTGCCTACTTTTGGGACGACATTATTGAAATGGTGAAGAGTCAAAAATTGCCAAGTGATTTCCAATCCCAAAATAAGTGGATAAATGCTGGCACTACATATAGAAGACTTGTAGAGCCTCTGGATATTGCATATTATTATCGCATGTCTAACGGCAATGGCAACTATCTTTCAGACGAAAGAAAAGATCGTCATAAAGTTCTTCAGAAATGGATGGAAGAAAAAGAAAAAATTCGCAGAGCCAGTGCAAGTGCAAAGGCGCCTAGACCCCGCACAAAGCCTGCAGCCCTTACCGAGGACTCGTGCTTTTGGGCATATGTAGAAGAGGCTCGGAAAGACCTGGAAAATCTCAAACAAGGCGAACATCAAAGGCTACAAAGTCTGGAACAGTTTGAAAAGGTTGTGACAACCATGAACGACGCTCTCAAAATTTCTTCAGATGTTTTCTTGAAAGGAAGCAGCTTCAAGATGTGGTCGGAAGAATGGGAAAATACAAAAGAGATCATTCCCCTTAATGGAGCTCTCCTCTCATGAGATGATGGAAAGTGAAAGTTGGAGAGGGGTGAATTTGCAGGGGTATCTGAATAAAAACTCTGTTTCCAACTTTGAAGAAGAGGACGGACCTTCTTCCAATTAGGTTTGCTTGCTTGATTTTAGACGTAATTTCTACTTCATATTTAAGATGTAATTTCTGTTTCTAACTCCGACTAAGAGGACTTTCTTCGAGTCAGATTGTATGCTTTGTCTGTGAATTGTCATTTCCTTTTAGTATGATGTCTGTACTGCTTTAATGGTTCAGAAATATATTTTGCTTGAAGCGGGATTTATGAAGATTTGGATTTTTTCATTTGTGTAGTACATGTTTAATAGATGTGTTCAACATGGAAGTTGAGAAAGAACAAATTCTGTCTGATGAATGTGCATTAAAATGACTTATGGTTGCAACACAGAATTTCTTTTTTCTTGAGTTTTTCATATTGAGATTTGTGATGGGTGAGCATAGCATCAAAAGTTATGGGACAACTTTCTAATTACACCGAAGTTGTTATATAGGGGAAGTTTTGCTCGACTTTTGTCGTCTGTCCAATGCCTGTAATAACTTGCCACCTGTTCATTAACCATCCGCCAATATCCTGCCTCCACGTATCTTATTCTTATCTTCTGCTTGACTGACTTCACTGACTCCAATGCAACAGTTGCTAGGCTCCTTCTTTATCCCGAGTGGCAACTTCCAGGTTTCTGCGACTTCTTTAAGCAATGCCAATTGATAATGAAATCCTTAAAAAAGTTTTTAAAGGGGAGGGGCTCGCAGCAGCAGAATTTACTAATTTAATGCTCGAGAACGACAGCCTGGAGTTTTGCAAGCCTTGGATTCGTGCACAACGAAGAGTGGAATCCATACAAGCAAGTAATATTTCTGCTATTTGTGGTGTGTATTTTGGGCCGTTTGAAGCTTTGTCTACTGAAACAGGCACTGTCCTTGTTGTCTGCGCATTTTCAGCTCAAATTTGGACGGTTCTTTTCATATCTGAAAGTAGTTTCGGAAAGAGGGAGCAAGGATGGGTTTATATTGAAAGAAAGACTGTCACAGTGCGAAAAAACGGTTGGGGCAGGTTTCGTTTAAGCTCAAGGTATGATCGGACCATTGTTCTCTGTGTTATTCGTGGATATGGTGGATTTTCGGCGAGTTTGCCCAAGGAAGTGGTTGATTGCTTGTGTTTTGTGTCGTTTTTAGCAGTTTTTTTGCACTCCAATTCTGGTTCCTAGATTTTGCATCTAGAGCGCAGTGATTCTTTCCGGTAACGAAATTTGGCAGAAGAGAAAAGAGCTATAGGGTTTTCAATGTGCACGTTTTTTGGCACTCGGTTGTTTAGTTTTATATGTGAGAGTCAGACCTTCCGGCCATTCAACCTCTTATATCATTGGACTTCCCTCCACGACATGGATGAAAAGACTTTGCCTTGCCCTTGAGCCTCTGAATTGGAAGAACTTATTACTGTTGTGGATTGTTGCGACTTAATGAAATTCGAGTTAATTCTATTGCCAGAAATATGAATGTTGTGTTGTTGTTTTAGTTAGATATGAGGGTTTTTTTCTAAAGGTCGTTTCCTTGTCGTGCTCTGCATGTCAGCAAGTCATAGACATGCTGCTTGTAGATTTTTAATGACAAAAATCAGCAAGCTAATATTCTGTCAAACACTTAGCAACCTAGAGATAACTGTCTTCATAAATTTCAGAAATGCATAAACTCATACTCAGAAATTTCCATAAGCAGAAATACACATTGCTAAGCAAAATAACATCGGAAATAACACAGTGGACAACAACCCATAACACCTAGAAATTTAGGCAAATGCCAGGCAAAACCCCAATGTGGGGAAACCCAATGAGAGAGAGAGATATCTATTATTCAGCTTTCAGGAAAGTACATATCAGCAGCAAAATAACATTTCTAGCCAAGGAAAATACTTCATAGCACCAAATCTGTCCCACAGAAATCTGCCCCATTTTTCGTGCCAAAACCATACTGTTGTACGGTTTCTTTCGTACCTCATTTTTCGTGCCCACAGTCATCTGTATGGACTGTTCCGTATGACCCAAAATCAGCCACCAAAATTTTGGAATCCGCCTCGAAAATTGTGCCAAAAATAACCTCGATTTTCGTGCCAAATCCATACACCTGTATGAACTGTACGAAATCATACAAACTATACGGATCTGTACAGTATGGCCTCCCACAGCAGAAAAATATTTTGGTCCAAAACTCACAGAATTGTTTTTTCGGGAATCATGCCCTCTTTCCTTGGAAAATGTGCCTTCTTTGCTCCTCTCGTCTTCTCGATGTGTCTTGCACACTACCCAACGCATTCTTTTATAATCTGAAAATGACATTTTCCTCCCAAAGTGTCTTTTCACCTTCTCCAACCCTAGATCCAAAGGCCAAGATTAGATCTTGCATTTTTCAAGATCAAGGGTCATGATCCATTCCCTCCAAAATGTCTCTTTTAAATTAAAGTGATTTTCACTTTATTACATAAGTGTTTTATGAAAATAAAGTCACTTTTAAAATAGAAGGTACACTTTATTAAAAAGTCACTTAATAAAAGAACCACTTAAAACAACTTTATAAAAACTATTACAAAGTTAAGTGCCTAGTTAAGGTAACATCCGCATACAAGACAAAACATGCAGAGTACCTCCCGAGCTAAAAAGCTAACACTCCCTCTTAGCGAGGGATGTACTCGTTGCCATTTCCATCATCTGGTCCCATCACACTATGCTCTGTAGGAGCTCCCTCTGAACCTGGAGCCATCCGCAACACCTGCATAGAACTCGAACTAGAAGATCTTCTCCTGGCAACCTCCTGAAACCCTGAGCTCACTTCATCTTTAGCATCGGTTCGATCAACCTGGCTGAGCCTTCTGCTAGTGCTCAGAAGAGACTCGCTTTCTTCTCTCGGAATGAAAGACTGATACCTTGGCGCCACCGTAGTCTCAGAAGCCTCCTCACGCTCCTCATCCGATGCTAAATCATACATCAAAGGTTGTCCTTTTAGCATATACAACCTGTTCACCCGGTTACCGATCAGCTACAGCTCTACCGGGTCCACTCCCTGCCTGTAGATAAAGACATGTTCTCTCTTGAACAATACACAATATCCTACATCCTCGAAGGCTGAGACTAAGATCAAGTTAACACTCAACCCTGGAACAAAGAGAACTCCATCAAGCTCCAAGAGTTCCCCAAACTCGAGTTGGAATCTGACATTCCCAACTCCATGTACAACTCTCGCCATACCACCTTCATTTACCACTTGTTGGCCAGGACCAATCTCTGTGAAATCTGGGAATACTCGCCAGATTCCCGTCATGTGGCTAGAGGCTCTGCTATCCACAATCCATCTTACATCACCTCTGAATCCTCCGTTGCCGACACTGGAAACTAGGGTAACCAAAGAAAATTCCCTATCGAACTTTGAAGTAAAGTCCTCCATGGCTATTGTAGCAGTTGTCTCAGGCCCCTCTGACTCCTTCTTCTTCTTCCTCTCAGAACAATGAGAGGCAAGGTGCCCCAACTGGTTACACAATAACATCTGACTTTACTCAAGTCCCTTCCATAACTTCCTTTCTTCTTGCTCTTTGCAAGAAGAGAAACATTCTCATCAGTTCTGTCTGTCTTCTGTTCACTGCTTTGAGATCTTTCCCGGATCTCCTCTTGAGTGAAATCATCCCACAGTCTGCTCCAATCTGGTAGATGCTCACGTCCCACCACACACTTCACAAAAACTTCCCATTCTTTGGTGAAGCCATTTAAGGCTATCCTCACCAGCTTAGAATTCGTAATGACCTCTCCAACAGTTGCCAACTCATCTTTAACTTGAGCCAC
Organism: Picea engelmannii; assembly: GCA_009831015.1. NCBI lineage: Eukaryota > Viridiplantae > Streptophyta > Pinopsida > Pinales > Pinaceae > Picea > Picea engelmannii. The sequence goes on along the minus strand of ML778536.1, from coordinate 559,393 downwards.
CCGCGTAAGATAAGAAGAGACAGTTTCCTCCTTCCCCATCTTGGTATTATGCAACTTAGCCTTCAAGGCGATCTTCTGGTTCTCGTTCTTCGCCTCGAACAAGTTCTTAAGTGCATCGCACATCTCCTTGGCAGTTTTTTTCTCAGTCAAGTGTGGGATAAGGTGATCCTTCACCCCATCCAGAATAATCCTCTGAGCTTTGGCTTCCTTGACCTCATGCAAGTCCAAAACAATAGGATCTTCTGCGGGAGCTGCTACAACAGAGTTGACATAACTATAAATTTTGTTCTCCTTGAGAACGACTGACAAACGAACCTTCCACTGCAAGTAGTTGGAAATGCCATCCAACCAATCCTCATATCTAATGCTTGCAACCATATTCCCTATCACAACTCAAGGAAAACAATCACACCCTTTTTCCAAAAAGTCACACTGCCCACTGTCACTCAGAGCCCAAGCTCTGATACCATGTAGATTTTTAATGACAAAAATCAGCAACCTAATATTCTGTCAAACACTTAGCAACCTAGAGATAACTATCTTCATAAATTTCAGAAATGCATAAACTCATATTCAGAAATTTCCATAAGCAAAAATACACATTGCTAAGCAAAATAGCAGTAGAAATAACACAGTGGACAACAACCCATAACACCCAGCAATTTAGGCAAATGCCAGGGAAAACCCCAATGTGGGGAAACCCAACGAGAGAGAGAGAGAGATCTATTATTCAGATTTCAGGAAAGTACATATCAGCAACAAAATAACATTTCCAGCCAAGGAAAATACCTCACAGCACCAAATCTGTCCCACAGAAATTTGCCTCGTTTTTCGTGCCAAAATCGTACTGTTGTACTGTCTCTTTTGTACCTCATTTTTCGTGCCCACAGTCAGTTGTACGAACTGTTCTGTACGACCCAAAAACAACCACCAAAATTTTGGAATCTGCCTCGAAAACCGTGTCAAAAATCACCTCGATTTCTATGCCAAATCCATACGGCTGTACGGATCCGTACAGTACGACCTCCCACAACAGAATTTTTTTTTGGTCCAAAACTCACAGAATTTTTTTCTCGAGAATCGTGCCCTCTTTCCTTGGAAAACATGCATTCTTTGCTGCTCACTTTCCTCTCTCAAGCATACTCAAAAAATCTCTCTAACTTGGCTCCTCTCGTCTTCTCGATGTGTCTTGCACACTACCCAATGCATTCTTTTATAATCTAAAAATGACATTTTCCCCCCAAAGTGTCTTTTCACCTTCCCCAACCCTAGATCCAAAGGCCAAGATTAGATCTTGTCTTTTTCAAGATCAAGGGTCATGATCCATTCCCTCCAAAATGTCTCATTTAAATTAAAGTGATTTTCACTTTATTACATAAGTGCTTTATGAAAATAAAGTCACTTTAAAAATAGAAGGTACACTTTATTAAAAGGTCATTTAATAAAAGAACCAATTAAAACAACTTTATAAAAACTATTACAAAGTTAAGTGTTTGGTAGTGTAAATATTAAGGTAACATCCACATATAAGACAAAACATGCGGAGTACCTCTCGAGCTAAAAAGCTAACAATGTTCAAGATCATAAACGTCCACATCATTTGGCAATTTATTTTGAAGATGCATTTTAACAAGCAATAAATTGATTTATGAGGAACAACCTTTATCTTTGTTGTAAGTATGAGTATCCATAATAACTTGCCATAAAGATCTCATCTTTGGATCCTTTGGTACTGCAATATGGCCACTCCCATTGAAGCAATGCAGAACATGAGCAAATAAATTTAGTGGCATGTATCAAATAAGTTTGAAGTAAGAGATCCAAAACTTGAGGAAATTGATGTGCTTCATTCTAGAAACTTAAGGAAATTGACATGATTCCACATTGATTGCGGTATGCTGAGGGAAATTGCTTCAAAACCTAGAAAATCAGTAGGAATTTTTTATTTTGCTATGGGTCTATAAAAAGTTCGCCAAAGCCTACTTCCCCAACTAACTGCATATTTTTTTAATTAAAAGGATAGTGAATTGTTATAAGATCCTTTGAAGTTGGTTGAAACAGTCATATAAAGAGCCATAAATTTCTAAATTTCAATAACGTAACGTCTATAGATCACAGATAGAAAAAGAAAAGCATGTACAATTATTAACGTCGTTGTTGTTGTTTTCCCCTTTGTTTGAATTGGTGTATGAGATCTTCTTGTTTGTGGGATAAGGGACCCCTCCGCCCATTCATACCCTATCCCCTCTGGATTTGAACTTGTGACCTTTTAGTAGGAAACACATGTTCTTAACCATTAGGCCCACTAAAGTTCTAATGGATGTTTGTAAGCTGTTGTTGGAATATCTATACCTCATCCAGTGGATGTTTCCTTGGCATATTGTCAATGTTTTACCAGATAAATTACGTTCTGCTAAATGTAATTATGTTATCTTATTTTATATTTCTGTTATTTCATATAAACTGATTTTGTATTGTAATTTATATTTATTCTCTGGGGTCATCCACTCAACACATTATAGGAGGATAATAAGGGGCTACTTATTTGCTGTAAATTTCAGGTGGATGATAAAGTGTTGTAAATTTTAGGTGGATGATAAAGTGAATGTGAGATGTATTTTCAGACCATCTTAGATGTCCCTTGTGACAGGACTTCAAAATCTAAACATGTTTATCAGTGTGAATTTTTGTGGGATTCAAAATCTAAACATGTTTGTCAATGTGAATTTTTGTGACATATGAATGTTTATTTCACACATTATATAAACAGGTACATGTCATTATGAATCATATTTAAAAGCTTTTACCAATAATTTGTGCTTTGTCTTACTCTATGATAAATATGAGAATAATAAAACCTTTTACCTTGAGATTGTTAACACTTAATCCTTTAAAAAGGAAGTCCAAACATAGTCTCAATTTTGGGCTCTTCCGCCCGCCCTACAATTTTTTTCTCTTCTTCTCCACGGGAAGCTTGTGAGAACTATCAATTTTAGGATGAGGAGGGTTGTTATCTCCTCCTCCGTTTGAAGAACTTTGGGTTGCTTTGTTACTGTGGTAGGCCGTTGGAGCGATGCTCTAGGATGTTGTGCTTTTGGGAGTGCTTTGCGACGATTGCACACTCTGCTCACCGAGGCCTATACCCTGTTGCTTGTACAATTCAGTGGTGCTTTGCAATGTGTGTAGTTCGTCGGCATCGAAAGCAGGAGTGTTGTCGCAAGTGTCTATGTTTTCGCTCAGGTATTTCTGGAAAAAAGAATTGTCGATGCCAACTGCAAGTAAATGTTCTAATTTTTTTTTATTAGGCTCGAACCCTCTTAGCTTTTCAACATATCTTAGGTTCATGTTATTGAAATGTGTTGATAATTCGTCAATTTTGTTGGCGTTCCTCAACATGAAGTCATTGACTTTCCAAGGCAGAGGAATGAACTATTTTTTTCTCTCTCATGGAATAGATGCAACCAGTAGTTGTATTGCCTTTCTATTTCTATAAAAAACATTATGTTCGTAATGTGACATGGAAGGAGAGCAGGTTTTTCCTTGGAGCCAAAAATCCTTATCACACTGTAATTATCCATTGCTTCAAGCGCCCCCTTCTTGTTCAAAAACTTGGTTGCCTGGTTAGATATGCGGGGAACATTTTCTCCTAATAACATAACTTTGAAAACAGAGACAAAGTCATTAAAAACCTCATAAAAACAGTGGGAGGCCTTATGCTTCCACAAGGCCTGGGACCAAAAGGTTACTGGGTCGAATTCTCAGTTCACCCTCTTGGACAGAGACAGTTTTGGAAACCGACAACAATGAGCTATCGCATAAACCAAGTAGGATGACATATAAAATTTATTGTCCTTTTTGAAGATTTACAATTGGGAATAGATTTCATGGGAAATTAGCTTCCCCCAATAAAAAATGGCTTGTTCCTTGACTGTGAAATACAAAATATAAATAACCATGCGGGAAATAGTTGTTGTGGATTCATGTCCCGTTATTCTTGTAAACAACTAGGCAATTTCCCGGAATGGATTTTTAAATGAACTAACCTGCAAGTCTACGATATTTTCAGGAACTGCCATCGGGTCTTCCAGGAACTCGGACAAGAGGTCCAAACCGTTATTATGCTTTATTAGGAACTGCCTGGAGTCTTCTCCTTTGAACGTCAATGTTGGCTCCAACAATCTTAACATCTGGTGGAAGACTTGAGGTGACAAATAAACAGAGGAGTGGTCCTGCAGTCGAATAATTCTTTGGTCTGAAATGTATTTATCCATGCACCAAGAGACCATCTCCTTATAGTAAAAAAACTTCAGGGACACAGCTTGCACGAGCAATCTCAGAGGTCCAAATTATTTCATTTTGAATGGAAGGGGATGAGTAGTAAGAATATGCCCTAGACCACTAGAAGTTCTAATCCTCATGCTTGAAGATGTTCGTTGTATCTCCACAGAACTGTTGTTGAGCTGGTGCCATAAGTTTATGAGAACGTTCGTTTACTCTAGACGATGCTTGAAATGAACAATTAGAGGGGATAATATAACCCTCCGAAAATGTTGGTTCAATGCGTGTGAATGGGAAATCTCTTCGAGCTCTTCGCTCATTAATGAAAATATCTATGGGTGATGGATGATGAGCTGTTAGAAGTAAAGCTTAATTATTGCATACTTAGGAGTGTGAAGGTGGCGGGTATGACAAAGAGAAATTAAGGATTGGAGGTTTTGTGAACGAGCCAAGCCAATGACGTGCGAATGACATTCCATGATATTTGAAATTAACACTCGGAAGGGATAATAAAACCCTCCGCAAATCTTGGTTTAATGCATATTAATGGAAGATTTTCTCGAGCCTTTCACTCATCAATGACAATTTATACGGTTCCTGCATGATGAGATGTTAGCATTAAAGCTTACTAATTACATATTTAGAAATAAGACCTTATATATATAACCATTTGTTTTATTATAAACAAGTGTGAAGGTGATGGAGACGGGGAAGAGAAAGCAAGGAATCACCAAGTATGAAAAGCGGTCGGACGGGCTTCAAAATAGGTTTACAGGGGATAATTAGGAGATGTGAGTGTCCAACGGTCAAATAGTATGACTCAGAATTTTTGACTGCAAAACGCGTAAAACAGAAGAGGGCATGATGGGGCAGTTCAACAGACGGTTTGTATATTTGCGGAATTTCGGGAAAGTGGCTAGGTATGGAATAGGGAAACGGTAGGTCGGGCTCGTTTTCAGAATTAGGGATTGAAGATTTCGTGAACGAGCCAACCCGACGTCCCGCGAATGATAATATAACCTTTCGAAAATCTTGGTTTAATGCGTATTAATGGGAGATCTCCTCAAATCTTGGTTTAGCATTAAAGATTGATAATTGCATGCTTGATAATATAACCTTCCAGAAATCTTGGTTTAATGCGTATTAATGGGAGATCTCCGCAAATCTTGGTTTAGCATTAAACAATCCTTTTTAGTACAAATAAGACTCTTATATATATATATAATTATGAAAAGTGGTCGGAGGGGCTTGAAAGTAGGGTTGCAAGGGATACAAAGGAGAGGTGAGCGCTTGACGGTCAAATTATATATATATATATATATATATATATATTTTGTTTATAAATGTTTTTATAAACAATTTTTTATTATAAACAAGTGCAAGCAAGGAATGGTCAAGTATGAAAAGCGGTCGGACGGGTTTCAAAATAGGGTTACAGGGGATACTCAGTAGAGGTAAACAATTGCCGGTTCGTATATTTGCGAAATTGCGGGTGATGTTTGTAGGTCACGAAATAATGGAAGGGCAATCTTTAGCCCGCCTGTCTAGGAACCCGCAATCGAAAAAGTGGCTAAGTATGGAATAGGGAAACGGTCGGTCGGACTCGTCTTGTCAACATTAAAATTCAGTTATTACATACTTGGAAAAAAGTGTGAAGGTGGAAGGAACATGAAACAACGATTAGGAATTGGATATTTCATGAACCCGCCAACTTGACGATCCACGAAAGAGATTCAGACAAATGGCGAAGTATGGAAAGCAGAGAGATGGGATTCAAAAATGGGGTGACAATAGTTCCACAAGAGACGTGAGGACCCAACGGTCAAATTGTAGCTCTCGAAACTTTTGAGTGAAAACTGTGTAACAGGGAAGATGGTATGATGTGAGAGTCCGGTTGTAAATTTGTATATGGCGGAAGTGAGGGTGTTGTTTGTAGGTCACAGAAAGTGAAATCTAGAGCCCACCTACCCGAGAATCCACGATCATAGAAGTGGCTAGGTATGGAATGGGGAAGCGGTTGATCGGATTCGCGATATAAAAGTATGAGTGCAAATGTAAACCCATGAGTCCGCCAACCTACGCAGGTAAACATTTTCAGAAAAATGACTAAGTAACGAGAAGGAGAAAGTAGAGGGAAAAGAGAAACGAGAATTTGGTTAAGTATAGAAGATGGAAAAGAAGGGCTAATATATTCAAATCTGTAGTAGATATCCCATTTCCTGGAAAGATGTTTTCTGTAATGTTTCTGGAGAAGTTGTATATTATTGCATATACTTGGAAAGAAGTGTGAAGGTAGAGGGCATAGGAAAAAGCGACTAGGAATTGGAAATTGTCTGAACCTGCCAACCCAATGATCCGCAAAAGAGATTCCAATAAATGGATAAGTGTGGAAAGCAGTTAGACGAGCTTCAAAATAGGGTGACAAGGGTTCCCGAGGAGACGCAAGGCCTCGACGGTCAAATTGTATGTATCAAAACTTTTGAGTGCAAAATGTGTAACACAGAAGAGGGGATGATTTTGTAGTTCGGAAGTCAATTTGTACATCGCGGAAGAAGGGTGTTGTTTGTAAGTCAAGGAACACTGGAAGTGCAGTCCCACTGTTCGGGAACCTGCAAGCGAAAAATCCAGCGAGTATGTAATAGGGAAACAATATTCAATTATAGTTAGTATATTGATATTTTTAATAGATATCCCATTACCTGGCAGGATATTTTCTGCATGTTTTTGGACAAGTTGTCTAGGAATAGTTAGTATGACTGTCTCCTGGAGGCATGGTGAGATGTTAGGATTAAATATTAGTTATTGCATACTTGGAAAGAAGTGAAAAGGTGGCGAGCACATGAAATAGTGACTAGGAATTGGAGGTGCGAATGAGATTCCAAGAAATGGCCAAGTAAGGAAAGCAGACGAATGGGCTTGAAAATGGGGTGACAATAGTTCCCCAGGAGACGTGAGGAACCGAAGGTCAAATTGCAGTTTCATAACTTTTGAGTGCAAACTATGTATGATGGAAGAGGGTATGATGTGGGAGTCCGACAGTGAATTTGTATATCACGGAATTCAGGGTGTTGTTTGCAGGTCAAAAAACAATGGAAGTGCAATGTAGAGCCCACCTACTCGGAAATCCACGATTTGAAAAGTTGCTAGGTATGGAATGGGAAGCGGTCGGTTAGAGTCAAGATATAAAAGCACGAGTGAAAATGTGAACCCGTGAGCCCACCAACCCGCACAGCTAGAAATTTTCGGAAAAACGACTAAGTAACCAAAAAGAGAAAGTAAAGGCGAAAAACAAACATGAATTTGGTTAAGTAAGAAGAGGGAAAGGAACGGATAATATATTAAAATCTGTAATAGATATTCCATTTCTTGGAAAGATCTTTTCTATATGTTTCTGGACCTGCCAGCATTAAACTTGAGTTATTGCATACTTGAGAGAAGTGTGAAGGTGGCGGGAACAGGAAACAATGATTAAGAATTGGATATTTCGTGAACCCGCCAACCCGACGATCCACGAAAGAGATTTAGACAAATGGCGAAGTATGGAAAGCAGACAGACGGGCTTCAAAATGGGGTGACAATAGTTCCACATGAGATGTGAGAACTCAACGGTCAAATTGTATATTGTGGAAGTCAGGGTGTTGTTCGTAGGTCACGAACAATGGAAGTGAAATCTAGAGTCCGCCTACTCGAGAATCCACGATTAGATAAGTGGCTAGGTATGGAATGGAGAAGAGGTCGGTCAGAGTCGTGATATAAAAGCACTAGTGCAAATGTGAACCCATGAGCTTGCCAACCCACGCAGCTAGACATTTTTGGAAAAAACGACTAACAAGAGTTGTATACTTATTGCATATACTTGGAAAGCCACATTGCAAAACCATCATTTTCTAGTCCAATATTTTATCCACTTACTCGTTTTCTATTGTGCTTTTACCATTAAAAAGGGTGTGAGCAAATGCTTTGTTGAAGATTAGT
>ML778536.1:538529-551090 GCA_009831015.1 Picea engelmannii | reverse complement strand
AGTTTTTTTTTTTTTTTTAATTCACGAACAAGAAATTTGGTAATTTGATTAATAAAGTAAAAAGTGCTCAAATAGAGGTTAGGGGATGGACAACTAATAAAATGTTCCCTTTCGGGGTAAAGGTATCAAGGAAGCGAAAGCAAAATAATAAATTGTTTTCCTAACAAGGCTAAGATGAAAACAAAAATTGTAGGGCGGGGCCCCGACTGCCGCATCGTGATTAGGTGTTTCTATGTTCTATCTGCATTGCGAATATAATTGAATGTTGGTTTGAAACTATCTGGAATTCAATTTTGTTTCCATAAAATCTTGATGGGATCGAAACAGAAGAGGTGATGATGTGGGTGTCTAGAAGTGCAAAATGTGTAACACAGAAGAGGGGATGATGTGGGAGTCCAAAAGTAAATCTGCATATCGCAGAAGCCAGAGTATTATTTGCAGGTCACAGAACAATATAAGTGCAATTTAGAGAAAGGGGAAGCGCTCGGTCGGAATCGTGATATAAAAGCATGATTGAAAATGTGAACGCGTGAATCCGCCAACCCGCGCAACAAGACATTTTTGGAAAAAATGACCAAGTAACCAGAAAAATAAACTATAGGGGATAAAAGAGTGGGAAAATAGAAAGGCAGAGGGCCATTTTCGTAAGCAGGAATTGGTTTCAAACAAACCCCATTGTTGAAAAACCATTATTTTCTAATCCAATACTTTATCCACTTATTCGTTTTCTATTGTGCTTGTACCATTAAAAAGTGTGTGAGAAAATGCTTTGTTGAAGATTATATTTTATTACAACTTGTGGGAGTACTTGTGTTCTTGATACATTCTTCCATGACTTTAATATATTAACTTATGTATTAAAGTTCTTGCATGACGGGTTGTTAAAATTAAAGCTTAATAATTGCATGTCTAGAAACAACAATGACGATCTTGAATTTTAATATTGTAGTTGATTTCATAGTCCCATTTGACTACAACCACCATATATCAGTTTTTTTTTTTTTTTTTTTTCAATTTGCAAACAAGAAATTTGGTAATTTCACTAATAAAGAAAAAAATGCTCAAATAGAGGCCAGGGGATGGACAACTAATAAAATGTTCCCTTTCGGACTAAATGAATCAAGCAAGCGAAAGGGAAATAAGAAATCATTTGCTTAGCAAGGCTAAGATGAAAACAAAATTTCTATGGCGGGGCCCGGACTGCCGCATTGTGATTTGGTCTTGCTATGTTCTATCTACATTACAAATAGAATTGAACGTTGGTTTGAAATTGTCTGAAATTCATTTTTGTTTCCATAAAACCTGATGGATCGACACAATTTATTGTCATATAATTGTTAAATGCTCCATTTTAGATCAAATTACTTAAGCCAATACAATATTGAAGAACTATGAGACTATCGAACCATGCCAATGAGAAGAGGTATTAAATTCAGAAAAAAAACAACAACCAAGATTCCTAAGGCAAAATTTTTAGTAGTAAATCCATTACAAAAAAAAAAGAATATTGGGCAGTGTATATCTATCCATAGAAATTGGAACGAGTTCTTTGGACCAAAACATTGAACATATTTGCGATAAACACATGCACAAGACCTGCAACATGCAGGAGCCATCGAGATGCTGTTCAACATGCATACAAAATTGATTACCATGATTTTTTTAGGAAATCCTTGTAGTTTTCTCCTCGGGAGGTCAATATTTGCTGCCCCAATCTCAATATCTTGTGGAAGACCTGAGGCGATAAAGAAACAAGATAGTGGTTCTGCAGTTGAATAAATTCTTGGCTTGAAGCAAATGAAAAACAATCCTGTGGTAAAATTGATAGTTCTCACAAGCTTTCTGTGAGGAAGAAGATGAAAAACGTTGCAGGGCAAACAAAAGGGGCCAAAACTGAAAGTTAGGACACACCAAGAAACCACCTCCTCACAATCTAATAATTCAGGGACACAGGTTGCACGAGTAATTCCAGAGGCCCAAATTAGTCCATTCTGGGCGGAAGGAGATGAGTAGTAAGAATATGCCTTGTACCAGTGGGAGTTTTGGTCCTCATCGCCTAATATGTTTATTGTATATCCAGAGAACAGGAAAGTGGTCCCACAATTGAATAACGTTTTGGCTTGAAAATATATCTCTGGGAGAATCAATAGATCATTTTCTTACAGTGAAAGACTTCTTCCCAGAACATACTAATTTGGACCTCTGGAATTCCTACTTTCGAGCTGCAAAGAAGATATTGTGCTCAACATTGGTTTCCTTTCTAAAACCCCTTCTTTTGGTGTTGTCAGGGATGCCATCGCCGAGTTGGGAAGTGCCCCCGTTATGGTTGATTTCAATTTGGGCGCAGGAGTGGGAACCATGTCTGCATTGCCATCATCCATTGTTGTATCATCATCCATCAGATCATCTTCTTTTGGCTCGAAATCGATCGCATCAACCTCTGTGTCAGCCATCAATGTAGGTGGGTAGGTTGTCTGAGTAAGCGGGGTTGCCTTGGAATTATTTGGTTTGAATAATATCTCTCGGTGCACCAAGGGACCATCTCCTTTTTTGCTCCTAGGTGGAGGGAGATGAGTAGTAAGAATATGCCTTAGAATACTGGAACCTCTGGCCATCATGCCCGAAGGTGTTCACTGTATCTGGACATAACTGCTGCCATAAGTTAATGAGAATTTGCATTTTCTCCAGATGATGTTTGAAATGAAAATTGGGGAGGGATAATATAACCCTCCACAAATCTAGGTTTAATGCATATAAATGGAAGATCTCCTCGAGCCTTTCGTTGATCAATGACAATCTCCATGGTTTGTGCGTAATGAGCTGCACCATTAAAGTTTACTAATTTCATATTTAGAAAAAAGTGCGAAGGTGGCAGTGACGACGAAGAGTGATTAAGGATTAGAGATTTCGTAAAGGTGCCAACCAGCGGACACACAAAAGAGATTCCATCATGCTTGAAATGAATACTTGGAAAGGATAACACTCTTCTCCGCAAATCTTGGTTTAATTCATATTAATGAAAAATCTTCTCCGGCCTTCTGGACATTAATGACAATCTTAACGGTTCCTGCATGATGAGATACTAACATTAAAGCTTAATAATTGCATATCTATAAATAAGTACGAAGTTCATGGGGATGGCGAAGAGCGATTAAGCATTGTACATTTCGTCCACCCACCAACCCGTAAAAGAGATTCCAAGAAATGGCCAAGTATGGAAAGCGGTTGGGAGGGCTTCAAAAATAGGGTCACAAGATATACTTAGGAGACGTGAGGGGCCAATGGTCAAAATTTATGTCTCCAAACTTTTGACTGCATAATGTGCAACACGGAACAAGGCACAATGACAAATTTTGACTGTCAATTTGTATATCGCGGAATTTCAGGTGTTGTTTGTAGGTAGCGGAACAATGGAAGTGCAATGTTGAGAAAGCTTGGCCAGGAACCGATGATGGTAATAGTGTCCAAGTATGTAATGGGAAAGAGGTTGGTTAGAATCGTGATATAAAAGAATGAGACATACTCGAAACATGGAATATTGATGGGCTTGAAAACAGGGCCACAACCTCTTCTCAGGAGACGTGAGGGCTCGATTGTCAAATTGTATCTACCCCAACTGTTGATTGCAAAATGCGTAACACATAACATGAGACAATGACAGATTTAGAGGGTCAATTTGTATATTGTGGAACTTCGGGTGCTGTATAAAAAAGCACGAGACATTCAGAAAAATGACACATTTGAAAAAAGACCAAGTAAAAAGAAAGCAAAAGCAAATGAGAAAAAGGGGAATTTGTTTGCTAATTTGTAGATCGGGGAAGTCTGGGTGCTATTTGCAGGTGGCGGAACAATGGAAACATAATGTTGAACCCGCCTATTTGGGAGCTCGCCTATCCGGGAACCCGCGATCCAAAAATTTTGTTCAATATGAAACGGGGAAGCGGTCGGTCGAGCTGGTGATATAAAAGTATCAGTGGAAATCTGAAGATGTGAATCCGCCAACTCCCGCACCTAGACATTTTCTGAAAAATGACTAAGTAACCAGAAAGGGAAAGCAAAGGGCAAAAAGAAAAGGGATGGCAATTTTTGGAAGCAGGAATTGGTATAAGAAAGACCCATTTATGGTTTTAATAGTAACTATGAAGTGCATTAAACATGTGAATAGGTTCTTCAATCAAGGAATAGATAAAGCGAGCCATGCTTATAGTTTCTAGGATGCGTTTGTATAAGAGAAGCATCGAAAATCCATAAGAAAATCAATTTTGGGATGTTTAAGTAAAGTTATTGTACTGTCAACTTCACCGCAAGTATAACAACAATGAATTTGAATTTTAATGTCCTGTCATTGATATGATAGTTCCATTGGACTTCACATAATATATATCATTTTATTTCAAATTATTCCTGGAGATGAATTTTGCTAAGTTCATCGATCAAGGAAAAGTGCTAAAATGATCCACATACTACATTTGCGTCAGAGAGATTATATTAAAAGGAAAAACATGTCTTGTATATTCTTTAAGATCATAGAAAAACTGCCAAGATCCTGAATGTATTATTAATTTTCTAGAACAAAGCATACAACCAAGAATCAAGTAAACACCAAATGTATTTAAAGTCGAGGCACAAGGCAACACATGAACACAAAAGGCACCAAGCGAGATCCCACAAGGTTCCATAGAGCAGTACACATCGACCTTTGCTCAAACAATTCGATATATAAAAAAAACACACGTGGCATTGATTTTCTCTTACATCTGGTATATGTTCCCATGAGAAAATAATTGGGGCCATGTGATATGAACAAAATTCTGCCAAACACAAGACAACACAAAACCAACGGAGCTTCATCATTGCACCCTAGCTATAACCAAACGTCAAAATGGGGAATAAAAAACTTGCCGATTACTATTTTACCATGAAGCAAGATCACTATGGACATTTTCTTTTGATAGTGCCATGTTCTATCACTACCAGTTTTAACAGTGCCAAATTTCCAATATTATTGGAAATGACTGATGGTTCTGCCCAGAGGAGCAAGCTATTTCGACAGTTCAAAGGATGGGCGTGAGTTATTTATAGTTGGATACTTTGTATGGGTTTTGTCCTCATGATTCTCATTTCTTCACTGAACAATCTTATGCGCTTGTACACCACCAATAACTGCACCTGCATGTATGAATTCCAATGCCCGAACTCCCCAATCTCTATAGTGAGTTATGAATATTTCAAGCTCATGTTTCAATCCATGCTGAGTCTTTTTTTTCTATTAGGGCATTGTGAAAATGCAGATACCATACCATAAATGTATAGTTGGAGACCATTTTTTTTTTATTTGGGTACCCAAAAAAAATGCAGAAATCCCGCCATGGTTATATAGTTGGAAAACATTTTTCCAATTTAGCCACCCAAATGGGTGCAAACTCCTTCAACAAAGCCACAACCAACCACCATATTTTTTTTCATTTTCACACCCCAAAAAATATGCAAAATTCTTACTGGGAGATGCAAAAAAACATGAAAATAACAACATCGATTGCATTTGTAGTTAGATTCTCCTTGTTGTTTCAAGTAAACAAGAAGAGACAAAATATCTAGAAAGAAAATTTTATAGCCATAGATGTAAACTCCGAAGAACTCGAGTCCGACGAACATTCAAATGGGTGTTGAAGAAAAATCACAGACACACATGGGATTTTTTCGTTTCCTGCCAAAGCTTGATATGATTTTTTTTTTCTAGCCGATATGCAATATTGAATTGTCCTCATTTAAGGTAAATTTGTTATGTATCTGAAAATCGCGCAACATGTAGAAACTGTTTTCCTTTTTCTGTAGGTATGCTTCATATGAAAATTCTGCTAACCCAGGAAGCACATCTTGTTTCGTTGAGAGATATAATCCGATCACATTCACCACGGTCATATACTGTTTTGGGCAATATATTAAAATTTGTAATGGATATCCCATTACCTGGCAATATATTTTCTACATGTTTCTAGACAAGTTGTGTGGGAATAGTCAGTGTGACTGTCATCAGGGCCTCCTTGTCTGTCATGTCAGCATGCATAATGGATCTAGTTTTGTTTTCCTTGTCCAAGTAGGTGCTATAGGCGACCATTATGTCCTTGATGAACACTTGTCCAGTTCGGTGACTGTTCAAGCCCTCTATTGATAGTATTTTGGTTGTTACAAGTTTAGACCTAGTGACATTTTTTTAATAGGAAAAGTAATGTGAATGGTAGTGTGCATTATTTTTTTGTTTTATTTTTTCTTGGCATAAATGTACAAGTAGACGCACAACTTGGATGAAGTATTGAGCCAAAGTTTTGCAACCAGACCTCTTAGTCTACGAAACTTGCCCTATGTTCGACATCTCTCTTGCGCTTGTCGATACTTCTTGTGAACTGCAAAGTATGTGTTGTATATGACATCAACATATTCACCATGGAATATATGAATAAATAGCTGAGGATATTTTTTTGGTAAACATATGAGGAACAAAATGTATGCATCTTTACCTTTGGCCTTGTCGATCTGCTGATGTTTGCGATGATTGACTTCTCATGGCCATGTTACTAGTCCAAGTTTTTCTTATGAAAGCATGTGTAGATGAACATCAGAAGGAATAAATAAGAATATGCATTGTATATTGTCCATAATTGTTCTGAATGTCACATACAGGGTCGAAGGAGATGGAATACAAAATAGGGTGTCAAGGGATACTCAGGAAACATGAGGACCCGATGGTCAAATTGTATGCCTCAAATTTTTTGACTGAAAAATGTGTAACAATAAATAGGGCATGATGGGGGGGTACGACGACCAATCTATATATCGTGGAACCTATGAAGCCAGAGGCGCAATCTTGATCCCGCCAGCCCGGGAACTCGCGATCGAAAAAGTGGGTAAGTATGGAATGAGGTAGAAGCATGACCATAAATGTGAACCCGTGAGTCTGCCAACCCACACACCTAGGTATCTTCGGAAAGACAATTAAGCAAAGCAACCAGAAAGCAAAAGTAGACAAGAAAAGTTAAGTATAGAAGAGGGGAGAAAGGGATAATAGAAAGTGGAAAGATTATAAATGGGGAGGGCAATGTTTGGAAGCAGGAAGTCTCAACAAAGGCCCATTGTTTCCAAATCATCATTTTCTAGTCCAATATTATATGCCCCCGTCTGTTTTGTATGTTTGATTTACTAGAGCAGTTGGTATACCTTTTCGAAGATTGTACCACGGACCCCTCTGCTGTGGCATATAAGAATTCATCTTCCTGTCCAACCAATATGTTTCTGTCAATGTAGCAACACCGAACTTATAGTGGACATGAAGGTAAGTCAGTATGCAGAAAGAAATGTAAAATAAAGAAATACAATTCTATTTATTTCAATGTAGCAACAAAGAGAATACAATTCACATGAGAATAATTTACTATGTAGAAAGATACGTAGTATATACATACAAAAAAAAGGTGCAAAGCAGTAGAACAAGGAGAACAAATACACAGACAATAAATGAAATATTGAACACTAGAATATGAAATAAGAGTACATGTATGCACCTCTATAACTCCTCCTCTACATTCGCACCAATGAGTCCATCGTCCTCTCCAACCACTCTGTTTGTTTAAATGTAGAAATATAGGAAAAATACAATGGACATGAAGGAAGTTAGTATGCAGGAAGACATGTAAAAAAAATTATACAGAGTTCAAATTTTTTCAATGTAGCGGCACATGAAATACAAAGGACATGAAGATAAGTTATTTTGTAGGAAGGTACACAATATCTACATACAACAAACTAGGTGAACATATACACATACAATAAATGAAATACACAACAATGAAATATGAAATAATAGTACAATCATGTACCTTTGTATCTCCTCTTCCACCGCTGTAGTTAAGACTCCTTCATTTTCTCCATCTATTCTGTTTGTTTGAACATGGGAACGCACAAAATACAATGAACATGAATGGAAGTTGGTATGCAACGGAGAACAAGTAATATGTACATACATTAAATGAGAATCGACGAATATAATAAAAGATAGTTAGAAACATGAACCTTTTATTTTCTCCATCCATGGTTGTAAATATATAAAGTTTTTTCCTGCCCAAAATATATTGCAAGCCACAAAATATTAAGAAATTGCATGGCCATAGATAAATGATTTTGGTTTTCTGTGGCAAAGTATCCAGATATGTTTCAAGACATGGAAATACAATTTTGCAGTATCTTTGATGTACATATCATATTTCAAGCACAAGACAAATTGTATGTAGAGGATAAAGAGGATGTATTGTGATATGGGAACATTTCACCATATATGGTTAATAAGTGTGTTTTGCACATGTTTTATCTTAACAAAAAGACAATGGACATTGTAGTTGCACATGTAGTTGTCCAATCATTTCTTATGCCACTATTTTGTATCATGTCAATACTGAAGTATCCTAGAATGATAATGGTTTCGTCCAAATGTAAATGGTGTGATCCATTTTAGAACACATTGATTGTGCTAGCAATGTTGCACGCCAAACAACATAGAAACTGAATACTGCAATTTGCAATTTGCAATCCACAGAACACTACTCTTGGTAGAACCATATCAGTATCCTTTTCTTCTACAAGAACATTTTAAAAACACATGTAGGTATGGTCCAGAACTAGGAAAAAGAATTGGAGCAAAATTTAACAGCAGGACATACGGGCACAAAACAGGCGCTAGATCTCGACTTCGCTAGACACGAAAAACAACAGAACCACAGGTCCACTCACGGGTGCAAGACCTGAACACCACAAAGTGAAAAACAAAACCCAGCTCCAACTGTCGGCGTAGGACCCCAACCCTACAAAGCCGAAGTAAACAAAAGAAAACAACAAGCAACAAACAAGCAAGCAAGCACGAACATGCCCAACTGCATCCCCAGGGGCCCAAACTCGTAAACCTGAGCCAAACAACAACAAGAAGCAACCGATGAACCAACGAACAAGCAACAACCACCGAACCAGTAAACAACATATGTATCTCCAACAATTACCAAACTGCAGCTGAAGCATAGAAGGAACTGAAAACATATGACGAGCATGCCAATAGAAATAAGCAAACATTCTTACTTACAAACTGCAAACAGTGAACAACAAAGAACAAATATAAAATGAAATTATTTTCTTGAAACTTATTCTGAAACGATGAACGACAGAAGCGCGGGTCGAATTGTGGGAATTCTTGACCCCGACCTTGCAAAGTTGAAGTAAGCAAAAGCAAGCAACAAGCACCAACAGGGCCAACCGCAGGCGCAGGTCCCCAACCTTGCAAAGTTGAGCCAAACAAAAACAAGCAACAATCGACGAACCAATGAACAAGAAGCACCCACCGAACCAGTAAACAATGTATGTAGCTTCAAAGATGACCAAATTGTATTCCAAGCATAGAACAAGTATGAAACATACAATGCCTATTCAACTGGCACCCACCAAACCAGTAAACAATGTATGTAGTTTCAATGATGACCAAATTGCATTCCAAGCATAGAAGAAGTAGGAAACATACAATTCCTATTAAACTAGCGGTGGACAACAATATTGTCCAAATTCATTGCAACATTGTAGTGAAAAATTCGAGGAAAAATGTACTCTGAGAAGCCTATTTATGTAAACATTTAAGGTTGTCACATTGTCTAAGGGTCTCGCGGTATACAAACATTTAAGCTGTCATGCCTATTTTAGGACCTCACGTTATGTAAACATTTAAGCTGTCAAGCCTATTCAAGAACCTCAAAAAAAGTGTCAATGCTCTAAACCTTCGGTATGTAAACATTTCAATACAAATAGAAAGGACTAATAATAATAATAATAATAAACCATAACTTTCGGTATGTAAACATTTCAATAAAAATGTAATAAAAATTAAATAGGAGCGTCTAAGGTCAAGACTTTGGATATCTACACATTTACAACATTGGGGACAACGAAGCTGGCAATAAGACCTCAAATATATTCTCCAATGAGACGATGACATATAATTTATTTTATTTTTTTAATATATAAAATAATGTTTTTACTTCTATATTACAAACAATATAGATGATGTGAAAATTTATAGTCAAAGGACATATTAATATGAAGTCAACGAATTATCGATCGTTATAGTCCCTCTGCGCCTTCGGTAGGGACTAATAAGAGTGGCCATTCTTGTCTCATTAAATTTGTCTTATTAAATTTATGCTTTTAGAATTAACCATTTTGGACGTATTATTCTCAAGTTGTTGCGATGCTCAACAATATGAGTTAATAAAAAAATGAACGCACGTGGCAGAGGTTGAATAATTCGTCTCAACGTGTAGCAAGACATATTTTAGATGATCAATGTAAATAGATTAAAATTAACCATTTTGGACATATTATTTCAACTTGCTGCTATGCTTGGCACGATTAGCTCTACAGTATAATAAAAAAATGTTAGCAAGTGAATGGAAATTTAAAAGTAATGAAATTAAAATAAATGAGAGGTATTCCTAAACCATAATATGACAAACATATTCAATATAATTTTAAATGAATTTTAAATCATAATAATATGATGAACATATTCAATATAATTTTAAATGAATTTTAAATCATAATAATCATCATTATAGAGTTTGAGAGTATATATTCATGATAGGTCCTCAATTAAATCTTTAATATATAATGTCTTCAATTAAATCTTTATATGTATTTAACATAACATTTTGTTCTTTGTATAAAATGATTTTTAATAAAATAAATAATTTTTTTCCCTAGGAAGAGCATGGGAATCAGCCTCATTATGGACCTAACCCCAGGTCCTATACAAGCTCTTATATTCATGTTCAATGTATAATATGTCCTCATTAAATATGTATAATGATATACTAACAATTTTATATGGTTTGGGCATTCTAGTAATATTTATGTTTTGCATGATTCACCCAAAATTATATTAATAATTTTAATTACATCATCCCATATCCTCAGTGTGTTGGGCTCTGAAGCTAGGGTTTCATCATCCCCCGCAGAGGACTGACGCAACAACACGATGGCCCCGCAGGGGATCCCGCAACACCCTGGGGAAGCGCCGACAGGCGTATCCTATAGCCAAGTCACCGCTAATGCAGATCCGACCACCAAATGGAAAAGGCCGACCTTCGAAACCCCTCCTGAAATGCGCGCGCAGTTGCTGGTCGAAGGCATGTTCAAAGATAGGGACACGGACATGGACTCAGCAAAGGAAGACAGCCCTGCAAACGCCTCGGCTCCTTGGATCCTCGGTAAGTGCATTCTGCAAGCCCCAAAAGCCCCAAAATACGTCATAAACTCACCCCGTATTGAGGACCAGAAACAATATATGCAAGATCACACCCTGATAGGAAAGTTTCTGGGGCTCTGGCCCTCAGAACGCGAACTAATCAAATGGATCCAGTACTGGTGGAGGCCAAAAGGGCATTATGATCTCCAATTTGGATCGAAGGGTTTCTTCATAATCATTCTCCACAATCTTGAAGACAGAAATCGAATCTTTGATGGAGGGCCCTATTTTTTTTAACTCGGCAGGACTATTCCTGAGATTCTGGACAGAAAAGTTCAGCCCTGAAAAGGAAGACTTCACTCACGCACCAGTCTAGATCAGGCTGTACTCTCTTCCACAGGAATTCTGGCTGGAGGAAGTTCTAGCTGGTATAGGCAACACCATCGGTATCTATGTCAAGTCCTCTGAAGCCACAAAGCAGAGACGCTACACTTCTTATGCAAGAATCTGTGTTTATCTAAACATTGCCAAACCGCTCCCAGGATCCATTACGCTGGAATATCAGGATGAGGACTGGGCTCAAACTATTGACTAYGAACATATCCCCTTTCGCTGCAGGAAATGCCACGAACATGGACATCTTTTCAGAGAATGTCCACTCAACAATGCGCACAAGGAGGACAATCCAGAAAATGGCAAGGATAAGGAAGGATTCACGCAACAGCAAGGGCGAAGAAGACAGGGAGACAGAAAGCAACCAGCTCAGGTAAGAAAATATCCTTCCACTAGCAATAAATATGCCGTTCTACAAGATAATCCAGAGGACTCCCCAAATCCAACGCAGATCATTTCTCCAGCCACGCACACAGAATCCCAAAATAAAGACCCAGAAGCCGAACAACCCAGGAAAGGTAAGGAGACGGAATCCCCCCCAGTTGGCCCAATGAGCAGCCCAACTGAGCACCAGGAAACGGAAGACGACGATGAGGAAATGGAGGTAGAAGAACAAGATCTAGTTGGAATAGACCTGGAACACTTAGAGCATGCATATCGACATCAAAAACTGTACACCATTCCAAGAGATCAGCTTCGGAAGGTACATAAGGTGTTCCTCAACTCCTCAGCGGGCTCATCAACTCGGGCCAACAAAGCTCTGGGCATCCAGGGCAGTCAGATAAAAAACCCAACTAAGGCACAAAAAGATGAGAAGAAACGGGGACGGAAATCAACAAACAAGCTCATACAGGAAATTGGAAGCTTTATGGTAAACTCAGGACAGATCCACCTGA
>ML778536.1:513885-525006 GCA_009831015.1 Picea engelmannii | reverse complement strand
TGTCGGGAACATATCGTGACCGTCGGATTGCCTAACTACAAATGCATACTAATGCATACTAAAGAAACACACTTTTACCTAATGACATATTAGACCAAGTAGATCTTAACTAACTCCTAAGTGTCTAAATATCCTAACAAGTAGGTGTCGCCTTTACATCCTTGTTATAATATCATAATGAAATTCTATTAAACTTGATTAGGAAGTGATGTTACAATCTTAGGTGAGTTATAGAATTTAGTGGTATATCATTTTCATTCGAATCCTTCCCACATCCAACTTATCCTTAATCCTCTTTTTTAATATGCATGTATGCCTCACTTGTTCTTGTGTATAATGGTACATACAATGTAAAAAAAAATATTATGAACAATGACACATACCTTTCCATTAATTCTATGAAAAAATGTATTTGAATAATTATAATTTTGAACCAATTATTATTATTATTATTACATAGGGATTCATATGGGCAACAATTTCCCTAGATTAGTCTATGGGGTGAATTATAAACCGTTGCCTTTATGTTAAATCCTTTTATAACATGTGTCAAAGTTTATGTATTGCATTCACTCTATGTCCATCTATATCGACTTGAATCTACCATCTGTTGATAGAATGTGGAGCAATGGACATAATCCTCACCATCCTCAAAATTTTCGAGACATGTCAAAGAAGAAGTCATTTAGAAGGTGAACTGTATCCTCCTGGAAGTTTTCATAAATCCTACATTGCTAGACATGACCACATACTATGTGGAAGCGGAAGCATGGCGGTTCATTTCTTCTAGGTGAATGAGAACAAGATGCAAGTTCTGAAGTTGTTGGTGCAAAGCCGAGCCAGGTGGTCCCAACTATGAAGTGCAATGGATTGTTGATGCTCTACAAGACTCAGAGGATGGACTTCGTACCACTCGACCTTTAGAAGGGCGTGCAGAGGGTAATTTGATTCTTTTGCCTCCAAAAGGCATAGGATCATTAAACACTCTAATATTTGAACCCTTGTGGGTTATATCAAATGTGAAGGGTCTCATCAGACTATGAATTTGTGACGGAGAGAAAAGCACTAGGTTCCATCAAATGTAAAGGGTCTCAAGAGACTATGAATCCACAACAAAAGGTCGCATGAACTCAAAATTCGAAGTTGATCAATCCAAAGACTAGGAGAATCTCCTAGACTTCCAAGTACACCCTTGTTCTCATTGACTTATATTTCCTCCTATAAGAAAAGTTGAAGAAGATTGTTTGAAAATATAATTGTGTAATCCATATGTTATTAGTCCCTGCCGAAGGCGCAGAGGGATTATAGTGATCGATAATTCATTGACTTCATATTAATATGTACTTTGACTATAATTTTTTGCATCATCTGTATTGTTCATACTATAGAAGTAAAAACATTATTTTTTATATATATAAAATTTTTATATGTCATCATCTTAATGGAGAATAAATTCGAGGTCTTATGGCTAGCTTCATTGTTCCCAATGTTGTAAATGTCTAGATATCCAAAGTTTTGAGCCTAGATGCTCCTTTTTAATTTTTATTACATTTTTACTGAAATGTTTATATACCAAAAGTTCTCAGCATGGACACAATTTTTTAATGTTTTTTTTTTTATTATTGGTCCCTGCCGAATGCGTAGAGGGACTATAGTGATCGCATATTAATATGTCCTTTTACTATTATTATTATTATTTTTATTATTGTTAGTCCTTTGTATTTGTATTGAAATGTTTACATACGAAGGTTTAGATCATTGATACTTTTTTTTAGGTTCTTGAATAGGCCTGAAAACTTAAATGTTTACATAGCGTGAGGTCCTGAAACAGGCCTGCCAGCTTAAATGTTTGCATACCATGAGGTCCTTAGACAACTTGACAGCCTTAAATGTTTACCTAGATAGGATTCTCGGAGTACATTTTTCCTCGAAATTTTCCATACAATGTTGCAGTGAATTTGGACAATATTGTTGTCCACCGCCAGTTAAATAGGCATTGTATGTTTTGTACTTCTTCTAGGCTTGGAATGCAATTTGGTCATCGTTGAAGCTACATACATTGTTTACTAGTTCGGTGAGTGATTCTTCTTTGCTGGTTCGTCAGTTGCTGCTTGTTGTTGTTTGGTTCAACTTTGCAAGGTTGGGGACTTGCGCTTGCGGTTGGACCTGTTGGTGCTTGTTGCTTGCTTTTGTTTACTTAAAATTTGCAAGGTAGCGGTCCTGCATTCACAGTTGGATCTATTTTTTTTTAATTTGTAGTGTCCAGGTGTTGCACTCACAATTCGACTTGTGCTTCTGTCGTTCATCGTTTCAGAGTAAGTTTCGATGCCATAATTTCATTTTCTATTTGTTCTTTGTTGTTCAGTGTTTGCAGTTTGCAAGTAAGAATGTTTTCTTATTTCTACTGGCATGCTCATCATATGTTTCCGGTTCCTTCCGTTCTTCGACTGCATTTTGGTAATCGTTGGAGATACATATGTTGTTTACTGGTTCAATGGTTGTTTCTTGTTCGTTGGTTCGTTGGTTCATCAGTTGCTACTTGTTGTTGTTTGGCTCAAGTTTACGAGTTTGGGGCTCTAGGGCTGTAGTTGGGCTTGTTCATGCTTTCTCGCTAGTTTGTTGCTTGCTGGTTTTTTTTGTTTACTTCGGATTTGCAAGGTAGGGGTACTGCGCTGACAATTAGAGTTGTTTTTTTTTTCTTTTTAGTGCTTTGCAGTGTTCAGGTCCTTCACCCGTGAGTGGACCTGTGGTTATGTTGTTTTTCGTGTCTGGCGAAGTCGAGATTTAGCGCCTGTTTCGTTCCTACCTGTTCTACTGTAAAATTTTGCTACTACTTTAGTGTTAACATGCTTTAAAATAGTGGCATAAGAAATAATTGGACAACTACATGTGAAATTACAATATCCGTTGTCTTTTTGTTAAGATAAAACATGTGAAAAACACACTTATTAACCATATATGGTGAAATGTGCCCATATCACAATACAACCTCTTTATCCTCTACACAGACTGGTGTGACCATGAGACAATTTGTCTTGTGCTTAAAATATGATATGTACATCAAAGATACCACAACATTATATTTCTATGTCTGGAAGCATATCTGGATACTTTGCCACAGAAAACCAAAATCATTATGCAATTTCTTAATATTTTGTGGCTTGTAATATATTTTGGGCAGGAAAGAACTTTATAGATTTACAACCATGGATGGAGAACAACAAAGGTTCATGTTTCTAACTATCTTTTATTCTATTAGTTGATTCTCATTTAGTGTATGTACATATTACTTGTTCTCCGCTGCATACCGACTTCCATTCATGTTCATTGTATTTCATGCATTCCCACATTCAAACAAACATAATAGCTGGAGAAAACGAAGGAGTCTTAACTGCAGTGGTGGATGAGGAGATAGAAAGGTACATGCTTGTACTGTTCTTTCATATTCCATTGTTTTGTGTTTCATTTATTGTCTGTATATGTGTTCACCTAGTTTATTGTATGTAGATATTGTGTACCTTCCTACATAATAACTTATCTTCATGTCCTTTATATTTCATGTGCCACTACATTGAAAAAATTCAAACTCTGTTTAATTTTTTTTACATGTCTTCCTGCATACTAAATTCCTTCATGTCCATTTTATTTTTCCTGTATTTCTACATTTAAACAAATAGAATGGCTGGAGAGGACAATGAACTCTTTGGCGTGAATGTAGCAGAGGATTTACAGAGGTGCATACTTGTACTCTTATTTCATATTCCAGTGTTTAATATTTCATTTATTGTCTGTGTACATATATTTCTGCATACTAATTTTCCTTCATGTCCACTGTATGTTCGACATTTCTACCTTGAAAGAAATAGATTGGTTGGACAGGAAGATGAATTCTTATATGCGACAACAGAGGGGTATGTGGTACAATCTTCGAAAAGGTATACCAACTGTGCTATGAAATTAAACATACAAAACGGGTGGGGGAATATAATATTGGACTAGAAAACGATGATTTGGCAACAATGGGCCTTTGTTGAGACTTCTCGCTTCCAAACATTTCCCTCCCCATTTCTAATTTTTCCATTTTCTACTATCATTTTTTTTTTCTCTTTTCTATACTTAACTTTTCTCGTCTACTTTTACTTTCTGGTCGTTTTTCTTAGTCGTCATTCCAAAAATGCCTAGTTGTGTGGGTTGGCAGACTCATGGGTTCACATTTATGGTCATGCTTGTACCTTATTCCATACTTACCCACTTTGTCGATCACGAGTTCCCGGGATGGAGGGTTCAAGATTGTGCCTCTGGCTTCAGAGGTTTCGTGATATACAGTTTGGCCGTCGTACCCCCCCATCATGCCCTATTTACTGTTACACATTTTTTCAGTCAAAAAATACGAGGCATACAATTTGACCCTTGGGCCCTCATGTTTCCTGAGTATCACCTGACACCCTGTTTCGTATTCCATCTCCTTCGACCCTGTATGTGACATTAAGAACAATTATGGACAATATAAATTGTGTATGCTTATTTAGTCCTTCTGATGTTCGTCTACACATGCTTGCATCAAAAAAAGTTGGACTAGTAACATGGCCATGAGCAGTCAATCATCAACAGAATGACAAGACCAAAGGTGAAGATGCATACATTATGTTCCTCATATGTTTACCAAACAAATATCCTCAGCTATTTATTCATCTATGGCATGGTGAATATGTTGATGTCATCTGCAACACATGATTTGCAGTTCACAAGAAGTATCAACAAGCGCAAGCAAGACGCCGAACATAGCACAAGTTCCGTAGACTAAGTGGTGTGGCTGCAAAACTATAGCTCCATAGTTCATCCAAGTTGTGTGTCTACTTGTACATTTATGCCAGGAAAAAGGAAAACAAAAAAATAATGCACACTACCATTCACATTAATTTTCCTGTTCAAAAAATATCACAAGGTCTAAACTTGTAACACCCAAAATACTATCAATAGAGGGCTTGAACAACTATCGAATTGGACAAGTGTTCATTGGGGACATAATAGTCGTCTATAGCACCTACTTGGACAAGGAAAAACAAACTAGATCCATTATGCATGCTGACGTGAAAGACAAGGAGGCCCTGATGATAGTCACACTGACTATTCCCACACAACTTGTCCAGAAGCATGCAGAAAATATATTGCCAGGTAACGTGATATCCATTACAAATTTTAAATATATTTCCCAAAACAGTATATGACCGTGGTGATTGTGATAAGATTATATCTCTCAACGAAACAAGTATTGTGGAAAAAATTCCCGCTATTTGTTCAGAATATCGTTTCATCCCGGACAAAACTATCAACCAACTTTCACAGCGCAACGACATTTACCCTATTAGAACCATTGGCGCAACTGTCACACTCATGAGAAAACTTGGCTCGCAACACATTCTCCATATAAAAGATGGAGAGTCAGACAATGACAAGGCAATGGTACCGTTCTCCATATCCAGTTTTGTCCTTTACTTTCACATGCCCATGTATCTCGGTTAAGTTACACAAATATTGCATTGTTCCATGTTGCAGCTACAATTGTTCGACACCTATTCAAATTTGTTTTCCTCAATGGAACAACAATTGCATAAAGGGAAATTTCCACTTATGCTCTTCAAAAATATAACAAAGAAAATAGATATTAAAGAAAGGATCTTTCGCACAACCCAAGCAACATTTGTAACATAATTGCGAGCATACATAGTACAGGATCTCAAGAAACTAACTAGCTCTACAACTATTGTGCGTATACATCTACAAATTCATCCTCACTTTTCTCATACAAATTGCCTTCACCAAATTTCAANTGTGTAGTTGTATATTATATTGTTCAATATATTAACTGCTATGCTCATGTTTCCAGGTTGAGGGTGTTTTGGTTGCAATGAATGCATACTCGACCCCCTTTGAGCCTGTATGTGCCAAATGCAACTCTCCTGCTTCTGCTTTCATAAGCGATGATACAATTGATTGTCTGCAATGCAGTAAAAAATGTCCTTACATATATAGAAATTTCCTCAATGGTACCATCCGAACCATGGGCAACACAACTCAATTAGATAACCTCTGTTACAAGATGTGCTTCCTGGGTTAGCAGAATTGTCATATGAAGCATACCTACAGAAAAAGGAAAAAAGTGTCTACATGATGCGTGACTTTTAGATACATAGAAAATTTACCTTAAATGAGGACAATGCAATATTGCATATCGGTTGAAAAATAAATAAATAAATAATAATAATAATAATTCATATCAAGCTTTGGCAGGAAACAAAAATATCTCATGTGTGTTTGTAATTTTTCTTCAACACCCAGATGAATGTTCGTCGGACTCGAGTTCTTCGGAGTTTACATCTATAGTTGTAAAATTCTCTTTCCAAATATTTTGTCTCTTCTTGTGCACTTGAAACAACAAGGAGAATCTAACTACAAATGCAATCGATGTTGTTATTTTGTTGTTTTTTTCCATCTCCCAGTAAAAAATTTGCATATTTGTTGGGGTGTGCAAATGAAAAAAAAATTGGTGGTTGGTTGTGGCTTTGTTGGAGCGGTCTGCACGTTTTTTGGTGCCCAAATTGGACAATTGTTTTCCAACTATATAGCCATGGTAGGATCTCTGCATTTTTTTTGGGCACCTGAATAAAAAAAAAAGTTGGTCTCCAACTATACATTTATGGTATGGTATCTGCATTTTCTCGATGCCCTAATTGAAAAATAAAGGACTCAGCATGGATTGAAACATGAGCTTGAGATTTTTAGAACTCACTATAGATATTGGGGAGTTTGGGCATTGGAATTCATACAGGTAGGTGCAGTTGTTGGTGATGTACACACACATAAGATTGTTCAGTCCATAAATGGGAAGCATGAGAACAAACCCCATAAAAAGTATCCAAATGTAAATAACTCAAGCCCATCCTTTGAACCGTTGAAATAGCTTGCTCCTCTGGGCAGAACCATCAGGAATTTCCAATAATATTGGAAATTTGGCATTGTTAAAACTGGTAGTGATAGACCATGACACTATCAGAAGAAAATGTACATAGTGATCTTGATTAATGGTAAAATAGTAATCAGAAACTTTATTGTTCCCCATTTTGAAGTCTGGTTATTCATAGGGTACAGTGGTGAAGCTCTGTTGGTTTTGTGTATGTTTGGGAGCATTTTATTCATATCCCATGGCCCCGGTTATTTTCTCGTGTGAACATATACCAGATGTAAGTGAAAACCAATGCCATGTGTGTTTTTTTAATAAATCAAATTGTTTGATGCAAAGGTCGATGCATACTTCTCTATGGAACCTTGTGGGATCTTACTTGATGCCTTATGTGTTCATGCCTTACCTTGTGCCTCGAATTTCAATACATTTGGTGTTTTTTTGGTTCTTGGTTGTATGCTTTGTACTGGAAATTAATAATACATTCAGGATCTTGGTAGTTTTTCTATGATCTTAAAGACTACAAAGGACATGATTTTCCTTTTAATATAAGCTTTGTGACGCAAATGTAGTATGTGGCTCGTTTCAACACTTTTCCTTGATCGATGAACTTAGCTAAATTCATCTCCTGGAATAATTTGAAATAAAAGAATATATACTATGCAAAGTCCAATGGAACTATCATATCAATGAGAGGACATTAAAATTACAATTCGTAATTGGTATACTTGCAGTGAAGCTGACAGCACAATAACTTAAACATACCAAAATTGATTTTCTTGTAGCTTTTCGACGCTTCTCTTATACAAACAGATCCTGGAAACTATAAACATGGCTCACCTTATCTATTCCTTGATTAAAGAACCTGTTCACATGTTTAATGCACTTCATAGTTATTGTTAGACCATCAATGAAGATTTCTTACACCAATCCCAGCTTCCAAAAATTTCCATCCCATTTATTTTTTCCCTCTGCTTTCCCTTTCTGGTTACTTACTCGTTTTCTGGAAAATGTCTAGGTGTGGCATTTGGCGTATTCACGTCTTCATATTTCCACTCTTACTTTTATATCACCAGCCCAACCAACCGTTTCCCCATTTCATATTTAACAAACTTTTTGGATTGCGGGTTTTCTGATAGGAGGGTTCCCGGATAGGCAGGTTCAACATTGCGTTTCCATTATTCTGTCGCCTGCAAACAACACCTGAACTTACACTACTTTCAATAAATTTGGTGTTTACTTGGTTCTTGGTTGTATGCTTCGTTCTGGAAAATCAATAATACATTCAGGATCTTGGCAGTTTTTCTACGATCTTAAAGACTATAGAGGAAATGCTTTGCCTTTTAATATAACCTCTGTGACACAAATGTAGTATGTGGCTCGTTTTAGCACTTTTCCTTGATCGATGAACTTAGTAAAATTCATTTCCTGGAATAATTTGAAATAAAAGAATATATACTATGCAAAGTCCAATGGAACTATCATATCAACGAGAGGAGATTAAAATTAAAATTCATAATTGTTATACTTGTAGTGAAGTTGAGAGTACAATAACTTTAACATCCCAAAATTGATTTTCTTGTAGCTTTTCGACGCTTTTCTTATACAAACAGATCCTGGAAACTATAAGCATGGATCGCTTTATCTATTCATTTATTGAAGAACCTATTCACATGTTTAATGCACTTCATAGTTACTGTTAAGACCATCAATGGGACTTTCTTAGACCAATCCCCCCTTTCGAAAATTGTCATCCCCTTTCTTTTTACCCTATGCTTTCCCTTTCTGGTTACTTACTCGTTTTTCGCAAAATGTCTAGGTGCGGGAGTTGGTGGATTCATGTCTTCATATTTCCACTGTTACTTTTATATCACCAGCCTGACCGACTGCTTCCCCATTTCATATTCAACAAAATTTTTGGATCGCAGGTTCTCGGATAGGCGGGTTCAACATTGTGTTTCCATTGTTCCGCCGCCTGCAAATAACACCTGAACTTCCACGATCTACAAAATAGAAAACAAATTCCCCTTTATCTCGTTTTCTTTTGCTTTTTGTTTACTTGGTTCTTTTTTCGAATATCTCATGCTTTTATATACAAAACCCAAAGTTTCGCAATATACAAATTGAGCCTCGAAATCTGTCATTGTCTCATGTTCCATGTTATGCATTTTTCAAAAAATTTCTAGCTGCGGGACTTGGCGGATTCACGTGTTCAGATTTCCACTGTTACTTTTATATCACTAGCCCGACCGATTTCTTCCCCATTTCATATTGAAAAAACTTTTTGGATCACGGGTTCCTGGATATGCAGGTTCAACATTGTGTTTCCATTGTTCCGCCGCCTGCAAACAACACCCAGACTTTCGCGATCTACAAAATAGCAAAGAAATTCCCCTTTATCTCGTTTGCTTTCACTTTCTGTTTACTTGGTCCTTTTTTCGAATGTCTCGTGCTTTTATATACATCACCCGAAGTTCCACAATATACAAATTGACCCTCAAAATCCATCATTGTCTCCTGCTTCGTGTTATTCATTTTTCATTCAATAGTTGGGGTAGATACAATTTAACCATCAAGCTCTCACGTCTCCTGAGTAGATCTTGTGGCCCTGTTTTCAAGACCATCAATATTCCCCGTTACGAGTATGTATAATTCTTTTATATCACGAGTCCGACCAACCACTTTTCCATTGCATACTTTTCCACTATTACCATCGTCGTTTCCTGGCCAGTCTTGTTCAACATTCCACTTCCATTGTTCCTCTACCTACAAACAACACCCAAAATTCCATGATATACAAATTGACGGCCAAAATCTATCATTGTGACATACAATTTGACCATTGGCCCCTCACATCTCCTGAGTATGTTAATCCCTAATATTGGCTCATTACCCCTTAATTGGGGTATATTGTATTAGTAAAGTTATTTTATTTATGTCGGCTTTATTCCATTAGTTGTAATTATACCTCCTAGTCTCCTATATATAGCAAGGAGACATTTTCATTTGGAATCATCTTGTACTTGAACATTTATGTGGGGTAAAAGGAGGCTGCCCCCTCGAAGAGGCTTATTATCTGAAATTATCTCTTTTTCAAGGCGTTGAGTACTTATTCTGAGGTTTTTCTATGCTATATTGATATTTGGTTCTTAACATATGGTATCAGAGCTAAAGGTCTTGGGTTTTCACTACTACATCTGAGACACCGTGGAATTTTTGATATAACTTTTTTTCTACAATGATTCAGAAGCAACGCCTCAGGTGATATTTAGTATATGGATCAAGGTACGTTGGGTTAAAATTTCAGCTCCTGAGGCCTTATACTTTCAAAGATACAACCTTTTTAAGATAGGGTTCTGGAATAATCCTGAATTGAGTCATTGCAGAATTTCCGCTATATATATATTTTTGTAACGTTTCAGACCCTGAACTCCGGTGGATATTCTCAAAAATTAGTAAGGTATCTGTGGTAGCAATTTCAACTTCTTTTTCATATTAAATTTGTATATACACCCTCTGGAAGATAGGGTATCTGACTAGTCCTATTGACTAGTCTCAAGAAGGTGTTCTAGGTAAAACAATCATAAATTATTCCTAGAGTATCCAAATTGAGTGAGACTAGTTTCATTGGATAGTGGACAGCCCGTAGTAGTTCTAGTACAGGTTTCAAAGTTTGATATCTATTATTTTGTGTGGGGCACGCTATACAAGTGAAATATTTTGGAAAGGCAAAAAATCAGCAAGTTGTGGGGAAGTTAATATAAATTCTACTTGGCACATCCAATTTTTATCAGACCTGGGGCATTGAAGAGAAGAAATATCAGAGACTTACAAAAAATAAAATCTCATACTCAGAAGGGCCGAAATTTTGGAGATACAATAAAAGGAAGATTGTCTAGAAGAACCACCTCAAAATCAAGGTTTAAAGTGATATGTGGCCAACATGACACCAAAAAAGGGAACTTCTACACCAAATAAGTCTCCAGACAATCCTACTTGGACTCTTGATGAAGGTGTAGAAATGCATAGGGACATAAATGAACTACAAAAGAAGATGGATTCAATGGAAGCTAAGTTGGATACTAAGATGGATTCAATGGAAGCTAAGTTGGATACTAAGATGGATGGTTTAAAAGGGGAGATCATGGAAGGATTGAAAA